>CM031237.1:399135264-399735264 GCA_018340775.1 Taxus wallichiana var. yunnanensis | reverse complement strand
TGGGGAGAACTTCACTTTGCATCACCCAATCAGCTTGAAACCAACGGAATTAACCAAAACCCAATTCCATCCGCTCATTGAGGTTGTTATCACCCAATCTTCAGTAGGTCCAAGCGAACCACCAATGTTTGGGCTCCATATCTACTAAATTGTTGAAATTAATGAAGTCTTTGAAATCTCTGCTTGGTTGAGACTCCACCGAAATGCCTCCGCTTTATCTCTAGGTGACAAGATGGCATTGAAATCTCCCCTACTGACTAAGTTTTGGTGGGCGAGTCCCTAAAATTCCCCGAGAGCATCATCCAAGTTTGTTTTTGATATAAGATTGCTTGGCCCATAAATGTTTATCGGGGTGAATTCCTTGTCCGAGTTGCAAGATTTAACGCTACAAAGTAACCAATTGGAGTTTTGATTTAAGAGGGCGATTTTTTCCCCACAAGCTCTCAAATGACACCCGTGCCTCCCGAGGCCTCAACAAAATCGACGAAGATGCCTTGCCACCTAATCCACTTTTTAGTCCACAAGCTTCTAGCCTTGCCCTCAATTATTTTTGTTTCTTGAATGATATAGATGTTAGATTGTTGGGCCATGATGTAATGTTTGAAAAGGCGTTGCTTGTTGGGGGCATTCAAACCAAAAACATCCATGAAAGAATCTTCATTATAAGGGGATTTCCATCCCTATTCTTAAGAATAAAGTAGGTTTTGATAACATTTTGAGTTCCAAAGAACCACCTCTGCCCTACCCACATCTTGCTTGAATTTTCTTCCTTTTTGTTTAAAGACCTATAATTGGCCTACTTGGGAGCATCGATAGAGGGATGGAAGGTGCACTTTTTGGATTCTTAACTTCATCTTCATCATCCGATAGGTTGTTTTTGAGGTGTTCACCCACTCCTCCAATTCTTTGAGGAAGTCCACCTTGTCCGTCTCCAAACCTTCTCTCATAACTATTGTCCGGTGAGTTTTAGTTTTTTCTACTTGATTTATTAGAGAAGACAGGTCTAGTGTCATTTTTCTCAAAGAAAGAATTAGTCTCCCCAGGGATGAATGAACTTGTTCTAGCGGATTTGAGGGGGCCAAGGGGTTATTCCTCCTTTTAAAGTCATCCAATAGGCCGCCAATTTTATGTTGCCATCCTCTACTAATTTTAGTAGACTTCGGTATGGGGTAGTGCTTCTTGATATGACTGGATGGTGGCGGTGAAAGCATTTGAAATAAATTATTTTGATATCGACCCCCGACTCCATGAACCGATGGGAGAATGAAGGTGCATAGGTGTATGGTGGGCATGAGGACATTTGTCTTTCTTTTTGTTGTCCCATGTGGGTCTAGCCACCATGAGCCAACTATATCCTCTCCTCCTTACAAGCCTTCATCCTACGTGCTTTGCTCGCATTGCCATGTAAAATTTTGTAGCCTTCATCCTTCATCTTTAGATACCCATGTAGCCTTTCCCAAATTTTGTTCTTCCCCATTAACCGAGGTCTTTGGCTGATCTAGGTGAATCGGAGAGGGTGGTTTATCCTATTGCACAATAGTAGTCCCTAAAAACCTCCTGTAATAGTTGGCCTAGATTGATGTGCAAAGACAACCAAAGGGATATATGATACCCCTAGTGGATTCCATGGCAATCTAGGGGTCCGAGGAGGGAATGTGTTGGCGAAGTAAGCAATGTAGGAGGCTTTGGTGGTGACAATGTGACATTCTCGAGGAGACTGTGGTGGGGTTGATTTTGGTGGAGATGGAGGTAGTGGGGGAATCGACAATGGCGGTGGAGTTTGTGCGATGGAATGTGATGGTGATGTCATGGGAGAGGGAGAGGGTGTCAAACCTTGTGTTGCTGACTAGAGTGTCTTTGTTTTGCACCATTGCATTCCTTCTAACTAAATTTAGTGTTTGTATTTTCTTCTCCCTTGTTTATACACTCCTCCCTCTTTGTTGCCTCTTCTTTAGAGTCGATTTGGACTTGGTTGAGGCTCATATATCACATTTAACGACATCATTTGTGCTTGCAATTTCATCTCTGCGGCTGCACCAAATACTGTTGCCATGACTGCCTTGAGTTATTCTTTTTGTTGTTAAGTATCCACATTGAGTGATTGAGGCAATAGTGGAAGATCAACCATCTTTTATGTGGGAAATTTATCTTGAATCTATGGGATTTTTACTACCTTCCATAGAAACATTCTTGCTCATCCTATTTGTAAGAAATTGCACACGTCTTTGAGTGCGTGTCCTGGGTAATAACTTGCATAACTTCCAATTTTTCATATCTCCAATGTAGAGAAGGTGTGTGTAACCTTGGATCTGATGGTACCGTTATTTGCATCAATGGTTCTTGTGCAATTGCTTCATCTTTTTCTTCTTTTGTTTCTGTTGTTGAGGAGTTGCAGTTAGGTGCAGATGTTGCTCCTTCCTTATTGTTGAAGCTTGTTGTCTTGCACTTGTTCCAAGTGGTTGCACGTATTCCCTAATCATATTCTCGTTGTCTATTTAACTCATCCTTTGTTATATCAAGGATAGCAAAGAATGACAACCTGTATACATTCATGGTGCCCAATATGATTGAATGACCACTCCATCGTGTAGTTGGGTGATTGCGGCCCGTCTTTGTAAGGTATGCCCTCAAATCTTTCAAAACTTCTAGATTCTCACCGATGAGTTTCCCTGTTGCTTGAGTTGTTCTTCTCAACGGTTAAAAATTGATTCGAAAAAAGTGGTCACCGGCCAAAAATCCTTTTCCTCATCAGCAAAGTCCTTCAAGACTTTCATTATGTAAAACAAATGAGAAAGATCAAAAAAACTGATGTGGCAATAGATTCATTTTTTCTTCAAGAGCTTTCTCCACACTTGTATTGACCTAATTAGCTAGGAATTTTGGCCCATTGAATTCCTCATTTTTTTGGATCATTTGGCGCAAATTATCAATCACTCCCATTGTCACTTGTTTGACCTATTTGGTGGTTTTCCATTATTAGCTCGGCCAACACTTGCACGGATTTGTCTAGGACCATCTAAATTGGAATCACTATAGTTCTTGCATCTTTGAATATCTCCTTCATCTCTAGATCGAAAGGGCGGCGGGTCGTTTGTAGGGTATTAAATATTTTCCCCTTGTCGATAGTCCAATTGCCTTCACATCCGTTTCGCATTGATTTGGATTGTAGCCTACGGTGAAAGGTAGATTGTCCCACTATTGTATCGACTAAGTAGGGTTTTAAGAAACTCCAGTTTGACCCAAAATCTAGGAGATGAACTAGTCTCCCCGCATCAAAACCTTGCAGAGGCTTATGCTTTATGTAATCACACCTTTTTCTTATCCAGAGCTAATTACAAAGTGGAGAAATGAACTGTTGTTTCTCAACCTCATCGACTAGGTCATAGGGGTCTACTTCTTTCCATTTAGTTTTCCTTGACGCGAGCCCAATTCCCATCTCCTCTTTCTTTGATTTGTTGATTACAAGGCCACCCCAACTTCCATCATGTCTTGTATTTTTGGTCCAATCGGTCTTGTGAATGGATATGACACTACCTTGTTGAATTTGCCCTAGTTCCCCTAGATTTATTTTCTTTATGGTCCCTTATCCACTTGTTGTGCTTCGCTGCAATTCAACCCTTCATCCTCTCTTTGTGCTTTTGAATTTCTCATTTAGATCTTCACTTTCTGAAATTTCATGTGTATGCTCGAGCTCTTATGGATCTTCCTTAGTCCTTATTATCCCACTTCAAACTGCTTCAAGATTAGTCCGTTTGTGTCCACTTACTCCCGAACACTTGCTTTTGAATTAATGAACTAGCCATTTGAGAAGTGACACCTTGCCTTTTCCCAATTCTTTTTTAATGTTCACCTAATCATTTTGTTTTGCTACCGACTTCAATTTTTACCTTTTTGCACTTGTTTCCTTCGAATTTGAGGTGCAATCAACATTTGCATTGTCTTCTTCATCCTTCTCATTTCCAAAGTGCTTTGTAATGTGTTATTCGCATGTTAATCCTATACTTAGATGATTTGTAGGTCTTTGCAAATTCCTATCATGGATTTGGTCCATCCTATATGTTTGTGTTGGTGAAATAATTTGTTGCAGTGTAAATTATTGGTTTTCACCAACGGTCACGGGGTTAAGCCCCTCCTTGTGTATGGGGAGGCTCCCATTATTGAATGTAAACTAACTAAAGTTGTGGGGTGGCCATTAGGCCGGGATCACACAGGAATACTCCACTAAACCTATGGCAAAGTGCTTGTATAGTGTACAAGGGAGGAATTTGTTGTGAAGGGAGGTAAAGAGGAGTTGGAGAAATAAGGAGAGAGAGGGTTAATGTTGTGAGTAGGCTTACAAATTCACATACATCAACCATAGTAGGTCCACATTCAATTAGAAGAACACAACAATGTAAGAAATCAACAAGACAAATAAAATAGAGACACAAAGTTCTACAGATCTATCAATCAAAGACGCAAAGTTCTTTCTTGGTTGTACAAGATCACTACGCTTGCAGAGTTGAAGAGTTGAAAGGAAAGAGGGACATAGACAAAGAAAATATAGAAATTATAGCTTTTATTTCTTGATGTGGTAGTGATACAAAGCTCAACAACATACAACAATCCACAATTGCCAACCCTTTGGAATGGAGAAGCCATTCCAATTTATAGCATTAAAATTGTCCTTTCATCTTCCCCCCATGAACTTTTCATCTCACCACCATGTGACTTTTCAAATTCCCTAGGAATGAAACTAAGTCCTTTTCTTATTTTTGAAAAGGGACTTTTACAATGCAACATTAAGTCACTTAAGTGAATAAGATGAAAGAGTGAAAAAGTACATTCTCAATGAAGGAATAAAATGTTAGAGAGAGAGGGAGGGAGAGAAGAAGAGAGAGAGAGATGGAAATCCGAGACGGAAAGCTCTTGTTGATGAAGAATCTTCTTCTGATGGACTTTTGAGGAAATGCTTCATGAATGAGGTCTTGACCTCGACCACTGTTGAATTGAAACATTGTGATTGCATATGCTTCCTCCTATGAGATGCAAGAGACACTCCAAAGTATTGAATGAGTGTTTAAAAACACTGTTGTGAGACATTGCAATGTGAACCTGGGATGACTGTTGACATCACTCATGATGATCCTCTCTGTCATGCTTCTCATGACCATTGCCTTAATGACTTGAATTTTGATGTTTCAACATCCTCACAAGCTTCATGATGTTCTTGATTTCACCTGTTGCCTAAGTGACCATCTGTGGAATTGGAACACTGTGGTTGCAAATTCCTCCTCTAATGAGATGCAAATACACTTCTAGGCATTGAATGAGTGTTTAAGAACACTGCCATGAGATCTACATTGTGATAGGAACATGATGATCCTCTCTAATCACAAGGTGGGAATTAGGATGTGAGGATCACTTTCTTACTTCTCTAGGCTTTCACAATTCACCTCTATGACCAAGAATCAATTCTATGATGCTCAAACCTTTTTGTGATTGTCTGTTACTTGAGAGGTCTTCACCTTGCAGATAGAAGGATTGCTCCCTGAATGAGATTCCCATCCTATGGCCATCTGTTGAACCGAAATGAGGTGATTGCGGTATGCTTCCTCCTTTGAGGTGATCACATTACAAGGTGTTGAATGAGTGTTTAAGAACACTACCAAATGAATGACATCAAGTGAAATTGAGATGGTTTCCCATTCCTACAAACATGGTACTTCACATGGAAATCACCCACTTGCCCTTCCTAGCTCCAAAATCTCCTTGAATGGAATCAACTTCATGATGCTCATACACCTCCTTGCTCATATGCCTCTCATGGAGATAGATGATTTCTTGATCCTTCACACATGATGGTCTTGGATGCCTCGGTAGCTTGACTAGCTCATTCTGACTTGTTCTTTGAAGTGATTAGAACATGATGGCAAAGCCAGGATATGATAATCCTCAACTTACTCCATGAGTTTCACATTTCACCTTTGAACATGATGACCTCCTTGGATGGAAACATACTTATGGTGTCTGGACACCCTCTTGCTGCTCAATTTCCTCATAAAGATAGGTTTCCTCCTCCTGATAGAAGGATTGATCCTGAATGGAACTTGAAGGAATATCTGAGAATGAGTTTCATGTTCTTGGTCTCCACCGCACTTTGAAATACTACAAATGCCACCTTTCGACTTACGAAGATGTCAGCACATCACCAAGCACTGATTAAGTGTTTAGAAACACTCTCATGAGATGTGCATTGTTTGTGGGCTTGAGATGAATGCCATCATCACTCATGGTGAGTTTCTCTTATCATGCCCCTGATGACCATTCCCTTGATGATTGAAATGAAGTCCTTGATGTTTCGGATCCTTTGTAGGCCTCATGATGTTCCTGATTTCACTCGTTGTCCAAGTGACTATCTTTCACACATATTGATCCACTATGGTTTGTTCTTTGTCACAATGTGATTTATACATGATAGCTCCTCTACCACAATTGGGATGAGTTGGATCATCCGGCTTCTTGCATCAAGTTGTGCCTTGCAGAGATCACCTCGGAACTGATGCTTTAGGTTTCTACAAAGGGTTTTCTTTCCTATTTGGGCCACGAAACAACTTCTTGGCCTTGTGATGATGGCAAAAAGCAATGAGATAAGCAAAATGGGAGTTGCCACAAATTTCTGGCTCAATTCCAAGACTTACTATTTTTAGCAGTCCTATCCAAGACTACTATTTTTAGCAAGTTTTCACAATTTTCTCCTTTTGATGTTTCTTTCCTATTCGGGATGTTGTGGATGCTAAGAATTCACCTTTTTTGACAAACTTACTATTTTTAGACATGCTCACCACTTAACATGTGCTATTTTTAGTAACTACACTTACAGTGTCCGATTATAACAAAAATAGTCTTGAAATTCTGGATTTTATTCCAAGATTCCGTGCTCCAATTTTTTAGATGATTCCCTCATCCGGATTAGTGGGAAAATAAGAATTTCATCGAGGAGGAATCTTGAGATAAAAATCAATCCTCCATATCTCAAAAAATCAGCCACCTCATCATGCAAGAAATGGCTCGAATGAAAGTAGATTTTTGAAGGACATTCACTCCAAATTTCAGCGTCTTTGGCCTATCGGATCTCTCGTAGAATCAAAAGGTAAAGTTGCTGCCATTTGTTGTTGTGGCATGTCAGCCATTAATGAAGGTTGGAAGGAAAAACAACAATACTTTGCAAGAAAAATTACCAAGTTTTGTGAGAGGAAGATTTTTCCGATCTTTTGTGCAATTTTTGCCCTATCTAAGACCCTAACAGCTTCTCCGCAGCTTGAAAAACTTTCCCATGAGGGGTGAGGTCATACTTTTTGTGTCCTCTCTTGTCCCTTGAGGGACGGAGGGGACAGAGGGGACACTGGGTGTCCAAAGTGCAACTTAGGGAGTGTGAAGGAGTTGAAAGTGAGATCCGAGGGCTTAAATTTGAGTCCGCAGGGCTAGAAAAGTGTTCCAGGTGACCAGGGGCTGCCTGCATGAGTTTGGTCACAGTTTTGTGTCCCCCTTGTTCCTTGGGAGACAGGAGGAGACACCAAAATGTGAGCTGGGAGGAGCGAGGTCGCACTTTGGTTTCCTCTTTGTCCCCCTTGCACCATGGAGACAGAGGGGACACAGGGACACTTGGGTGTCCAAAATGCGACTTGGGGAGGAGAGTGAGGTCGCACTTTGGTGTCCCCCTTGTCCCCTGGGGACAGAGGGGACACATGGGTGTCCAAAGTGCGACTTTGCCATTCTGGGAAAGCAGATTTTTCCTCGGATGTCCAAATTTGGACACCGACTTGATTTTTTGACCACGGAGCTTAGGAAAATGATTTGGGTCAAATCTTATATGATTTTGACTCCAAATCACATTTTAAGATCAATGGAACCATTCCCAAAAGCCAATTCTGCATGCAACTCAAAATTTAGGTCCTATTTCATTTTGAACTTAGAGGGGCAGCTGCAAAGTTTTGAAATACCTCAAGAAGTCCTTGAGCCTTGGAGCAAATTTGATGTTTCCACCTTGTAGAGGATTCCAATAGCTTTTCATGCCTATTTGTTTGCTTCTTAACTCATTCAGAACTCCTAAATCATCCGAGAAGACAACATTCACCGTTGGAGCTTTCATTCCCTACACCCTGAATACCCATTGTTGAACAAATTGCTCCTAAATCAGATTTTCTTTCCTAAAATTTCCTAAATTTCCTTGGACACCTTCAATGTCCTCCGACATCACCTTTAGATGCTTTTGATTTTCCCTAAACGCTTCTAAAGGGTGTTCAATTGGCTGCAAAATGGCCAAAAATAGCCTTTTTAGGCCTCTAGAGGAAGTAGTCTTTTATCGAGTCACAATGAATTCATCAATCATCTTGGGTAATCATCCCTACACACTAAAACAAACTTGAAAACCTTGTTAGGACTTTCCTCTGAGCCGGGGTGAGGGTTGAACTGAGGGCAGGCTGGCCAGAGGAAGGATGCACAATGACTGGGAAGCCTAATTTTCAATTAGGGGCTTAGTTGTCATGCTTCAAAATTTTCAATTTTCATGCTAGCTATTTTGCATGACAACAATTTGTTGTGCTACGAACTTTTTTGTATCCTTCATCTTGACCCCTTTGCATCTTCTTCTTACCAAAAACTTTGTCATGTCCATTTTTGGAGATGAGCTAATTTATAGACCTTATCCCATTCTTCCTCGTGGGACTAAGGATTGGAGCAAGAGGAACGTTTCTGAAGATATTTGATGCCAGTTTAGAGTATTTTTATTTTTATCATGTATCGCTATTGGGAAGCCAAGCACTCCAATAGAGGGACTTGATAAATTAATTAGTTAGTTTATTTGGTGGGCATGTAGGCTCAAGTTGTAATAGATTATTAAAGTACTTTATGAGGTCGGTCATTATTGTCTTGTTAGCACCTCTTATGATCCTAAGGTGAAAACCCTTGGAGAGTCTTGAGTGAGGACGAAACCATTCACCAAGTCTAGGTAAGACTTCAACACGTAAGTCTCCACCCCCTTAAGGGATCTTTTGCTGCTATAATATTTATTTCCAGCCCTAGGCGAATTGCCCTAAGGTGCTATTTGGCTAACAATTGAAGGATTTTTTCCCTATTTCTGATTGTGCATGCATAATTGCCTATTTTGAGGTGGAACGACCTACTTTATGGAGTATCTTTGCATGTTTATTGGTTGTTCTAAGTGGAGCGACCCACATAGGACAGCATTTTAGTACTTCCTTGTAATAATTTCATGATTCTGAGGTTGGAATAATACTATTTATATTTTTAAAGGCCAAGTTCTGAAGCTTCATTAATTTTGGTGGTGTTTTGCTATTTTTCCAAGCTTGTGGAAGTTAGTTACAGTTATGGAATAATTAATTAATTCTTGTAGTCTGAAGGTTTCAACTAAAAATCAGATCTCTTACTTCCAAACTTATAAAATCAGTTTTTCTTCCATGATATGATTATTGGTAATTTATAATAATTTTGGAGACTATGTAGTAGCATTTTCAGCAGTGTTTGAAGGCCCAAAAGCGAGTTTGAAGTCTCCAAAGGGGTCACAGCCCATGGAGAAGATTTTTTTGACAGCTAGTAAGGGTTTCTACATGTTTATTTCAGTCACTAAGAACCTGCTAAAAATCTAAAAAGTGTTGTTTATTCTCAGCCTTGCATAGTTTCCCGAGAGTCTGCAAAAAGGGGCAATACAAGGTGATATCGAGCTCCATCCTATCATCCCGTGAAGTATGGTAGATGACAGTGATATGCAGTACTACCAAAGAAGGGAAAAAGGAAATCCTTGGAGACGGAGGAAGAGAAATTGGACATGATCATGAAAACACAAGGATGATCATGAAATTGGACGAAATTTTCAGTATTGAGGCCAAATGAAGACTTCTTGCCACTCCCTTCTCGTGGCGAAGAATCGAAGTGAACAAGGGAAGGAATTGCACTTTATTTCAGTTTTCTTTTATTAGATTTAATGTTTTCTTTTAGTTTTTTTCCTTTATGAGGCAGGTTGGTTGGGTTGGGGGAATTAAAGAGGCAAATTAAAAGATAAAGTGAAGCTTAAGAGGTCGGTCCTCATCTAATTGGCCTTTGGCGTTGAGCAAGGAATATAAAAGGGATTGTATGACTTCATTTGAAGAGCATCTTTGGTGGATTTACATCTATAACTGGTTTGTTGGGCAAGTTGATCAATAACTTTCCACTTGAGGACAAAAACCCTCGTGTGGTATCCAAGGAAGATACAAACCTTCCTTGTGGCTTGGTGGAGAAACGAAAACTCTCCATTTTGGGTGGATTGAAGATCTCTATTGAAGACTCTTTATTGATTTGGATCAAGGACATCAAGGAGAAGAATTACAAAAGTTTTGCATGATTTTTGGAGTTCTTCCTAGGGAAGCAACTAGGGTTTCGTGGTAGTTTGTAATGTCCCCTTTTTCGGAACATTATTAATATTAATTTTTTCATTTGCATTGTAACCCCTTGGCATGCCTAGCACTAGAAGTGGGATTTCCTTTAGTTAGTTTAATGTGCACATAGGTTAATTACTTTTATTTATTTAATTAAAAAATAAATAAAGTGCACATAGTCTTAGTATTAAATATTTTAATGAGAGTTTATGTTTTCCCTCCAAAAGGGAAAGGTCGGTCTTTATTGGATATTGCACCCCTTAGTTCTATAAAAGGGAGGTCGCATTTCCTTAGAGGGTTATGTTGGATGATCATTTGATTTCACTCCATGCTTGGAGTATTGGGATGTATGCCCATGGGATGTATGCCCTAGTTTCTTCATTGTGCTCTCTCTCATTGTAAGCTTCATTTGGATCTATTGTTGAAGACTCTCAAGTGAATTTTAGATCTGCCATTATTGCTTGAGTTATTTCAGTTTTGGCGCCAAGTTTAGAGTGTGAAAGTCATTGGTATTGCTCCTTTTATTTCTGTTGTTACTGCTGAAATTATTTTAGCCATAACGACTTGGTTTGGTGATGATTTGTTCATGTTTTGATGCCATAAATGCTAGATTTGCAATCTGCTATGTGTTAATTATTTCAGAGCAAAGGGCTAATTTTTGGTGTATTTGGAGGCTAGGAAAGAGCTGGAAATTATTTAATTAATTTCCTCTAACCCTAGCGACTTGAAATCAGTTTTCTGGGGCTGTTTTGGCTAGGTTTTAATGCTCAGAAAATTCAGATCCTTAATGCAGTGGAAAACCCTAAATTTCTAGTTTATTTTGCATCTTGTTTCACGGAAAAACTCTAAGTATTGAAGGAGTTATGAATTTTAGAAGATTTCAGTTGTCTGCAAGCTTTCTGGTTGTGATAAATTAGTATTTATTTCAGATCTGCAGTTTTAGGGTCAGATTAATATTGGTTTTGGTTGTAGAAATTAGGAGAAATAAGGAGAAAGTGATTCTATAATTTTTGGAGTAGATTTGGTGCCCTAAATGTGCTGGGCGACCTACTTTTTAGGGCAAAATTAGGGTTTCATGTGGGCTGTTCAAAAACTGGTTTTGGGATATTATTCGTCATATTTTTGTGGCCCAATATCCAAAATTTCAGCTCATTTGGACTTCTCTAGCCAAAGTTATGAATTTTTTAAAATTGCAACAATTCAGGGTTTGAATATTAATTGTTTTCAGTTGTGTGTGATCAAATTTGTGTTAATTCCTAATTTGTCCTAAAAGGGGACATTAAATGGTTCGGTGCCTTCTAGGGCACATAATTCATATACTATTTGATATTTTGATTCTCCATAATTTATAGGGATGGAATCCCTAATTTGGCTATTTTTTGGAGGAATCTATCTATTGTTTTCAAGCCCTTTGTGAGGTTGCCTTTTTGTTGTCACAAATTTAATTACAACAATGTATCATCGTTGGTTTTCTCCATTTATTTGTTGTAAAGTGGATGGATTGTAATGTCACTTTTTAGAGGCCTTGAAGACCTTAACCCATTTTCTCCCCGTGGGTCTAAGGAGAAAGCAAGGGGAAGATCTGAATTTTGTAATTGCATCATTATTTTGATAGTTATTTCATTTGTATTTATGTATTCCTATTGGGTGATTAGCGCTCCAATAGATGGCTATGTAATTAGGAAATAAAATAAGTATTTGTGGCATGTAGGCCCAAAATACTTAATGAACTTTTAAAAGATCCTCTCTTAAGGGGTCGGCCTTTTTGGATTGCATTGTAATAAGCACCCCTTATGTCTATAAAAGGAGGTCGCTTAGTCATTTGTAGGCATGTTGTTTTGGTGAATATATCTTGTTGGTGAAGGCTTGCTTGTTGAAGCACTTTCTCCACCTCATTCAAGGACGAAAACCCTTGAATTGAGTACCTCCCAAGGACAAAACCCCTTGAGGAGAGGGTAGTGTGGACGAAAACCCACATTATCTCATTTGTGTTGATCTTCATTGCTGATTATAATTAATTACAACCCTAAGTGACTTGGTTGAGGAGGAAATCTTGGTGTTTGGGCTCTTTCTTCCAAGTGTGAATTGCATGGACATGTTCTCTCTATTTTTCTAAGGTGCAATCTACATTTTTATCATCATTTGGAAGCATTGTGGATGTTATTTTCAGATCTGAAGTATTTATTTATTCCAGTTGTGTAAGGGTTCATCAATAAATTCATAATTGCAATTGTGGGCTTCTAAAAATCAGATTTCTTGCATATTAATGTTGTTGGTTATTAATCATAATTTTCTGAGCAATTAGCAAGTTATTTTGAGTGTGTTTGTGCCCTAGAACGGGTGTTTTGCTTCCCCAAGCAAGTCACCATTTTTGGATAATTAATTGCAGCTATATCAAGGGTTCTTGCAAGGGTTTCTACATCAGCTACAGGTCTGATTTTCTGAGTTTTAAATCAGCTCAGGTCATTTTCAGTTTTATCCCCAAAAGGGATATTACATGGATATTAGTTTCCGTAGTTGAAGCAATTATTTAGAAGTAATTTCAAGCTATTGTGCATGGTTTTATGATGCATTTGAGTCCCTATACAGTTCATTGTTAGGGTTTTTAGGAATATTACAGCTGTTGCTAAAAAAATCAGATTTTATTTCACTTGGGTTTGTGTGGTTTCCTTCTTTTTCAGTTTCAGCCCTTGAAAGGGATATTACAATGGTATCAAAGCTTCAGTCTTCCCATCCTAGGGTTTTCATGGAAGAGGCAACAAGGGTTTCCTCTATTATCAGAGGAGAGAAAAGAAAGCAGACCAACCAAGAGAGGAGGATAGTATGGCTCACCAAGATCCTCAAGAAGCCAAGATCGACAAACTTATTGAAGGGCAAGAGAGATTGGCAGACACCATGGACCTCCTAGCCCTATCCCTTCAAATATTTCATGAACCTAGGGTTCACAATAGAGTCGATAGCTCATCTAGAGCAAATATTTCACGAGAGGCCTTTGGGATCAACTCACGGATCAGCCACTAGGCCTACTTTCCTTCCAAGGGAAGAAGCCATTCCGAGGCGGGAGCAAGGCCCTCTATGGGGCAAAGCATTGCCACAAGCTATGAAGAGTATATGGCACTTCCAAGGGAGATACGGAGGCCATTACACTTGCCGAGTTCATTGGCGTGAGCAAAGGAAGGTCTAGGCCGAGCCAAGACAACATATGCCACAGAAGGAGGTGCAAAATGTGTTGGGGAAGATGACCTCTACTTTTGATGGATCGACCAAGGGGACAGCTAGGGCATGGATACATATTTATTTGTCCTTGAAGCCTATGATGGAGGATGATGCCATCAAATTTGCAACCCTTCACCTAGAGGGGATTGCTCATGAGTGGTGGTTCCATGGATTGGTGACACAAGGGCACAATGAGATCCATTCCTATGATGAGTTTTGTAAAAGGCTCATGGATAGATTTGATAGAGTTGATCTGAAGTTCACTTTCGGGAACTTGCAAATTGAAACAACAAGGCACGGTGGATGAGTATGTGGCTGAGTTTCGAGACTTTCCATCATGATTACTGATGTCACAAAGAGGAGACTTGTGGTTCTTTTCATTGAGGGTTTGACCGAACCACTCAAGGGTTTGGTTAGGGCCTTTGATCCTTTGTCTCTTCAAGAGGCAATCAAAAGGCTTTGGACCTTGAAGGTGCTGCCCCAAAAACAACAACAATCAACGAGACATCTCAAGGTTAATTCGAGTGGAGGACAACCAAATAGATCCTTGGGACAGCCTAGAAACCCTCCCTTGGACCAGCCAAGGAAGCCCTTCCAAAGGATGCCTATTATTCACAAGGAGCTGCCCAAAACCAGCAATGGAGGAGAGACTAGAAATGAGCTAAGGAAGAAGAATTTGTGCTTCTCTTGCAAGGATCCATGGACTCCCGGACACCGTTGTTTAGGTAAGGGTAAAGTGCATTATATTGAAGTATTTTCAAATTGTGAGGATGATGAAGATAATGTTGATGAAGCCAAGCATGATAGTGTTCTAGAAGAGGATCCGGAAAAATTAGATGGCACTCTTGCTACCTTTTCGTTCCAACTAGATATCATCCATTCTGGGTAAAGGGTGATCTACAAGGACAAGGGGTCACGGTCTTGATTGATAGTGGAGCCACACATAACTTTGTTGATGAAAGTTTGGTGAAAAGGTTGAAGTTGAAGGCTGAAAATTTCAAGGGCTTCAATGTCACGGTGGCGGATGGCTTCATACTTCCATGCACCAGAAGAATACCTCAGCTCACACTCTCTTTGGGAGGACACAAGGTAAGAGATGATTTCTATGTCATTGGTATTGGTGAAACCGATTTAGTGTTGGGTGTTCAATGGTTACATTCCTTGGGTGAATTCTCTCAAAACTACCAAAGTATGGAGCTGAAATTTAAGGTAGAAGGCAAGGAGGTTGTGCTACATGGTATGAAAGGTGGAACTCCTCAAGTTGTGACTGCCAAAAGCATGGAAAGGACTTTCAAAAGAGGGCAGGTTGCATGGGCTGCTCATTGCTTGGTAAGATCTAATTCTTCTATTTCCATTCAACAATCTTTTCATGATGATATTCAGCCCATACTTAACAAGCATGCCAAAGTTTTCAATGAATTACCTCATGGGCTGCCACCGGATAGAGGATTCCAACATGTTATTGAGTTAGAACCAGGTACCAAACTGGTAATAACTACTCCTTACCGTCACCCAAGAATCTACAAGGAAGAAATTGAAAGAACCATCAAAGAATTGTTGGAAATGGGGTTGATTAGGCCTAGTTCCAGCCCATTTGCTTCTTCCGTAGTGCTTGTGAAGAAGAAGGATGGCACCCTAAGGATGTGTGTGGACTACTGGATATTGAACAAGAAAACAATCAAGAATAAGTACCCAATCCCAAGAATTGATGAGCTAATGGATGAGCTACATGGAGCGGTTTACTTCTCTAAAATTGATTTGAGATCCAGGTACCACCAAATAAGGGTGAGAGATGAAGATGTGCACAAGACCGCTTTTAGGTGTCACTTTGGGCATTTTGAGTTTCTTGTCATGCCATTTGGGTTAACCAATGCCCCAGCCACTTTCCAATCATGCATGAATCACATTTTTGGTAAGTATTTGAGGAAATTTGTGCTAGTTTTCTTTGATGACATTTTGGTATATAGCAAAACATGGGAGGAGCATCTCCAACACTTGGATAAGGTGCTGGAAATTTTAGAACAACAATCACTCTATGCAAAAAATCAAAATGTGAGTTTGGAATGGCTGAAATTTTGTACTTGGGGCATGTTATCAATGCACGTGGGGTTCATGTGGATCAACAAAGATCCAAACCATCATGGATTGGCCAACCCCAACCAACATCACACAATTGAGAGGATTTTTGGGTTTATGTTCTTACTACCGGAGATTTGTGAAGGGGTTTTCCCAACTTGCAGCCCCATTGACTTCTCTAACAAGAAAAGGAGCTTTCAGCTGGTCAAAAACAGCCCAAATAGCTTTTGAAGAACTGAAAAAGGTGATGTGTTCTTGCCCGGTACTTGCTGTTCTAGATTTTTCTATGCCTTTTATACTTGAATGTGATGCTTTCGGTGAAGGTATAGGGGTTATTTTGATGCAAGACAAGCATCCCATTGCATATGAGAGCCAGAAATTGAAGGATCATGAGAAGAAGTTCTCTATCTATGACAAGGAAATGTTGGCCATCATGCATGCATTGACCAAGTTCCAACAATACTTGATTTGTGGAAGGTTTGTGGTCAAAACTGACCACAATAGCTTGAGATTCTTTCTTCATCAAAAAGAATTAAATGACCAAACAAAAGTGGGTGAGTAGACTCCAAGCATATGATTTTGATATTGAATATGTCAAGGGAAAACACAATGTGGTAGCGGATGCCTTGTCAAGGAAGCCACCTCCTACTTCATTTGAGGATGTGGAATTACATGATGGAAAGAAGGAAGAAATCAAGTTTTCATATCAGCCAAGTTTGCAATTGCTTGGGGACAAGCAATTTCGGGAAGGGAGGATTGTAATGTCCCCTTTTCCGGATTGAGGCCAAATGAAGACTTCTTGTCACTCCTTTCCCGTGTGGCAAAGAAGAATAAGTGAACAAGGGAAGGAATTGCACTTCATTTCAGTTTTCTTTATTAGATTTAATGTTTTCTTTTAGTGTTTTTCCTTTATGAGGCAGGTCGGTTGGGTTGGAGGAATTAAAGAGGCAAATTAAAAGATAAAGTGAAGCTTAAGAGGTCGGTCCTCATCTAATTGGCCTTTGGCGCCAAGCAAGGAGTATAAAAGGGATTGTATGACTTCATTTGAAGACCATCTTTGGCACATTTACATCTACAATTGGTTTGTTGGGCAAGTTGCTCAATACCTTTCCACTTGAGGACGAAAACCCTCTTGTGTGGCATCCAAGGAGGACGGAAACCTTCCTTGTGGCTTGGTGGAGAACGAAAAACTCTCCATTTTGGGTGGATTGAAGATCTCTATTGAAGACTCTTTGCTGATTTGGATCAAGGACATCAAGGAGAAGAATTACAAAAGCTTTGCATGATTTTTGGAGCTCTTCCCTAGGGGAGCGACTAGGGTTTGGTGGTGGTTCGGTGCCTTCTAGGGCACATAATTCATATATTATTTGATATTTTGATTCTCCATAATTTATAAGGTTGGAATCCATAATTTGGCTATTTTTGGAGGAATTTATCTATTGTTTTCAGCCCTTGTGTGAGGCTGCCCTGCTGCTGTCACAAATTTAATTACAATAGTGTATCATCACTGGTTTTCTCCATTTATTTGTTGCAAATTGGATGGATATTGGTTTCCGTAGTTGAAGTAATTATTTAGAAGTAATTTCAAGCTATTGTGCATGGTTTTATGGTGCATTTGAGTCCCTATACAATTCGTTGCTAGGGTTTTAAAGAATATTACAGCTGCTGTTATAAAAATCAGATTTTACTTCATTTGGGTTTGTGTGGTTTCTTTCTTTTTCAATTTCAACCGTTGAAAAGGATATTACAATTGACAAAATGATAGAAGAATATCAAAATCTTCTGAAAGGGGTGTGTGATGCCCTTTCCTTTGAGGATTTCAAGGAGATAGAAAATAATAGAGTGGGAATTGGCACAAAACTTAATATCCACACCACATCAAACGACCGTGACAGGAAGGTCTCAGCCCTAGAAGGGAAAAACCCTTCCATCATGAAGAAACAAGTCAAAGAGCATGTGGCAGATCAGCTACATGATGGAGAGGCCATGGTAAAATTTGAAGATACAAGTTCTCTCTATAGTGATGAAGATGACCATCCTTCTAAGGCTAAGAAGGAAAGAGATCTATCGCAACAGATGGTTACCAAGAGGGAGTAGCCCTTGGGAGTCTTAGAAACCCCCAACACTTTGCTCTTGATTGATTTTCCGAACAACACTATGAAGACACAAGGGTTTGGAGAGATCATGAAGGCTGAGCCCAAGAGGGAAGAAAAATCAGAATTGCAAGGGGTCAATGGGGCAAGAATTTCGGGTGACCTTGTTGGAAGCCATACACATGAAGAAAGGGCTTTTCCGGGTGCCCATAATCACTTTCAGTCCGCTGTAATTTTCAGGACAGCAACTAAGGGTAAGCAAATTAATTCTTTTCGTGATCATAGCAAGAGTCTATTGCATCACCCTATGTCATTACAATGCTTTGGTTACTATGAGTGTTAATCTAACAATGATGAGAAGGTGAAGGAGAAAAAATGGGTGGAGGTTCTTTGCCAATAAGTTACTATCCATCTCCCAAGCATTGCCTATGAGTTGGATTTTCATGACAGCCAAAGGTATGATGGTCATTGCCCATATTCAATGCTCCATACTAAGGCATTTTCAAAGTCTTGGCAAGAGGGACAACACCCTCATAATTTCAGTTCAAGGTATGATAAAAACAACAATGGTCTACTCCAATTTTGTCAATCACTCTATGGAAGATAAGAGAAGGAAGCTGGATCCCTTGTATCAAAATGGTTTGTATACATGGGTGTGGGATCCCGGTAATGTTTTGAGGCCAAAAGAGGGTGTAGTTACTAATGTTGAAATCATTATTACTAGTAATTTCATCATCTCATACCAAGGAGCAAGGAAAAAATCAAAAGAACATAAGGAAAATATTGTGGAAGACAACAAGGTTCAATGGTTGAAGCTCATGGGTCAAGAGGAGAAAATAGTGTGTCACATGGAGGGAAATTGCAAGGAGCAGCCTGTAACAGCAGATTTTGGGCAGCAAATGGTGTCCTTACATTCAGTAGTTTTCCCACAAAAAGAGCCACTCACAATAGGTAAGAGTGTTCATCATCACAAGGTGGGTTTCGAAGAACTCTTTGGGGTAAACATCATCACTTCCAGCCATAAATATGGAACTGATTGGAATTCAATCCAAACTGATTATGATGTGGAGTCTCATAAGGTACAGTTACATATTCACATTCCCAATTTTTGTATACTGATTGTAAGAGGATTTGTGTGGGTATATATGGGGTTTTTGATGCTTCCTAACACCTTAAAAGTTAACTAAGTATGATTTATCACAAAAGGATCACATCTTTCAGTCACAACAGAGTGAGGTGATATGTTGGAGTGACAACATGGGAAAACATTTGTACCCCATGAGTACATTGGCATGGACAGCTGCCCAAGATCTAAAAGGAAATTATCACATCATCAATGGGCTTTCAGCTGAAGCTTTGGAACAAGGGGAGCAAGTAAAGCTTTGGGTTGATGGAATAGAAAGTTCTTCATTTCCCATGAACGTTTTGGCATGGACAGCTGCCCAAGGTACGGAAAGGAATCACCACGTCATGAAGGCACTTTCAGCTCAAGCATTGGGAACCACACGTGAATGGGTAAGTCCTACATGTTTGTGTGTATTACAATACCATTCACAAATGCCATTTCAGTTCTCTTCTAATTCACAATCTCCTAGAAGAATTATTTTGATAGAAGTCATGGGATTCACATGGGACATCAAGCAAGATGGAGATTATCTTACTATCCTTAGTTTGGGAGGTCAGTTAGTAATGGGTGGCATGATGATAGGTGGTAGAAATGATGATTGGAGGGTTCCAAGCATGATGTAGGCACTTCCAGCTTGTCTACCATCTTGGTGGTGGTCATACCCAAGAAGGCAGCAAGAAGGGGAAATTGTTTGCACACTTTAGAATCAATTCCAGTCAGTCTCAATCAGTTTCTGAGCAAGAAAGCACCTTCTAACAGTTGTAGCATGAGTGGAGACAATGGCAACAAAGTTGAACATGAAGGGTTCCACCGTAAATTGTTAGTAAAGACAGAGGTTGATGTTTGGAAAAAAAAATTGCAATGTCCCTTTTTGGAGGCTAAATTCTGAAGGCCTTAACCCATTCTTTCCCCATGGGTCTAAGGAGAAAAGCAAGGGGAAATCTGGATTCTATTTTATTATTGCTTAGATAGTGTTTTCATTTATTATCATTTATCCTATTGGAAGCACCATGCTCCAATAGTGAATCTTAAGTAGTTTAGTAATAAAGGTATTTTGGGCATGTAGGCTCCAAATACCCTTTATAATATTTAAAAGCACCTACTTAAGGGGTCGGCCATGATGTAATGATTGTTTAAAGCACTCCTTATGGCTATTTAAGGAGGTCACTTGGGCATTAATGAAACATGTTTTGGAGATTATTCTTATTTTGGTGAAAGTTGGCTAGTGTAGCCCTTTTACTCTCTCTCACAAGGATGAAACCCCTTGGGTTGAGGATCTCTTCCAAGGACGAAAACCCTTGGTTGGAAAACTTGTGAAGGATGAAAACCCTTCATGAGGTTTTGATTGTGCAAGCTGGTTGGAAAAGCAATAAAGGATCTTTCTCTTGCATGTGTGGTGTTTTTAGTGCAATATTATATTTGTTTAGAGTGGAGCAACCTACCTCGGATGGAAAATTTGGAATTACTAGCTTGTTCTCCATAATTTATAAAGCCAATATCTTAAGTTTCATGATTTTTGGTGCTTCCTAAGTTGAGTTATGAATTTTTAAAATAACATTGCAAACAAGGGTTTGTTGAAATTCATATCTCCATATCTAGGGCATTAAAAATCAGATTTCTTGCATTATATGATTGTTGAGGATATATCATAATTTTAGAAATTCAAGTGAAGCTGATTTGAAGGGGTTTGAAGGCATAAAAGTGGGTGTGAAACCCCAAAACAAGTCGCTGCCCTAGAAGGGTGTTGGCTGGCAGCAGTTAAGGGTTTTTATACATTTATTTCAGTCACTAACAACTCACTAAAAATATGAAAAGTGTTGTTTATCTTCAGCTTTGGGTCATTTCTTGAGTTCCCCAAAAAGGGACATTACAAAATTTCAAGTATTGAATGACTTTGCAGTCACTATACAGCCCCTATACAATCACACTGGTTTTATTTTTCTAAAGGGATTGATTTCCTAACCGTGGGAGCAGAGTGGGATGGCAAATACCTTGACCCAAGGGTCAATTTGAGGGTTTTTCAACAGAGGAGGCTTGTTGTTTGGTGCATTTCCAATTTATTCTTCTCAAGGTTCAGGAGCATAAAGAGACATCTTAATAGTTGGGAGTTGTATTCACTACACTCTAATATACTTGTAATATTTTGTGCAAGTAAAAGTGGAATTCCAGTCACCTTCATTCTGATTTTTGAAAGAGAAAAGCAAGATTACATTGGTGTTTGGGACAGCATGAGGGAAATTGTGGACAACCAATGCTTGGATGGTAATTGTAAGGCCTTGGCAAGCAAAGAAGAAGAGTTGGCCATCATATCCACAAAGCATGAGTGGATGAAGAAGGGAACACATTTTTTCTTTAATGAGTTTGCTTCATGTGTAGGTACATCATTAAAGGAGCGGATGAGATTTATCTGGGATCCAGGAGTTCGCCTTTGCTTGAGAACAAACAATCTTAGAGAGGGGGATTGTCATGTCCCTTTTTGGAGACGGGCACATTTGAAGACCTTATCCCATTTCTTCCTTGTGGGACTAAGGATTGGAGCAAGAGGAATGTTTCTACAGATATTTGATTTGTGATGTCCCCTTTTTGGATAAATAGAAAATTACAACTTCAACCCAAATCGAACCAAGAAGGATTAGATCCTTTTGAATCAACCTAAAATAGCCCAATGTCAACCAATTACAACCCAAATGAGGCTAGAAGTGGTCAAGGTGGTGAGCTAGATTGGTGGAGACAGTCAAATTTTTATTCTTCTCAATTCTGATTTTTATTACAGCAGTGAATTAATTTGAAACAGTTGCCAACAACTAAAAACTTCAAAAATTCATAACTCAATCACTACTCCATATTTTTGCATGAAACCAAGTGCATAATAAACTAGAATTTTAGAGATTTTCAATGAACTAAAGATCATATTTTTCTGAGCGCTTAAACCCCTTCAAAATAGCATCTAAACTTTCAAATCTGGTGCTAGGGTTAGCAGAAATTAATAAATTAATAACCAACACTTCCCTCAACTGTTTTCACCCTCCAAAAGCTTGTTTTGATGCACAAAAATGCCAAAAGAGATCTGAACTGAAACCACAATTTTTAAGCATCAAAATGTGTCACAAACAATTAATAATCCCACCCCAGACTGCTGCAACTTCTAAAATTATTTCCCGCTTAACCAATCAAGCAAAAACTTTCAAACTTTGGGTTTTGGGCCACAAAAATATGAAGAATAATATTCCAAAATTAGTTTTTTCATAGCAGAGCGAAACCCTAATTTTCCCTAAAAACCATCACATTTAGGGCATCAAATCATCTCCAAAAATTATGAAATTAATTGCAAAACATAGTAGATCTGAAAACCAACAAATATGCTCCAAATCATGCAATAATAATCAGATTTGCACCATAAATAAATTTGCTAGGGCAAGGAATTCTTTTCGTGCAATTCGCCGCACACTAGATGCAATACACACAAATGGATCCTTATCAAAATCAAATTTGCTTCAAGTCCAAGTCGAATGAGAGAGAGAGAGCACAATGAGAGCTAGGGCATACATCCCATTTCTCCAAGCATGGAGAGACATAAATGATCAAATCAACATGCCCAAAAATGGCCATGCAACCTCCTTTTATAACATAAGGGCAACATCCAAATGGTGACCTTTTCCGTTTTGGAGGAAAACAAATAAAACTTAATTAAAATATTAAAAAACTTGCTTAATGTGCACTTTATTATTTTCTAATTAAATAATAAAGAGTAACTAACCTATGTGCACATTTAAAGACTAAATAAGACTCCCACTTGAAGTGTTAGGCATTTCGAGGGGTTGTAATGCAAATGAAAGAGATGAACCGATATATTAGTAATGCCCTTAAAAAAGAGGACATTACATGATTCCAATTTCGAGAGTTTTTATTTTATCATGTAAAAATTAATTAGTTAATTTGGTGAGCATGTAGCCTCAAGTTGTAATAGATTATTAAAGTACTTTATAAGGTCGGCCATTATTGTATTATTAGCACCCCTTATGATATAAAAGAAGGTTGTTTGACCATTAATCGATGTGAATTCTATTATCTCTTTTGGAAAGATTGTTTGTGAAGCATCTCTCTCCCTCTCCAAAGGACGAAAACCCTCGAGAGAGTCTTGTGTGAGGACGACACCCTTCACCAAGTCTACGAAAGACTTCAACACAGGAGTCTCCCACCCCTTGAGGGATCTTTTGCTATTATAATCTTTATTTCCAGCCCTAGGCAAATTGCCCTAAGGTGTTATTTGGCTAACAATTAAAGGATCTTTGCCCTATTTCTGATTGTGCATGCATAATTGCCTATTTTGAGGTGGAGCGACCTACTTTGTGGAGTATCTTTGCATGTTTATTGGTTGTTCTAAGTTGAGCGACCCACCTCGAGAGAGCATTTTAGTACTTCCTTGCAATAATTTGAAATGTCCCACTTTCGGAATAACATCTTGGAAGACCTTTGGCCTATTTTGTCAACCCGACGGCCAAAGGGGGAACACGAGGGTGAGTTTGAGTTATTTTTTATTATTATAAGTGCCTGTTAAAGCAAAGGGAAAAGTGCCCGTACCAAAGGGATAGGTATAAAATAACTTATAATAATTTATTAGTAACTTAAAATTATAGAAAAGAGAAAATACACGAAAGGCACTCAGCATAATTGTATTGCTTCTAAGAGAAGTCTATCTTGCCTAAAGGGCAATAGAAAAAGGTCCAAATGCATTTTGTATCCATCCTAGGAACATTGGCGACTTGCCTTAGGGGTTATATGGGGATATTACAAAGAATAAAATAAAATTATAATTTTTGTATTCCCTCTAGAAGAAATGTGACTTAGGTTGGGATGCTATTTGGGTGCTTAGTGCATAGAAATCACACCAATTTTTGATTGGGTGTGTTAGAGGTAAATTTTGGGTCACTTCCTTTCTATATTGGAGGAGGTCGACTTGTTTGGGCATCATTCTATGACTTTACATTTTTACTCTTTTGGCTTTGAGCTGAAGATTCACTGCTATGATTTCGAGGACGGAAACTCTCAAGGAAATCAAGAGGAAGAACGAAAACTCTTCCTATTTTGGTGTGTTACAACCCAATTTAAATCTGATCAATAAATCTATTTTAATACAGCTGGAGCGACCCAATTTTGGGTGTATTCTCTTCTATCCAAGAGCTGGAAAATTATATCTTTGTTAGCAGCTTATTGCGGGGTATTTCCAGATGTTATTGCAATATTTCCCAAAGATATTTTATAAAGGGTTTTAAACCTCCTTTTTTTGTTATTGCAAGTACAGGTCAGATCTAAAGTTGTTCATCATTATAAATCTGATTTTTGACTTCAGTTGGTGTTTTTCATTGCCATCTATTTATAAAAATTACATCTTCCGTAAGGAATCAGAAAATATCATTTTGTGGTGTGTTTTATGGTATTTTTTTATTTCTATTCAAATCGTATTTTTCCAAAGATAAATTAGGTTTGTAGTGTTGCTTTTAGTTTTGGTGGTCTTTCAATTGGGGTTTCATTCTAGTTCATTAAAGATTTCAATCAGAACTTGGAGGGGACATTACAGTGGTATCAGAGCAGGTTTTCCTCCCATCCTGTGAGAGAAATCTTCAGAAATCAGATCTGAATGCAATCAGCCAGAAATCACATAGTATATCACAGAAGGAACACTCCTAGGAAGGGCACAATGGAAGAACATGATCAAAGGGCTCCTCCCAATGATGCTCTCAGCTATATGAATGAAACTATTACAGTACAGAGAGAGTTGCAACAAACCATGAGGGAAAATCAAAGAGAAATGTGTGATGCATTTACCAGTTCAATTCGTGATTTGGCTATGGCTCTACAAGGGAATGTTGCAGCTACTAATCATGTAGCAACCAATGTGGGAGAGGGAAGCTCCATGGGGGCAACCAGAAATACTTCCAATACTACACATCCTACCTTCAAAGCCAAGTTTCTCCATAGAGAAGAACCAGTTGAGGAAGTGGCACAAAGTGATGTGGATGATGTAGAAGCCTATGGTGATGAGTATATGCAACTCAGCCTTAGGGTAAGGGATATGCTACCTTTCAAGGATTTTTGCCAGTTAAAGAATAACAAGAATGCAGGGAGGAATAGGAGAGCTCATCAAGAGGCACCAAGAAGAGATATCCAACAAAAATTAGGAAAGGTAACTCTTCCTTCATTTGATGGTACTTGAAAAATGTTCTGCTAGAGCTTGGTTGCAAAAGCTCGATACATATCTCTCTCTAAATCCTATGTATGAAGAGGAAGCCATCAAATTTGCAACCTTACATTTAGAGGGGATAGCACATGAGTGGTGGTACCATGGGTTGATCACCCAAGGTCATGGTTCCATTACTACTATGGAGGAATTCAGTTCATGTTTGATTGAGAGATTTGATAGGACAGATCCGGATATGTACTTCAGGGAGCTAGCTCAACTTAAGCAAGAAGGGTCACTAGAAAAATATATTTCTGAATTTGAAAGAATTTCAGTTATGGTACCGGATATCAGCGAAAAGAGGTTAGTATTGTTGTTTATGGAAGGGTTAGAGGAACAATTAAAGAGTCTTGTGAAAGCATTCAGCCCACCATCTTTACAAGGAGCCATTAGGAAAGCATTTGACTTGGAAAAAGCGGTTCCAAAGGGTAAAAATCTGCAGCAAAAATCAGCAGCGTTTGGGCAGCCAAAGGGAGTGTTTGGGCAGCCAAAGTCCTCTTCATCAAGTGGGCAAAGGACACCAAATTATGGGCAGCAAGGTAAGCCATTTCAAGGTAAATCAAATGTGAAAGATTGGAGCAAAAACAACAAGGAAATAGAGACACGAAATGAGCTTAGAAGGAAGAAATTATGTTTTCATTGTAGAGATCCTTGGACTCCTAATCATCATTGTCTTCCAAAAGGGGCAGCACACTATATTGAGATTATTTCAGATGATGAAGAAGAAGAAAGAGTTGATCATGAGGAAGAAGAAGAACAAAGGAGGAGAATGAAGGTCCCAAGGAGGGAACATTGGCCACCCTATCCGGAGCACCAAGGTACCATGCTTTCCGTATCAAAGGTGTTCTTCATGGGCAAAGAATTATAACTTTGATTGATAGTGGAGCTACTCACAATTTTATTGATGAGAGCTTGGTGACAAGAATGGGTTTGAAAGTAGAAGATTTTCAAGGATTCAATGTAACCGTGGCGGATGGATACACTCTTGCATGTACAAAAAGGTTCCTCAACTTGAAATCACATTGGGAAGACATAAGGTATGTGATGATTTTTATGTCATTGGCATTGGTGAAACTGATGTTGTTTTGGGAGTTCAATGGCTGCAATCTTTGGGTGAGTTCACTCAAAATTATAAAACTATGGAGCTGAAATTTAAGTCCCAAGGCAAGGAAATAACATTGCAAGGCTTGAGGGGTGGAGTTCCTCAAGTGGTGACCGCCAAAAGTATGGAGAGATCTTTTACTAGAGGGCAGATTGCATGGGCTGCACATTGTTTGGTAAGTGTAAATTCTGATTTTTCATCGCAGCCATCATATCATGTGGATATTCAATCTATTTTGGATAGACATAGCAAAGTTTTTTCATATTTACCTCACGGTTTTCCCCGGATAGAGGATTTCAGCATATTATTGAGTTGGAGCCCGGTTCAACTCCGGTTATATCTTCTCCTTAGCTTTCAAAGAGGAGATAGAAAAAGTGATTAAGGAATTGTTAGAGATGGGCCACATAAGGCCAAGTTCTAGCCCATTTGCTTCTTCAGTTGTGTTGGTAAAAAGAAGGATGGAACCTTGAGAATGTGTGTGGATTACAGGTTGTTGAACAAGAAGACTATCAAAAACAGGTACCCAATACCAAGGATTGATGAGTTGCTTGATGAGTTGCATGGGGCTGTTTTCTTCTCTAAAATTGATCTAAGATCCAGTTACCACCAAATCAAGGTAAGAGATGAAGATGTACATAAGACAACTTTTAGGTGTCACTTTGGTCATTTTGAATTTCTAGTGATGCCATTTGGTTTGACCAATGCTCCTGCCACTTTCCAATCATGCATGAATCACATTTTTAGGGAGCATTTGAGAAAGTTTGTCTTGGTATTTTTTGATGACATTTTGGTGTATAGCAAATCATGGGAAGAGCATTTGAAACATTTGGATATGGTCCTAAGCATTTTGGAGCAGCAATCTCTCTTTGCAAAATTATCCAAATGTGAGTTTGGCATGGAAGAAATCTTATATCTAGGACATGTCATCAATGCGGGGGTACATGTGGACCAACAAAAGATTCAAGCCATTTTGGATTGGCCTACTCCCACTACTTTGACTCAACTAAGAGGATTCTTGGGTCTTTGTAGCTATTACCGCAGATTTGTGAAAGGATTTTCACAACTTTCAGCCCCTAACAAATTTGACAAAGCAAGGAGCCTTCACATGGTCACAATCAGCCCAACAAGCATTTGATCATCTCAAAAAGGTAATGAGTTCATGTCCAATACTCGTTGTTCCAGATTTTTCAAAGCCTTTTGTGGTGGAATGTGATGCATCCGGTGATGGGATTGGAGTTGTTTTGATACAAAATAAACATCCCATAGCATTTGAAAGTAGAAAACTTAAGGATGTGGAGAAGGGATATTCTATTTATGAAAAAGAAATGTTGGCCATCATGCATGCTCTAGTGAAGTTTAGACAATATCTTGTTTGTGGCAGGTTTGTTGTCAAAACGGATCATAACAGTTTGAGATATTTTCATAACCAAACTGATTTAAATGATAGGCAACAAAAATGGGTAAGCAAAGTGCAATCTTTTGACTTTGAAATTGAGTTTGTGAAGGGGAAAAAGAACATAGTTGCAGATGCTTTGTCAAGGAAGCCTTATTGTTGTTCCATTAGTGAAATTGCAGCAGATTGGAAGGCTGATATAACAGCAGAATATGCCAAAAATCAGCTTGCTTGTGATATATTTGATGGGAAAATTGATGATGACAGGTACCAAGTGATTGATGGCCTCATCCTCTATAAAAATAGAATTTTTTGGTGCCCGAATCTAAGGTAAAATGCAGAATTTTAGCAGCCATGCATGACTCACCCTTAGCTGGACACCAAGGGTATTTTAAAACATATAAACAGTAAGAGAGAAGTTCGTATGGAAGGGATTGAAGGAGGTATTGCAGCACATTAGAGAGTGCCTTATATGCCAACAAAGCAAGGCACAACATGAATTTCCAGTAGGACTATTACAGCCCCTACCCATCCCAAATCAGAAATGGGAGAGCATTTCTATGGACTTCATCATTGGTCTTCCTTCGGTTCAAGGTAAGACTGTTATCTATGTTGTGGTAGATAGGTTGACCAAGTATGCTCATTTTTCTCCTCTTCCTACAAAGTTTGATGGGCCTTTAGTGGCTGGAATATTTTTAAGGAAGTTTTTAGACTTCATGGGCTGCCTAAGAATATTGTGAGTGATAGGGACAGCAGATTCCTAAGCTCCTTTTGGCAAGAGCTCTTTCATCTTGCAGCACGAAACTAACTCCAAGCACAAGTTACCATCCACAAACGGATGGGCAAATAGAGATTGTAAACAAGTGGATAGAGGGGTATTTGAGATGCTTTGTTACAGGGCAGCAATCAGCGTGGATTAAGTGGCTCTATTTGGGAGAGTTTTGCTACAACACTTCCTATCACATGTCCATTGGTATGTCTCCATTTAAGGCACTATATGGTTATGATGCATTCTCATTTGTTGATGTTGTTCTTCCGGATAGTAGAGTGTCGGTGCTAAAGATTTGATACAGCAGAGCCAAGATATCATGAAAGCACTCAAGGATAACCTTGCACATGCTCAAAATCAGCAGAAGTTATATGCAGATCAGCGAAGAATAGAGAGGTCTTTTGAGGTTGGAGACATGGTTTTCCTTGAGTATAAAAGGGAAAATATAAAAGCACTTATAATAATTTATTAGTAACTTAAAATTATAGAAAAGAGAAAATACATGATAAGGCACTCAACATAATTGTATTTCTTCTAGGAGAAGTTCGACTTGCCTAAGGGGCAATAGAAAAAGGTCCAAATGCATTTTGTATCCATCCTAGGAACATTGGCGACTTGCCTTAGGGGGTATATGGGGATATTAGAAAGAATAAAATAAAATTATAATTTTTGTATTCCCTCTAGGAGAAATGCGACTTAGGTTGGGATGTTATTTGGGTGCTTAGTGCATAGAAATCACACCAATTTCTGATTGGGTGTGTTAGAGGTAAATTTTGGGTCACTTCCTTTCTATATTGGAGGAGGTCGACTTGTTTGGGCATCATTCTATGACTTTACATTTTTACTCTTTTGGCTTTGAGCTGAAGATTCATTGCTGTGATTTCTGAGGACGAAAACCCTCAAGGAAATCAAGAGGAAGAACGAAAACTCTTCCTATTTTGGTGTGTTACAAGCCCAGTTTAAATCTGATCAATAAATCTATTTTATTACAGCTGGAGCGACCCAGTTTTGGGTGTATTCTCATCTATTCAAGAGCTGGAAAATTATATTTTTGTTAGCAGCTGTTGCAGGGGTATTTCCAGATGTTATTGCAATATTTTCCAGTATTTTATAAAGGGTTTTAAGCCTCCTTATTTTGCTTTTGCAAGTACAGGTCAGATCTGAAGTTGTTCATCATTATAAATCTGATTTTTGACTTCAGTTGTTGGTGTTTTTCATTGCCATATATTTATAAAAATTATATCTTCCAGAAGAAATCAGAAAATATCATTTTGTGGTGTGTTTTATGGTATTTTTCATCTCTATTCAAATCGCATTTTTCCAGCATAAATCAGGTCTGCAGTGTTGCTTTTAGTTTTTGGTGGTATTTCAGCTGGGGTTTCATTCTAGTTCATTAAAGAATTCAATCAGAACTTGGAGGGGACATTACATAATTTCATGATTCTAAGGTTGGAATAATATCCTTCGTATTTTTAAAGGCCAAGTTCTGAAGTTTCATTAATTTTGGTGGTGTTTTGCTATTTGTCCAAGCTCGTGGAAGTTAGTTACAGTTCTGGAATAAATTAATTAATTGGCGCAATCTAAGGGTTTCAACTAAAAATCAGATCTCTTACTTCCAAGCTCATAAAATCAGTTTTTCTTGCATGATATGATTGTTGGCAATTTATAATAATTTTTGCATTTGTCTAATAGCATTTTCAGTAGTGTTTGAAGGCCCAAAAGCGAGCTTAAAGTCTCCAAGGGGATCGTTGCCCTAAGAGAAGGTTTTCTAGCAGCTAGTAAGGGTTTCTACATGTTTATTTCAATTAATAACAGCCTGCTAAAAATATGAAAATTGTTGTTTATTCTCAGCTTTGCATAGTTTCCTAAGAGTCCCCAAAAAGGGACATTGCAAACTTCAATTATCTACTCTTCTATTCTATCACACCATTTGGAAATCAAATCCTACTCTACTTTCCCAATGTCACTTATTGTTGTTTGTTTTCCCGCTTTATTTAGTAATGGTAAGGCTTATGCTTACTACCATTCACCTTGCACGACAAAATGTTACCTTGCAAATCTCACAAGGCAACAATACCTTGATCTGCCATTTGATGGATCACATATGGTCCTTCCCACCTCATTCACAAATTCCCTAGGTGCGCTTTAAACCTACTCTCATACAAGTGGACCAATTGACCTTCATGTTGTTTTTCAAGTTATGATCATGTTACACCATCTAAATGTATTTTTGCATTTCTGGTTCCAATTAGCCATCATCCATGCCTCCTCCATGAGTGAGTTCCAAGAGTAAGTTTTCCAATTAATCCTTGTCGCCAAGCCTTGTGACCATTGCCATTAGTAAAATGCGGGTTGTTGGTCCTCAAATCGAATCCTGTTGGATTGACAACTCTCCTCTAGGGAAGGGGGAACTGCTTGGAATGGTGGTAGACCGGGTGGTGGTGTGTCGTTTTGTAGCCGAGGGAGGGGTCTAGCACTTTCCTTGGGATCAAGCCTTGGGATGGTTGAGGGGCACGTATAAAGAGAAGGCCTTTTCCTGCTTTACTTTGGTCCCTTGAACCAAGGTGAGAGGACCCAGAATGTAACTTTGAATGTAGAGGGAGAGATGGGATCTTTGTTCCCTCAAGTTCTTTAAATGATGGGTCAACTGGGATAAACATGGCCATGGACACAACACTTCACTCTCACGAGTTGTCACACAAAGTGTTGCATATGCTTACCTCACCAAACACGGGTTACTAAAGACAGTAGAGATCGGTTGCTCTTTGCATTCTCTTGATAAAAGTTAAAGGGCACTTTCAATGATAGTTAGAGACATGGTAGCAAAAACAATGAATGAAAGTATGGGGTGGGACTATTTGTTTGGTTTTAATGGAGATTTGGAGGGGGAGGACAGGTTGCTTTTTATGACCTTGGTATCTTAATGTTCCCATGGAAAGAATCCATCCTACACTGTGATGCTTGAAAAGAACAATCAATTTAACATGGTCTGTGAAATAACATTTGCATTCATTGATACTCAATTAGCACAAATGTTGTCTACAGTTTTCCCGATCCTAACTACAAATCATGGAGTTAGAGTTAAGATAAAGCACTTGCTAGATTTGTCTTATACACCCAAAAGACCCTTAAGGGATAAGAAGAACTCTTCAAAAGTGATGTTGCCTATAGGATTTTACAACTGAGCTGAGCTATTGCCTAATATACACTATTCTGCAATAGTCTTACAGTGACTAAGAAAGACCTTTGTGTACTTAACAAAGTAAAGCCAATGCAAAATAGTAATAGAAACAATATTGCATCTTTCATTCCTTTAAAACATAAGAAAGGGAAAGTATAGCTTGATCAATCACAGAGAAGTCTATTCATGTAAGTTCTAGCTAGGGGACACAAACAAATGCCCTCAAACCTACTAATGGTCTGTACATCGCAACCACCTTAGCTCTTCGTTACAGATTGGATACTAACAATTGTTTGTCAAGCTAGAAACCTGAACAAAAACTAAACTTAATAAAAAAAAATCTACAACTACCCCCAATCTTCCTCCTTGCACAAATGGAAAATTGTTACATTATATAGAAGATGAGAAGGAGAAAGAAAGAAGAAAAATATGATTTCCTTCACCACCACCAACAAGAAGCATTAAAATCTTGCAAAGGAGCATGGGATGCTTGCCAAAATCATTCATCCCTTTTGTCTTGTGCGCACAGAGAAAAAAAAAGACACCATACTTCATCAATTCGGGTGGTTGAAAAATATTGCAACTGTATTTTTAATTCAAATGACGTTTTCTGCTTTTTCTCCCACCAACTGCTATCAATTCATGAATCTGATGACGCCAAAGTTAAGGGCTTGAAGAGATATTTCCAACGATATAAATTTTACAAGATTTGGGGCAGAATCGAAAGATATCGCCTTCTGAAGTTTTGCATGTCGGGAAGCACAAAAATGTGACACGTGGTGGCCTTTGATTAGCTCGGGGACTACCTCCTGCCAACGTGTGCATTTTTTCCTTCGCCACGTGTCGGTCTTTGGTTGGCTCACAAGATCGAGCTTTGTTTCCTTACTTTCCTTTGCTTTGGCAGGTCTATTCTTTAATGAAATACGAGCCAATACGAAACTGCCACGCTTCTTACTAAATGTCAAATTGTCCTTTGCTTTCACTAACAAGTGGCATTACTTCGCAATTTAGTCTTTTGATAACTCCTTGACAGGTGCGAAGTTCTAGCCAATGAGATCATTCCACACCCCTCTGATGTGTCATAATTTTTTATAGTCTCAACTGACAACTGCGAAATGCGAACCAATACAAAAGCCCCACGCCCCTTCACAAATTTTTGGTGTCAAACTTTGCTTTTCCATCGGATTGTCAGACTACGAAAAGTGAGCCGGTAAAAAGGCTCCACATAGCTTCGGGTTGTCAGCCTTATCAAATTTTACCTTCACATAGCAAATTTAATTTTTTAGCGGACTTAGAAACTTTTGGCTTCCTAAAAAGGTTGCCACGTATCCCGACTTTCCGAACCCGAAACTTTACTAAATCTTGATTTATTCGGTGAACTTGAGGTCCGCACAATGCATCTGCTTTGTAGTTTTCCATAATGGTGACACATGTCCACATTTGGTCATTGATTCTGTGCCATCTGTCATCTCCGAACTCCGCCATGTTTCCTTGACCTTCGCTGACCCAAACCCGGACCCAAAAGCTTTATGAATTGCAACTCATCTCGGGGCTTGACGTCCGTCGAGCCCAAAAGCAATAAGGAGCCCCGGAATCCCACCACGTGTTGGTCTCTCATTGGTTGCGGCTTTTCAATGTCCTGCGGCTATTCTTTGTTGTGCGGCTTTTACTTGCTTCCCGCGGGTTTAATTAAAACCCACCTAAGTCCAACTGACGCTCCTTTGTTTCGCAGGTTAGGAGAACCCGCGGAACACTAAGTTCTTGTACTCCACGGTAAACTGAACCAGTCCTCGACATTTTTGTTGAATCCTTTCATTTATCTTGCTAAGGCACAAAATTTATCACAAATTGACACTTCTTCTTGACTCAAACTGATCTTTGAAGCACGGGAACAATAAGAAACACACAGAACCGCTTAAAATACACGGGAGTCATTGAAAAGACCAGCTCAATCCAGGAACTAGATTGAGCTCCAGCGAGGGGCAATATATTCTATCAAAGCATGACTATTTCCACATCATATACCCCTGTTGCCAAGCCTTGTGACCATGGCCATTTGCAAAATGGGGGCAATATATTCTATCAGCGTGACTATTTCCACGTCATATACCAACCGGGAGGGTGTGTAACCTGTAGCCCACTTGTAATTGGTTCTATAAGCCCACAATATTGCTTGAATCATATTCTCCCAATCATCCCTCTACATGTTACAATTCTTTGTTAGCATTCTTTCCAATAGCTTATTTGATGCTTTGGTTTGCCCATTGGCCTACGGGTAATATGTGGTGCTCCTTTGGTGTGATATCATAAATTCTTCCATGAGAGCTTTGATTGTGCTATTTAGGAAGTGTGTACCTCAATCACTTATCAACCTTTTTGGATACCCAAACCTAGTTATGTTCTCATTTAAGAACTTTGCAATGTCCTTGCTCCACAATTTGGTGTCACAACCATTTTTACCCATTTTGTGAAGAGGTCGGTCATAGTGATAATATGATGAGCATTTGACCGCTTTGAGGTGGGATTGTTGGACCCACAAAATCTATCCCCCAATGCTCTAAGGGTTGGGCTACAAGAAACAAATTCGATGCAATTTCATCTCTTTGGTTTCGGTGACATACATCACAATGTTTTACAACATGGGAAACATTGTGGACCACCATAATCTATTGTACACTATCTTCTTGGCAATTGGTTCTCTCACGAAATGTCCTCCTGCGACTCCCTCATGAGTTCATTTGGTACTACTACTCTTTCATGTTCTAATGTCACTCTTGTGCAATACATCATCCTTTCCTAATTTGTACATTTACAATTATACAAGGCAAGACTCATACAACCACACGCTTCTTTTCTTTGTGTAGTGTTATGGTAGTATGCAATGCTTCAAGAATGTAGCAATCTCTTCTAGCTGTTTTGAGATCACTATGACTTTGAAAAAAGAGTGTCTGTTAAGTCTTCTTGAATCTCATTGATTTCCTCTCCCTTTTGAATTCTACTCGGGTGATCTGGCCCCACATGTTCCCTTCTCGCCTAACAATGATATTGAACTGAATATTCTTGAAAAAAACATTAGCCATCTACAAATGCTTCCTCCCAATAGTGGCTTGTTTACTAGATATCAAAAGGCCTTATGATCGGTGAAGAATTCAAAAGGAGTAGCCAGTTAGTAATGATGAAACTTTTAAAATATGAACACCATGAAAGGGCTTCCCTTTCTGTTGTATAATTCTTTTTGCAGCTGACGATTTGCGACTTGCGAAAGAAGTGGATGATCCAACTCTCCTTCCCTTGGTTTTGCAAGAACTCACCAATCACAATACCATAGGCATCCGCATAAACATGAAAGGTCTTACTCCAATTTGGGAAAACCAAAATAGGAGCCATAAGCAGTTTTTACTTTAACTCAGTGAAAACAGCTTGGCATTCTAGTGTCCATTCAAATTTATTTTATTTATGAAGCATTTTTGAACGGGGCTGCAATGCCTGCACAACCACAAATGAACTTGCAGTAGTACCCTATATGCCCCAAAAATGATTGCATTTTTGATGGATTTGTTAGTGGTTTGAGGCCAATTATGACTGCGATCTTGGCCTGATTAACTAAAATACCATTGCTGTGAACCATGTGACCCTAAAGAACAACAAATGGCAAGAAGAATAAGCACTTATTCAGATTCAACACAATTTGTAAGGATCTACACCGTTTGAGAATCAGTTACAGCTTTGACAAATGTTCCTTTAACAGCGAGAAGATGACATGAATGAAGTCTCTTGAAGTTGATAACACTGCTCTGGAGAACACTGCTGGTGCCTTTTTCAACCTAAAAGCATTACCTTGTATGCAAAAAGCCCCATACTGTTGTGAATCTCATTTTGTATTGATATTTTTTTGCCATCAGAATCTGATGATAACCACTAAAGCTGTCCATGAAAGAATACACCTCATGACCTGCGATAACTTCCAAAACTTTATCTGTGAATGGCTTTGGGATTGGACCATTCACACATGTTGTTCAAAGCTCAATATTCCCCGCAAACTCTGATTTCCTAGTCTTCTTCAGTTGCACAACCATTTGACTCAGCCAATCCGATTACTCAATATGGTAGATAAGCCCTGCTTTGACTATGCAATCTATTTCAGCCTTAATTTTGAGCTTCATGTTAGGATTTAACCAGTATGGCCATTTTTTTATCAGCCTTGTCCTCTCTGCATTTCTCTCAAAGAACTGTCCACACCTTTGATCTTACTGAACTTAGTTGGGAACATATCTTCATATTCTTCCAGCAATGGTGTAGCCTTCAAGATCTATTGTTGTGTCCAGTAATCACTAATAGATGCCATCTTCAGTACTTCCTCTCTGCGAATATTATCTTGCCTTTTTGACAACGCTTTCTTGGTAGATCTTATTGCATTCGGCCTTGATTGAATCTTGGACTTCTCTCTGGCCCGATTGCTCTTAGACATTTAGATTTCGCAGATTCTCTTTTCCTGTATTAGTTATGGCCTCTTTTGAAAACTTCTTGATGCGTTCTAGCTCAAAGATGCCTTCTAGATTTGTATCCTCTTTGCTATCTTTGACAGTATAGTTGTTTGAACTACTCCAAATCCTTTTACAGGAAATGATTATGAATCCCTTCCCTTCACAGATCTTTCGGCACTTCTTGATGTCATCTTCAATGCTCTTGTCTAGATTCATCTTTATCTGAGATGCTTACTATATCCAACCCTCAGCAACATAGAAAATCTAAATCTTTGAGAGCTGCATGGGTAGCTGGATTCTCATCTTCAAACAAGAAGGTCTAGATGAACTCCTATTGGATCTGCAACCAAGGACTTGTTTCCCTTTTGTGTTCTAGGTGCATGTACCAAGCTTTTGGAAGCAGCATTAGAAATCCTTAGAATATATGTGACCAGTAATGAGAATCTATTTTCTTTTCTTACCACATGCCCACATAAGAGTGAACATGTACGTCTAAGCTTTTCCCTGCTAGGAACTTAGGCCACTTATCTGTCAAGCGAGTTGAGATATGGAACCATGCTCACATCATTTCGCAAGCTACTTCCCATTCAAGGTCATTTGATCGGCGCACAGCCCACCATGTAGTTGTGATCCCTTTCAACACATGATTCAATGCGCTTACTCATATTTTGACCTGAGGAACATGGGGCTGCAGCTTATTGAAGAAGCCAATAAGATCCTTTGCTCCAAAGTATTGTGGGATTTATTGGTACATTGTGAAAACCATTCTCATAGGCCATGTCTCATGATCTCTAGGAACCCAATTAGTCATGTGAACATCTGACACTCCACCAATGGTGATTTATATCCATCGTTGATGTGTTGTTGCAATATCTAAGGGATCCTGAAAACTTTCCTTTGTAATTGCTCTGGTCTTCTTGGTTCTTGTGCAACCTATGGAACTTACAAACTCCATGGAAAAGTACTCTCTTGTTCCATTTCTTTCTTTGTCCTCTTATCCACTTTGCACCATCTTTCTACAATGTGCCCATGGGGTGAATTTGGCTCATTTGGTATGGTATATGGCCTTCTTTCCACCTTGTTCATAGGGATGACAATCATTGCATCATCTAGGTGGACCTCTTAACTGATTTTCCACCATGTTAATATTCATGCGACCTCATAATCCCATTTTCCCCAATTAACGTAGTATACTGTGTTTCATCGGTTTTCATCTCAATTACCTCAAAATCCCCTTGCAGACTTAATTCTCCGTGTTTGATTTCGACATTTTCTGGCTGGCTTTACTAAGCACATAATCTGTGAAGCTGATTTTTATGAGTTGTAACTCAGCATAGGCTTCCCAATGGCTTCCCATGGTGAGAAAGGCATCATATTTACCATGCTCTCAAAATCCAACATGGCATTTGGGACTTCATATCCTGCAAGTTCAATATCCATCCTTTCATCCATATCCCAAGGCTTCTCTGTTTTCACATACAAGACCATTTTATCTATTTTATCCTGCCTTTTGTAGCGATCTGCAACAGATTATGCAACAGGTCTGTGATGTTCTGTGATGTCTTCATTTCGCAAAGCATTTATCGATTTTTCGCAAATTTGTAAAGAGGATTCACATGCTTTGGTTATAGATTTGTGCTTTTATGCTCACAGCATTTTTGTCCTCCCATCCTTAATTTTGATGGATCTTAATACAGCAACAGCCTCATTCATCAACATCTGTTCCCTCTTGGGATCCAAATATTTGTTGTTTTGCAATTTTTGGTTTGTGGTTCTGCTCACATCTCCAAAGGACCAAGTCCTTGATCCCTTTGTCGCATCTTTGTTACTGCCTAAATGTATGAGGGCTCCTTTGGTCAAGTGTTGACCATGTTTACATTTCGCACTTGTTTGTCTTTACACAACTTTTGCAGTGTTGGGAAATCCTCAGTATTGTGTTGAGCTGATGTTTTGCAATAAGCACAATAAGTTTCCCTTTGTGGATTGCTTGGGCAATTGCATGCAATGTGATTCATCTCACAGCACAGATAGCAGGCAATTGGTTGTAGTTATTGCCTTGGCCCTTGTCTGCGAGATTAGCACCCTCCTTCATATCCTCCTTGTCTTTGCTGAGATCCCCAACCTTGTTCTTGATTTTGATATACCCCATATTGTCTTTGTTGTGAAGGGGGTGCCCAATCATCAATATATTGCGGAGAAGGAAAACCCCATCCATTTCGATGCTAAGGGGATCACAGATCCATCACTATTGATTATGGGGGATGATGAAGTCCGCCCGATTGATTCTAAGGAGATGGAGATGCCCATCCTCCTTGTTGTGGCATCTTAGTATCCTGTGACCTCTATTGCCACGCAAGAATTGTGAATATATTTCTTGTTATATCCTCTTTGGGATCCTGCAGTACCCTACAATTCTAGCCATCATGATTATTTGATTGGCAAAAATTACAAGACATGCTTTGTGGTTGTCGCATGTAATGTTGCACTAGGTGGCATTTAGATGTTAGATAGTGCCAAATACGGCATATCTTATAGAATTCCTTTCTTGTTTATAGGCATTCATTGTGATGGTGGCCTTCATGTTTGCATTCTATGCACAATATTGAAAGTTTTGACTTTTTCCCTTCCTGCATTTTATCTATCTTGCATAAATCTATCTTGGCATCAGTCTTTGCAATTACCAACAAACTGTCTCTGCAATCCTCAATTTGTTCTAACCTTTTACTGCAATTGCGATTACTTCTACTTTGCTAGGGAATTGCTTCTATGTTATCGCAAACTGTGTTCTTCTTCACAGCCCTTCCACAAATATGAAAGATATTTTGTTCATAACATCCGAGAATCTTTGATCGTTTTCTAGGATTAATTCCCCTAGCTTTTGTTTAATCTCCTCCAGGTCTTGAATCATCTGACCTACACATTTCTGCCTTTTAAATTTTGCTACTAATTTGTTCTCAATACCTTACAGGTCTAGTATGGTGTCCTCACATTACCGATGAATCCTAGCACACAGCCAGTTAAATCCCCTACGAGTTCTCAATGTTTTGTATCATCATATTTTTAGCCTTTAACGTCCAACTTCATGTTGCATGTCAAGAGGTATTGCTCTAGGTCACTGAACCCCGTCATATGGCTGTAATGTGAGAAAAGCTCCAGTAGGACACACCGTACATCTAGTGATTAGGTTAATTGTTGGATTTTGGCTAGGTGTTAAGATTTTTGTGTTATTGCTTGTTGCGATATTCACCCCTAGAGCTGCTCACATTAGTCTTTCCCTAATTTTGTGAACCATTTTCTTCACTCTAAAACCTTGTAAAGTTTTGAATCATCTGCTTCTAATGCTCAATCAGTTTGTGATGGTGTGGGGGATAGGGGTCTCACAAGTGAATGAAATGTTTTTGCTTCCTGACTAGACCTTTCTTCATATAGCTCATTGTAAATGATTTACTCCTTTTCCTGGTAAAAGTCCTAAAGAACAAGCTTCCTATTAAGACTATTACTACACTGATCTACATCCTTGATGATCTCTTCGTCTTTGATTGCCATATCACTTCCCCAATTTGGGACGATCTTCACGGTTTTCCTCTACATTACTCCCTACATACCTGATTCCTTCATAGCCTCAATCGCTGATTCTGTTGGAGTTCTACTACCTCTTGGTCTCTGCAATTTTCCTTCCGCATTTCTTCTTGCAGCCATCTTCAAGCTTTCTGCTTCATTAGGATTCGACTTTCCCCATCTCCTATAATGCCTCAACTCTCACTAAAGTCCAATTATCTTCTTTTGTTCTCCACTTTCTTCTTGATGGGCTTCATTTTTGTCCAGCCTCAATAATTAACCTACTCTTCAATCACCTCCCATGAAATCACATCCCTGTGACACTTGAGCGAACTACCTCCAATGTCGGAAGGAGTAGATACCATAGCCTTTTCCACAACCAACATAGGAAGCTTTGGATGAATCTACATCTTAGCCTCTAGTGAACAAATCATAAGCAATATCAAAAACAATGTATTCTTGAATAGAAAACGCAGATGCCTACCCGCCAATCGTAGTTTTCAACCCAGTGGTCAATTTCTCGTGTCCACTCTATGTCCAGATTTTGCAGCTTTCCAATTCCACTCAAATTTCTTGGTTTTGCAAGGTTGAAAGCACTAGTGTTCTAATTTTGACAACCATGCTCCTAGCAATTCAGGGAACTTGCACCAAAACAATTCATAGATATCACCGTATATGTGCTCTGTAACTACTTATTTCACAGGATCCCTACTACATAGATTTCATCCTTAAAAACTCGGTTATCTTTTCATCTAGCCATCTCTTTGTCTTGATGGCTGGGTAACCATCTTAACATCTTGTTTTCAGATAGATTACATGTTCAATTGGCAATGGATCTATTGTTAGAAGCGGACCTTTGAAATCCTCGTCATGAAATCCCAAGTTTGTAGTCCGAGGAGTTTACAGCAATAATTGCTGGAAAATATACACATGGATGGCATTCTCGCGAGAAAATGTGTCCTAAAAGAACCTCTCAATGCAAAGATATCATTTTTGTAACCCACGAGATATTAGACTAAACCACGATACAAGAAAGATAAATATACTTGCTCTTAAAGATAATACACATAATTAGTAATGCAGACTATCTTCATATATTTCAAAGTGAAGTATTAAGGCTAGGAAGATCAATTATCTTTGTGCGATCTTAACAATATTTATAGAGTTTCCATGACTCTGTCTTCTTGGCCTTTTGTTTCCTCTTCCTTTATTTCTTAAAAAGAAATACAACTTACATTTGACTTTTCTTTATACAAGATCTTTTATAAAAAAACATATATCACGAGAGATTCTTTCCTATCCAAATTATAAAGTGCTTGCAAGGTACATGTCCCAATCTCCCACTAATAGACGAAGTAGTTTCCTGCTGTATTGAGACCTTGTTTAGCCTTTTGAGGGTAGTAACCAATTAGCCTTCTCTAGATAAGATCAGATAAGTAATAGGAAATATGATTCAACAAATTGCCATTGCTTATTTCCTTGATTGTGGCATCATATTTCTAAACTTACTACTAACTCATAGTTGTGAAATTGTCTCTATTGGAAACTCTTGTGTGATGAAATATCATTGTAAACCTCCTAGTCATCATGTACTCTAACATATGAGATGTATGAGACATGCAATATGGAATGATCTGTGAAGAATAATGGAATGTACAACCATGCTCTGTAGAACCATCAAACATAGGATACAATGGTTTTAATGAGGTATTGCATGAGAAACATTTTTGAGGTGAGGTTTGTGTTTCTAGTTGATTTACGAGTGGTATGAGGATAGTGATGTCGTTCTTTCCTTGAATGTGGGTTGGACATATTTCCCTAAGAGACTAAAGTCTCTACCTCTTTGTTCAAATTGCCCTTAGTCTCAACGAAGTGAGAGTAGTATCTAGCAAATGTTGTAAATGTCTAATCTCGTCAAGATGTTTATTCATGCATAAGATCAAAGTGAAATTCACCAAGAGGATGTCTAATCTAGGAGGATCTACCGATCGCGATTCCTGGGATAACACCAAGTCTATTTTCGTCACTTGCGGTCATGCCACTCCACTTCAAAGGACTACAATACCCATAGCCTCGCCCACATGTTTTGCAGTACCTCCAAGACCATCAATCCATCTCCATAGATGTCGCACACACTATTGTAGTGGTGCGAAGACAATCTATGTCGGTCGGACATGCTACCACCACCCGCATTCATCAAACCATCTGCATGGTACATACGGCTTCACACCCCCATGTCTAACTACGCAAAGGACAACTAACACCACACGGTACCAACACTTGTCGCCTCCATCCCAAAAGGCATGGACTGTATCATAGTTACCAGTTCGGAAATCCGATTAAATTCGGAAGGGCAAAAAATCCGAAAATTCGGAGTTCTCGAAAAAATTGAAAAATACGGAAAAATCCAGTTCGAATATATATACTTATAATATTATAAATTTATATTATTGTATACTTATATCATTATATATAGATAAATCATACAAAAAGCATCCATCTACCATAATCATCATCATCATAATGATTCTTTCAAAAGATTGCAAGAAGTTGCTTGGTCCAAAAGGTACAAAATGGATTTTATGAAAATAAGAAAAATATTGCCATCAATGCGTAGCTCGAGAAAATATACACTTTTAGAGAAGACGACACCAAACGGAGCCACAGAATGAAAGTTATGGCACATGCAAGTTTTTTTTGCTGCTACATCTTCCTGACCCTTTCCAAAAATGGCAAATTTTTTTCTTTTCCTTGTGATTTCTTATATGAAAATCCAAAAAAGGAAAGAAATGCCAAAAAAGAAAAAAAAATTGTGCAAAAAAATTGGCCGAACCAAACCGGATTTATTCGGTTACTTCAAAAATATGGTTCGAACCGGATTTCATACAAATCCGCCGAACACAATAACTATGGAGTGTATGCTCTTCAAAGGCTTGGAGTGCATGCTCTTGAAAGGCTTAGCTAATGTGGGATTGAGGGGCAGCAGCACCCTAATTTTTTATGATCACAATGGCGTCGTTCAAATGACTCCGCACCACACCGCACCACGCCACATGGCACTTCCAAGGCCATTGTTATATACAAGCATCTCGGTAGCATAGCGCACACCTTCCAAATCAAAACCACATAGCAATCCAATGGCTAAGAGTCACACATCGAAGGCCATAACATTTTTTTCTACCGTCACATCTTTGTAATATATATATATATACGCTTTTGTAGCTTAAGTTAGCAATCAAAGCAGAAATTAGATAACCACACATCTTTCTCAAGAGTATGCCATGTATAGAACGCATAAATAAATCAACACATTTACTTTTAGAGTTCTGATATCTACCTCTCTCAAGTATCTACATAATTCTAAATAGCTTCCGCATACGCATATAACACATCTAAATCCTCATTTATGGCGTTGTCCATCAAATCAACTCTTCAACCTAGGATCAATGTTTGGCATACTATGTCTATGATCGGGAAAATCCGCTATTATGGCAAATAGATAAACTATGGTGTTTGTACTAGATCCAAAAAGTTGTATCTTTCTAACATTATCAAGTTTGTCAACCCGTTATCATATACATGATCTTCGTCCCCACCCTCCTCCCTTCCCTCCCTCCTATATTTTCACATAACATATCGATTAACGACACAATCACCTTGAAAAGTTCCCTTGACTACCGACAAATGGCCTCAATCTAGATGCAACATTGTGTTGGGTTTGAAAAATATTTCAAGGGAAATAAAATGCTCCAAACTCCACCCTATGCCCAAATATTGCAATCTTTGATAGCCTTCTCCAAGAAACCAAAAATCTACGCTATGACGGTCAAATGGACATCAAATTTAAATAAGGATGGTCATTTCTATTACCGCACTCACGACCATAACACTCCACCACCACTCTCATCTACAATTATAAGTTATGCCTCTTGATGTAATAAGGTTGTCAATAAAGTTTTTACTATGGAATTGAAGTTTTACACCTCCAAAACTTATGTTGATCTTGAAGAGGTCATGCCTAGAAAAGTAGTTTAGGCTACTTAGTTATCCATTATCCCTATGGCAAAAGGATCAAAAAAACCAATTGGAAATTGGGCGGAACTATTTATTACATTCTTTCTTGATATGTATTACGTTCTTTCTTGATTACACAATTCATGGCATTGATTAAGAATGTGATAGGATGGGCTATTGTTTAGCCTTATGATTACTATGCAGGGATTGAATGTTGTTTAAAAGAGATACAAGAAATCCAATCAAGAGTTAATTGTTAGTAGCCACATTGATTGGTCTAAAAGTGGATTAGGATGATTTCTTTCATGCTTGTTTAATGATCTTTACACATTTATGAAAAAATGCAAGCTAATAGGGATTGTACCATAAAGAGACATATTGACTACTCATGGTAATGATTAGCTTTCATTATTACACTTGAATTCTAAACAACTTTAGACACATTTAGCATGCAAACATTAAGAGTGGATTGATGGATGTAAAAATGCATTAAATGTTAGATAGGAACAAAGCTAGCGAGTTCCTTTACTTGGGAAATAGTAATGAGAATTTTTTCTATTAAGATATTATTTTGAAGATTGTGGAATAAGATAGATGTTTTGCTTTTCAATGCAGCTATTGTTTTCTATCTTTAACCCTTTATGAGAATCATTCACCTTGGAAGTTTTTCTACTTTTAATTGGGGTATACCAAAGAGGACACTAGACGAGATGTTTTGTCTTGCGCAACCGCTCCTCAATGCAAGGTGGAGGGTATCAAAGTTGTCGATAGGTACACCGGTCTGGGTCATAGACTTAGATCACCACCAAGATACATTTCCATTCCCAATCTTCTATTGCATCATGCAAGGTACCAAGGATTGTACCTCCACAATTATGTGAGACAAAAAAAAATAGGTGTGTTTATATAGAGAAACTACGCAAATAAGACAATTGCATGTAATTGAATACACCCTTGTATAGACGCGAATGACAAGTACAATAGCTTCTCATTAACAAAAGTTACAACTCAATACAATTTATGCCGTACAGGAGGACCCGATACAAGCTGAAGCTCCCACGCCTTTTTGTTCAACAACCATTTAATCTCAAGAGGCAATGGTTAGCAATTGTGTCAACCCATTCAACCAACATTTAAGGCCTTGTTAGCAAATGTTAGCAAGAACAACAATAATTACAAATAGGTATAAAGGCAATCAACATTATCCCCACTTTTAGAAAACTTGGAGTCCCATCCAAAAGTACCCACACAAAATAAGCTTAAGGGGAAGAAGACGTCTTTAGAGGCGTAGAGGGATGAGTTGGAAGAGAGCCCAAAAAGGCTACTTGTTCTAATTTTATTTGTTATTTGTTGACGTTTGGCCCGGAGAGCATACACCTCGGTGGTATGTTGTTGCATTCATTTAGTAGCTAGCAATTTGTGTTCTCACGAACCTATGACCATACATGCATCTTCCCTTTTATGTTGCAGATCTCTTCCTCAATTGCCTAAAGCTTTTCATTAAGTTTTATGATTGTTTCCTCATACTTAGCGACTTCTACCACTTATGCCTAGGTGAGTTGAGTTTGTTGAGCAAGTTGATCCTAGAAACGGGTATTTGTTCTTCCGACTAAGTTCATTGTGCCACATTCTCAATTGTCGCCTATACAGATTTTTGGATGCAAGTGACCATCCACATCGAGAACATCAAGGATGGCCCTCGTATCACATCCAAATGTCCAACTACATTGATAATGCCCTAAAGTGCTTGGACTATAGGGCCCATTGTTCTCAAAAACTAAGACAAAGTTTCATATGGATTTGCAATATTAAGATTGGGAAAAACACAGACAATATCATCTTGAACCTCAATGGGTCTTGTCTCTCGAGGGCCTGGGCGCTTTGAGTGGAACTCAAAATCAATCCCAAGATAAATCTCCTCTTGCTCAATGTACTCTAGGGGCTGATCCTACAAATGATTGATGGAATGCACTATGCCAAGTTGGGTCTCCTCCAACACATGATTAATGGCTCACCAACTTGGTTCAACTAGTTCTCTACCTATCGTTATTACATATGTTGCTCCTCCATGAGAGGTTCCAACTGCTTCAAAAGAGAACCATAAGTGGAGATGAGGTTGATCCTACCATGTGTGTATTGTTATCCTCCTCGTAAGCTTTTGAGTCCTCTCCTTCTTCCTCTTTCGAAGTGGCAAGTTCTATTTGGTTTCCTTTTCCTATCTTTATAATCATCCTTATTTTCAACAAGCGAGAATACCAAGATATTCCATCGAAACACAAATGGAAAATTCGAGTTGTGGGAACTACCTAAGGGAAATTCCTCTCCCAGTATTGCTTGGATATAAACTCTATCTAAAAACAACCCAATGGTGTGTTGAATCATGTAGAATCCCTTACATGTCAAGGATAGAAACTCATGAATCTATGTCAATAGTAACTCTACCCAACTAAATCTAAACACATGTAACCCTAACACATGTATTCTAATACCCATCTAGCAATTTTAGATAGCCTAGTAGCCGCTACCAATCAACATTGAATCACATCCAAGATGCACCACCACTCTTCAAAAACCAAAAAATATTTTTGTGTTCCATGGTGCCCCTTTGTTCACATACTACCCAACTCTTCCTTGGTCAAACCATTCTATGTCTTGTGATGGTAAAATTGAGTTTGTATCCACCCACTGTCCACTTTTTAATTTCAACTTCGGTTTGGTTGTTATGAGTGGCTATAGAGCTATAATGGAGGATACAAAGCAGTAAGAGATTACTCGGAAGTGACTCCAAACTATTTGTCGAGCGTATAGAATATTGTTGTTCGAATTTGCTCAATTGTGGTTGCTTTAATTGTTGTGTTGGTGATATGGGGTCGAATAGTTCATGTGGCGAGGGGGTTCAAACAATTTAGCAAGAGGTAATAAGTGTTTAAATGGTGGTCATGAGCATCGACACATCGGTCATACGTATTGTGCACTAACAATGGGAGTAGAGCAATTTACAACCATGAAACGACAAAGCGTAATGGTCAATGGTTGGATGGAGGTTAAAACAGCAGTATGGAAATGGAAGTGGTCAATTAGACGGGAAAGTGATTGAACGTGGCTTTTGGCTTTAATGAATGGTCAAACCGAGCTTTTGGCTTTAAAACATAGTCAAATGAAGCTTTTATATACTTTAAATTGAAGTCCAACTGTTTGACTTGTTTGTCAAACGGTTCCATGGCACTTATTTTGTCTTCACTTTTGCTTTCTCTGTTCTTGATCCTTATTAGGAAAGTTGTACTTTTGTACCAGGAAGTTCCATGTTGATCGTATGAACATTTTTGGTCCATAGTAAATTTTTAATTTAGTCCCATTTATTGTCTTTAACATGTTTCTAGTTTAAATATTCTAAATTGGCTGCCCCATTCTCAAACACCAACCTTCAAAATTTTAAAGATCAAAGCTACAACACTTTGAACTTATCCAACTTAACTTCACAACTCTGTTATACTTCAAACCTAAATCTCCATTTTCAAAGTTCATCCATCGGAGGTGTTTTTCATACCAAGATTTCCTTCAGTTCTACGTGACTTTCGTAGCCTACTATGCCATTACTCGGCATCCATCCAATTATTCAATTGAATACATCATTTTTGAGGCTCTCACCATCCCCAATCTATTCTCAACGATAACCCTTACACTTGGTACTAATTATTCCACGGGGACAGCTACCTCTTGACCATGCATCAAGTAGAAGCATGTCTAGTTGGTGGTGACTTCGTATGTCATTTGATAGGTCCATAGTATAGTAGGTAAGTGTTCTTCCCAATCACCACCCTCTATACAAGACAACTTTTAGATTTTAGATATTAACACTTTTTTCATGGCCTTTGCTTGGCCATTTGCTCACAATGTCCCTTAGACTTGGTACTAAATAATTTATAGAGACGGCTACTTCTTGAACATGCATTATTTAGAAGGGTGCATGGTTGATGGTGACTTAATATATCGTTCAATAGGCCAATAGTATGGTAGGTAAGTGCTCTTCCCAATCACCACCCTTTATACCACATAACTTCTAGATACTTGATCCAAAACAGGATTTCTGAAAATCTATTTTTGGAAAGTCTTGAAAATCTATTTTTAGCAGTTTTTGGCAGCTTTTAGTATTTTGCATTTTTGGGGGTCTTTGGAGCATTTCTAGGCTTCAAACTATACGGTGATAGCCAAAGTGCTATGGTCATAGCGATGTTTTTCAAGTTCGTTCCATCATCTTTCCAACGGATCCTGCAATTCACAAAACAGTCAACGGGCTAGGAGATGTGACCTCAACAAGTAAAGACACTAAATAAAATAATAGTAATAATAGGATATATTTTGGATTTTTCGACTTTTGTCTTTTTGAATCCATCCCTAAGGTGGATACGAATGGTCTCCATGTAGGATGACCTTTTGGTTCCCATCTCGAAACCCTTCATATTCTATTTTTAGCAAGTTTTCATATTTTCCATTGTATGGCTATAAAGCAGTTTTTTTGAATAAAGAGATAGATCTCCAGCATACATCTCTCTTATGGAGTTTGCCAATTTGTATACATTTGGAATTGCAATAAAATTAGTTTGTTTTTACAGCTCTTTCATTGTGAATTGATTGTTATAACACATTAAACACCATCATTAGTGTGTTGTCCATCGGGTTACACTTCAATCCGGATCAGTCCTAGCTATCAAAACTTTGCTCATGGCCTTTCCTTGACCATTTACTTGTGGGTAGTATGGGCTCAAGAAAATGGAAACTGCAAAACTCCAAAGTCATCAACTTGATCACATGGTTGATGGAATGCCTTCCTCTATCGATTTGATCTATATCGGGATCCCGAATCTCATGACCACTTATAGATGATAGTCGCTATACTTAGGACACTATTGTCAAGAAATGCTCTCACTTTTGTGCACTTAGTTAAGTATTCCGTGAACACCACAATTTACTTGCAACAACAAACTTTACTTACTTTTAGAGGCCCAATGAAATCTAGGGTCTATCTTTCAAAAAGTTCTTGAGGCTGCAATGGCCATAGGGGTATAAAGTCTCTTTTTAATGGTTTCAAGTACAATGGCAAGTGTCACATCCCATTACCCATTCCTTTGCATCATGGTGCCAAGAGTACCTTCCTTACAATTCAAAACCTATAAACCATCTTGCAATTCAAAAATTATAAATCGCAGCAACAAAAGGCAATCATGAAGGCATAAGTAGAAAATGACAAGATTATAATAGGAAAAGCATTTGAGACTCATTGTGGATTCATAGGTTGCATAGTGTTTGGTCAATCAAAGTGGCTTATAAATTAAAGGTGTTTGCATGGCTTGTCATTTACTAGGGCTTCCTACTAAAGCTCGGATTTCAAAGAGTGGCTTTACAGATGGTTTTTGCCCCTATTGTGCTAAACTAGAAACTGTGAAACACCTCATGTGGGAATGCCCCTTTGCTAAAACTTGTTGGCAAGATGTGCAGACTAGGTTGGCAATTTTTTTCAGCGTACTCTTCAATGGAAGTTAGCCTTACTTGGAGACTCAACTTTGCTGATCCGAAAACCCTTTGTAAGTCTATGGCAATGTAAATGTGTATATATATCCACCCTCTTCATCCTTTGGAAACTCAGATGCAGGTACGTTTTCAAAGAAGAAGAGGGCACATTGGAGAATTTTAAACAAGCTTGGCAAGGTGAAGTTAGAATGCAATTGCTTGCGAAAGGACATCTTCTGCTTAAAGAAGCTAGGCAATTTGATCCCTCTGACTATTCTGATTTAGCTGCTCTTCTCTTTAGTTTAAGAAAAGTGTAATCCCTTTTGTATATATCTTGTACTTTTGCTGATTCTTTGTACAGGCCCTTGTTGTAAATATTTTTTGTTAATATATGAAGCATATATTCAAAATTAAAAATTAAATGAGACTTGAACCTGTTCATGGATCAAAATCAAATATTCTTTAGACACGTTTACGAAAAATAAGAGAACTTTAGAACATTTTTCTATAAACAAACAGAAAGTATCAAGTTGCTTAATCAAACATAGGCATTGCGGGGACATGTCACAGGCAGTGATAAATTGAGAGATTCTGATGTGCTTTCTGACGATGACAAAACTTCTTCCAATATCAGTTTTGAATGACTTCATATTCGATGTCTGTCTAAAATAGCTTTTTATGACATTTTCCACAGAATAATGAAAGCATCCTTTATAATAAGAGTATTGATGGCTGGAATTTTCAAACAAACATAGGCACCTCACATTATCAATCTTTTAATGGTTACTATGAGCAATGAGAGCTAACTTCCTTTAAAAACATTTCAATAGGGCCCTGGTCAATTAACAAATTCAATGGAGAGTTTCAAGCTGTTCGCTAGTCCAATTCAGCTACAGATTGGCCACCTGAATGACATCAGGGAAAAAATGGACAGGGTCTGGTGAAAGTTGTAGACAACTTTGGCAGAACAGATATGTTCTGAGCCTCACGACAGTTAAGTTGAAGGAAGATCATCCTTTGCAGTACAGCCCCTTGAGGTATGTTTCTTGAAGCTTCCAACAAAATATGAAAAAATAAAAAGCTTAAAAAACAATTCCTGGATTCTCAAAACTATTAGGCATTAAGAGCAGAAGACTTACCATGTGTGTTGAAAAATAACACTGAAAAACTGTACTGAAATATTCAAACAGCTTTATCCAGTGTAATAAAGAGTGACATGCCAAGTTTATAGAATTAAAAATCAAGGGCAAACAAATTACTTGATAAGACGAACAATTTCATCTGCTCATGTCAGAAAGATTCTGCTGCATTCTAAGAACACTATCAAAACTGGCAGAAAACATCATCAGGTAAAAGCTTATCTTAATAACAATCATATATAATGAGTAAATATTATAGATAAAATAAGATATTTTCCAGTGAATGGAAAGGTGTTCAACAATTCATATGGATTAAATCTTTCAAAGTGAAACTTTTGGTTGATAACAGTTGGTTGGAGCAGCAATATTAATTACTGATCAGTGGTCTCTTTCAATTTCAAGAGTAAAAGTGCAAAGACAAATTCATACATCTCAATAGAAATAAGAGATGCTTTAGAGATTAAACATGATCATAAACCTGCGTATTGATGCAGTCCTACAAACCTGGAGATGATCATATTCATGCTGGAAAATCCTTGCATGGAACTCTTTCAATTTCAACATGAATTTCTTCCCAGTAATGTCCCGAGCTTCAATCTTTACAGATAAAGGTCTCTGTAAATGAAGTTGAAAAATCAGAATTGACTGACATAAGCAACAATTGTGTTTCCTAAAAGTCAAAATCTAGAACTTTCATTAGAAACATCGCCTATGCAGAGGGAGAATGGGAATTCACTGCAGAATTAGTGTAATGTGTTATCACTTGGTAATGTACTAATTAACAGAATATCGATACACAAATAAACCACTGTTTAACAAGACTCTGATTAGCTAAATAAGCCACTATTATCATTCACTAGTCAAAATCGAATAACCATGTAACTTGAAACACTCTCAAAATTCCTTATTCAATGATTTTCAGTCAAGCACAAAGTATACAAGTTGTACAGGGATCTACAGAGATTGCAGATAGTTATGAGGTGGATCCAGATCCTTTAGAGTCAAACATAGCAGAAGTAGGCTGCTGGGAAACAGAGAACAGTTTTGTCGGTGACGAAACTGCCAAATGCAGCAATGTGGCAATTACACTTGTGTCATGGAGGTTACATTTGTGTTGAGGCAGTTTTCCCATGACATATGCAGTGGTTCTTCCCAAGTCAAACAAACGGCAGTATAATGGATGCAGACAGTGTCTTTTTCAATTCTTTGGCTTTTGGGCTTCTTGATCAGAGCCCATATTGTTGTAATGGTATATATACAACCTCAAGGGTCATTGTAAATCAGTCTTTTCAGTCATTTTTTATTGGCTGAGTTTCAAAGGGAGTTGAGAGCAATGGGAGAGTGTCCATTTGAAGCAAGTTGCAGAGCTATTGCGAGTGTTAGGATACTGTTGTTGATTGGTGTCCTTGAAGACCTCAAGAAGATAGTTGTAACATCCCACTTTTTGTGATCATGTCATCTTTCTATAACAATCAAGTTGTGTAATTAACAACTCTGTCACATCAAGTCCCACGGTTTTTTGGGCTTGGTGAACACAAAACATAATTTTTGTCACTGCTTGGAAAGTTGGAATATTTAAAAATACTCATTAATTATCCTACAACGTAAATTTTTTGAAAGACCATTAATGTTAAATGATGTGTCAAATTTATGAATTGTGTGAATTATGGCATGAGAAATTATAGAAATGTTATAGCTAATATTTTTATTTTCCGTTTATAGAATTCAGTAAACTAATGATTTTATTGCACGTACTACTAATTCCTTGTGGTTCTGCTTTTGTGTTGTATTGCACATGAGGTAACTCGAGAGACCATAAAGTGGAACGAATGATGGCATTGATGACAACGTTAACCAGAGAACATCACCGAAAGAGAGGAATCATATGCCTGCATACAAATCAAGGGTTTGTATTTGTGTGTATGTTTTCTTGCATTTTTCCATAATGATTGTTTTTCCAACTTTGTAATGTCTGACCAATAATTTGATTAATTGATTATAACTCTAGGCACTCATGGTGAATAAATAGTTGATATAATTTGGAAATTAAAAAATAAAAAATTAGAAATAAGAAATTAGAAGAAAAGAAATAGAAAAAGGAAAGAAAATGGGAGCAAACAAGGAAAGAAATAGAAAAGGGGAGAAAATAGAGGAAAGGGCTTGGCAAACTCCAGATTAGCCATTTGATAACCTAGACAGATGGCAAGAGAAAAGAAAAGTTAAAAGAGAAGGGGGCGAACAATTTGGAGAATACCATGAAATGTTTAACTCTGTTGAAAATTGGTTAGGAGGTGTTGGGCAAGAGGAAGGAGAGAAGGAACGAAAACAAAGGAAGGAGGAAGATTTGCTCCATCGCCACTCAAACATGTATTTCTTCTTCAATACTTTTGTTTGTTCTTACTAAATCAAATATTTGGATGAGTTTTGTGAATTTTTGAATTAATTTGATGAGAAAATTAGGGCTTGATTGTGTATGTGCCTATGGGTAAAATTCTAGAAATTTCTTTAGGGTTTTGGCCATGGATCCATACCCAAATCAATCACTAACTCATGGAAGATGTTTAAACCAACAATGTTAGGGTTTTATGACTGTATAACACTCTTCAAATGATCAAAATGAATTGCCTCCATGCATAATGGGCTCTATTTTGGTTAATGTTGATTTGTGTCTGATTTGGGAATAAACAATGGCAAGATTGTGAGTTGTTTTTGTATGTTTATTTGGGTGATATGATGAAAGGAGGGTCATGGCTGTGTATGATTGTGTTTTTATCTTTCTTGGATTGTCACAACATTGAAATATGATGCCAAACTGCCACGGAACATTTTCACTAGTGGGTACAAACTTTGATACTTATTTTGGTGTGCCATAGGTTAGACTTGCACACTTTATATAGTCTCTTTCAAGATTTTCAGGTGTCTCTTTTGTATTTTGTTTTGTCTCAGCCATAAGATCATGTGGGTAGAGCCGTCCCATGCCCATAAACTCGGATTTTAGGGCTAGGTGTCTAAAACCAAATAGCACCTAGTGGGCATGCCCAAATGACTCTACGATTGCACTATGTAACAATAGAAAGCTAGTTTTGTCTTCTCTTGTGTGTATCATAATTTATATGCATTTCTAGCCCTAGACTTGAACTAGAGCAGTCAAGTGAGCTAAGTTCAACTACAAACATGCTGCTAATTTTGGAAGTTTTAGGGAGAGTTGTTATCCTGAAGTTGCAGTGCTTTAAATGGGCTTGTTTAGTATTTAAATATCATTGCTAAGCAAGTATGTTAATCTAAAATATGCCCACTGTCAGCATAACTCAGAATTCAGACCTTATGACTGTATGTACTCTATAGTTTTACCGTAATATGTTGATACTTGCTGTTAGAACAGAACAAATATGGGCATGATTTGCTTTTCAGGGACGAGGGATTAGCTAGTATGTGTTAATCTGGCAAGGAAAACTTGTGGATACATTTCCCAAAACTTATGGTTTTGGGGGGATCATAATTGCAAGTCTATAACAGGAAATAACAAAGAATATCAGTCATCTCTTCTGAAAATCAGATCTCAGTCATAACCCAATTTGACCAAGTGAGCGGTCACATCCTCTAGCTTCACCTGATCTTGTTTTTTGTGTTTGTTTTGTGTGTAGAATTTGAACCGTGTTTTTATTTCTGCGTATCATGTGTATGGCAGTCCTATGACTATTTTAGTCAACTTGGAACAGCAAACTTGTAATTTTGCTGTAATTTTATATTTGGGTTCAAGATGACTCTTTTTCCCCCAAACCAAGTAGTTGTCGAGTAAAGACACAAAGTTCAAAATTGTACCTGGCTATTAGGCGATGTTTGGTAGCGGTATATTGACTTCTTAATTACTGTTTTTGACTGATTTAAGCCTGTATTTTTGCTAAATTACATTTTTGTTAGACTTTTGGCTTGTTCTCAAATCCTAAACCGCAAGCAATAATCTTGTAAACACACTAATGTTTTATTTGTGATATCAAGAGATCATTGGCCATGGTTGTATGGACCAAAAGAGGTTCATGACCTACTATGCTATATCTTGTGCGACATTTGGAATATACCTATATGATCACAGCTCATGGAATAGACCGCAATATCCGAAGGAGAACTTCACACAATACCAGTTAAAGTAATAGCATTTCACAAAAACGTAAGAAAGTAAGTAAATAGAAAGGAATGGTGTGTATGATGTGATTTCGACTCCGTAAATGTGTATTATGCTTTCACGTTGTGAGAAGTATGATTTGGTTGCAAACATAATGTGAAAATTGGTTATTCAAATTTCATTATATGTTTTTACTATTGATTTACAAAATTGTTCAAGAAAAATTAGCCTTGGGAAACGTGCTTTTAGCCTTAGACCTCTTGATCACTAGATCCTATAACCTGAGGTCCATAACAAGTCTAATTAAACATTTGCTTATGTGGTAAACACACTTTTGGTCTCAAAACAAGAATATGGGTATATTTTGGAAAAGCTTTGTTTTTCTCAAACCTAAAAATATATGATGTAGATCCCATCTTGTGGTATTCAGACTAAAGCTAAATTGTCTAAGCAAAAAAACAACCTATGTTTATCCTATATAATCCTTCAAATTAGAATAATATAGTGTTTGCTATATAAGTAGGTTTGCACTTTTGTGTAAGCAACCGTATAGCAAACCTAGGTCTAGTGTTAAGTCCTTGGCATGATCGTAATCTATCTGAGAATACTGCATGAAGGACTGAGCAAGGCCACCAAGAGTATAGCCTAGGTTTGATGACCTATAACCGGTAGGACCCTTCTCTCTCCTAAGTGATAACCGAGAAATAAGGCCTATAACCCAATTTTTGTTAAATATGCATATTTGTTATTCCCATAGTGTCATAAATCCAAGGAATGTGTGCAAGTGACTGGTTGTGAGATGCCTAACAGCAATGTGAAAGCAAACTTGATGGATGTCAAAGAATGTAGTGGAGTTAGACTACTGATATTGGTTTTGTACATTGTCAAAGGGGTTGGAAAATGTAACATGAAAATACACCTCAAGACTTTAACTAGGATCCTAGATAGAATGTAGAGTAATACTACATGAAACTGATCCTCTGTATGGGTAGACCATTCAATTTACATGTTAAGGGTAAATGTGCAAGACCTTGAGGTTAAGTGTTATATCTTGTCATTTTAATAATGCGTTTACGCATTAATAAGGACTTGGCTAGTTGCTTGTATGGGAAGTGTACCAACTCACGGGATATCTAGTAACCCTCAATTTAACAACCACAACATGTCTGAAACTATCACCAAAAGAACAAATGAAACCAAAAATGTCCAAAGTGTTGAGAAAGAAAGTAAATGCCTTGTGAGTATTAGTTTATGAAAAACGTGAATGCTCAAAGGAAAGGTGGTTACTACTACAACCATATTGTAATTAAAGTAGAGACATCACTAAGCAAAGATGTTGGTTGTATTTAAAGCTACTTTGTAGATTGCTCGTATGTGTTAAAGATAATAATGAATCATGTGTTTGTTTGATGTACTCTTGATGTATCTGTCGCATAGAAATCATCAAATTAAAGTGTTTGTTTTATGTCTCTTAATATTCTTGTATTTTTTTATATTTGAATGATTGATTTACTAAGGCAAGGAGAAATGATTTCTTCGGAATTTAAGAATCCTGATGTTCGATGGTCATTGTCGAGGTGGGGCAGGTAAGATCAGGTGCTTCTCGCCATGGTTGGGTTTTTGGTCTTCAGTACCATTACACTCATTAAGGGAACATGCCACTTATTCTATCACACCAACTTGTAGAATCGAGTTATATATTAGTTTCCCTCTATTATGCTCTTTCTAAGATGTCACTCCTACAGGAAATTGTTCTATTAAAACGAGGCATCCGGCTTGTGTGTGGAAGATACAATGCAATTTAAATTAATATTAAATATGTAAGTTATGTGGTTAATACGCTATCTATATGATTGTGAATGATAAATGTAATTTGAATGCTTCAAGTTTATGATGGCATTCCTTTAATATAAGTAATGTGTCTGTTTTAATTCTCAGTTTAAAAAAAAATTAGCCTGTAAATATTGAATATAAGAGAGAGGATCAGCTTGTATATTGGCATTGGAGATGGTGGCAAGAGATGGCAAGGCCTTACTCTTTTGGAATTTTCCCACAGTGGGTTTCTCCAGAGTGATCTCTTGTGCTGTACTATGTTTTATGTGTTTTTTCAATGCAAGTTTGTTTCAGTTTACGGATACAATAAACTACCTTAGTTCCAATACTTAAAACAACTCATTTCTAAGCACAGTTCTGAATTTTTCTTAAGCCAAACATAAAGGAACAATCATAAAATCAATTATGTAGTTATTTGGAAGATAAAGATTCATATTGATGAACTAGTTGTGGAATATCTATAGTAATTACAGATCAGATCTGTTGTGTTCCTCAATTTCTGTGGTTATTCTTATGGGGTGACCAGATTTGCAGATTGGCACTCCTTACTACAACAGCTAGCGCAACAGGGGAAGGTGATATGGTTCCCATGCTAGCACCATGAAGTGGGATAGAGAGGAGAGAAGGATGGATAGTGAAGAAGAGAGAGTGCTTCAAGACGATGAAGCAAGATTCATTAAGTTGGAAGAATATGTGGCAAGCATTTCTCAATTCGTTAGGAAGTTTGATCAATTGAAAAATATTACGGTGGCTCTCACAAGAAAGCTAGGAGTTTCCATGGAGGGCCTAAATCAACCTAGGATCCAAGCAAAAAACAGACCCAAACACACAAGGAGCAGCAGCCCCATACCAACCTAGCACCTCCAACACAATCTCTTCAAAGCAGAAGCCAAGTTTGAAATCTTGCCATATGAAGGTGAAGTAAATTCTTGGAAACATAACCATTAGTTGGCTCAGCTTGAGGCATATTTCAGTTCCCATAATATTAGCGAAGAACAACAAATTACTTTTGCAAGATTGATATTCGCAAGTCATGCACATACTTGGTTTGAGAGTTATGTTTATTCTTTGGCTTTAAGAAACTGTTGCCTATTGCACAATGGGATGAATTCAAGATGCTGATTAAGAAACAGTTCTTATCCTATTTTTATGAGTCTATTAATTGGCAATATTTCATGGAATGACGAGGCCAAAGGGTAAAGAAATATTCATGTGAATCCAAAAGAAAGTTGTAATAGAAATTTGGGATTGTATATGCCTCTATGGGTTCCTTCTAGACCAAGGGAAAGAATCTCCATGGATTTTGTAAGGTGGTTGCCTATGTCAAATGAAGGGCATGATTAATTTGTTAATAAAGACTGATTTGGCAAGATGTGCATTCTCATTCCATGCAAAACAACTCATAAGGGAAATGATGCAGCTAAGTTATTTTTCGCCAATGTTTGGGTTCACTTTTGTGTGCTTAGCTCTATCATTTCGGAAAATGATACATAGTTCATAGGTATTTTTGAACCATAATGTGGGAGAAGATGGATACAAGGCTCAATAGGTCAACTATGTTTCATCCACAAACGGATCATCAAGCCTAGGTAGTCAATAGAACACTTTTCCAGAACTTGAGGGGGTATAATAGGAAGTATCCTATGACTTAGGATGAAAATTTGGCATATATCTGGCATTCTTATGATATGACAATTCGTTCCTCTAACAATAGATCTCCATTTGAAACATCTTTTGGTTACTCACCTCCTAGTCCTTTTTGATGTAGTGATGGGATAGCTGAAATGGAAACAAGAAAGGGTGGATTCATAAATCCACAAAGTTGAAATGGTCATTGAGAAGATAAGGCAAATACACCTCCAAATGCAATAGAGGTTGAAGGAGTCTCAAGCTAAGTACAAAGCAAGACACAATCAGCATAGAGTTGAGCACGAGTTCCATATTGGGGACAAGGTATGGTTGTACTTGAGCAAAGAAAGACTCCAAGGTAAAGCAAACAAACTAAAACCAATTAGGTATGGTCCATTTGCAATTCTTGAAGTGGGAAGAAATGCATTTAGATTAGACCCACCTCCATAAATGAAGTTATATTCAGTTACAAAAGTGAAAAAGTTATGTCTCTTTGAGCATTCCATGCTAGATGATGTTGGTCTTTTATTGTCTTCCATTGAAGATCTTGCTCCTAAAATTCAGTAAGTGTTGGAAAAGGATGTTATTTTACAGAAGAAGGTGAGAACAACAAAAGAAGGGGAAGAGAAAAGTTGGCAAATAGGATTGAAATAACAATTGCCAAAGTAAAGCCAACTGGCATTTAAAGGTGGGGTTATTGTTTCCTCGTCTATTGATTTTGTAAGATTCCAGGAACTAAAATCCTCCTAATTGGAGAGATGTGATTTGTATTGGATCATGAAAATCTAGTAAAATCAGCTAAGCCACTATTCCCATTCACTTGTTCAAACCAAGTACGTAACTTGAACCACTCTCAAACATTTCTAAGTCAATAATTTTCAGTCAAGAACAAAGTATACAAGTTGTATAGGATCTAAAGATATTGCAGATGTGCTGAGGTGATCTGATCACCTTGGAACCAAACACAGCTGGAGTAGGTTCCTGAGAAACATTGTAGACACAAAGAACAGTTTTGCAAGTGAAGAAATCACTGGATGTAGCAAGGTGGTGGTTACACTTGTGACATGGCGGTTTCAAAACCACCATGGCAATTACGCTTGTGTCATGGCAGTTACACTTGTGTCATGGCATTTTGCTTGTGTTATGGTGGTTTTTCCTAACATACGTGGTGGTTTTCATTGAGTGAAATGAAAAGGCAGGATAATGCTTGCAGATTGTGGCTCTTACAGTTCATTCGATTTTTGCCTCTTAATGCGAGCCTATCTTGATGTACTGGTATATATACACCCTCAGGGGTCACTGTAAATCAATCTTTTCAGCTAGTTCTTCTTGCTTGTGTCATAGGGAGTTGAGTTCTGTAGGAGAGTATGCATTTAAGCATGTTGCAAAGCAATTGCAAGTGTTTGGATATTGTGTCGTGCAGATTTTATCTGAAACTAAACTCTAATCCTTCCCATTCATTCCAAACTCAAATACATGAAGGTAAAATAAGGACTTATGAAAGATAAGATTCTGCCATTTAAGTGTCCAACCCAGAGTCCTTGGTCAGTAAAAATTTTAACTACCCCAATAGCAAATACCACAAAAACTACTAAATACACTGTCTGCATATGTTCAAGAGGACTACTCACACATATATGGCCTATGAAATATACTTTAGAAATTGCAAAAAAAAGCACTCAAAACTGGACTCAACCCACCCTCCAACTTAATGTCACACGTCTCTTTGTGACAGTAACCTAGAAAACATAAAGCGCTTGATCTAGATTGAGGATTCAATCTGGAGGACAACTTGCCAATTGTTAGGAATTAGTGCATTATAAGAAAGCAAACTCTTCTCTATTGAATTGTCACAGATTTGCAAGAGTAGAAAACAAATATTTTTGGCAACTTAATAAGAGAGATTTAAAAAAAAAACAATCTCTTTGGAAGAGATCTCTGCTATCCACTTCACATTACAATAGACAAACCCTTGTTTTATAGCTAAACAAAACTAAGAATAGAAAACTCCTTTAAAGTTTAACAAAGATAATAATATCCACTCAACGTGCATAGACATGCCAATAGGAGTCTTACTTAAAGTTAAACAATGCTAATAATAGTCATTCAACATGTATATGCATGCAAATAGGACAACTTGAAAGAAGAAGACACCTACTAAAATAAGAATTGCTAATAATAGCCATCCGGAGAGGGTTATCTTAATGTATCATTTTTGTCTATGGTCCGATTTTAAAACCATTGCATTTCCGGATATCGTGACTCATGATCTAGAATCCCACCTAGCTTGAGACAAATTGTGAGGATGCTTCAAGCTCCAAAAGGTTCTAAAGGCCTCCAAAACTGCCACTTACATTGTCCTGAAAATTTACCTTGCTGTTATGCAGTGGTCCCAGTCGTTGCTTGGATAATTAGTTCCCCCTTGAGAAGAAATGGGCCTTATCGTGCCTAGGTTTTTAACCAAATGTGGAAATTTCTGCTGAATTTTGCTCCAGGTTAATCACTTTCCTTGGTGAGAAAATTTCCTTGCCTTGATCACTCAATGTAGAGGAATCTTTTCATTTTGGACATATTTTACCACTGCAACTATGACCTGATCCACAATGGTGTTGAACAGTCAGGATTTAACTTTGTGACCTGCAACTATTCAGCAATATCGAATGCGTCCAAGAGAGATGAAAGGAATGCCCAAAGCAGTTCTACATTGAACAATGGATGCAACCCAAGATAGGGTAGCAGGTTTAGCTCAAAGGCGTCAATGCCCACTTGCTTGATGATTGTGTAGGGCTTGTATCAGAGAGGTTTGAGTTTCTTATTTGGTCCTTTCAAACTTTATTGCTGTATATGGAGCCATACTTTATCACCAACCTCGAACTGGTGAGGGACTCGATGTTGCTCATGACATTGCTTGTACTTTTGGCTGGTTATATGTAGAATTTCATGCATATGTTGTTGGATTTTCTAGATTCGTTCAACAAACCTAGTGACCTTGTCGAATTATTTTTGTGTGTGTGGGGACACTTCCTCCAATGCAAAAGATAATGCCACATCAATGGAGGACAACAGTTGAAACCCAAAACAAACCTCGAAATGATTGTCTTGTGGAGCCATGGAGGGCTCGATTATAGCTGTATTGGATGTATGGTAAACAAACATCCTATGTCCCTGAATGTTTTAAGTTATACATCTGAAATAGATGTACACTCATATGCTTAACCACTTTTGTTTTCCTATTTTTCTGTGGATGAAAGAGGTGGACTTCGTGACCATTTTTGTCCATCATGGACCATTGTGTTGACCAGAAAGTGCTAAGAATCCTACTATTCTGTCTGACACAGTGATCTATTGTAAAGCTAAAGTGGACCTGCACATGCTCGAAGTATAGCCCTCTAGCGTCTTCAGATTTTATGCCCTTTGTACATGGCACCAACATCGCCATCTTAGAAAGCCTGTCAACCACAATGAAGACACAGTCATGACTACACCTAGTCATGGGCAACCCTGACATGAAATGCATGGAGAATGACTCCCAAGGTCAATCAGGAATTGGTAGAGGCATGTAAAAGCCCTACTTGTCGGTCAGTTTTGTTATTGCACATGTTGTGCATGCTCTAATATACCTACTGACATCATGATGAATCTTTGGCCAATAGAAGAATTTCTAGAGCACTGTCGCTGGCTTTTCCACCCTGAAGTGTCCTACAACTATGCCTAGTCCAACCCTGACATGAAATCCATAGAGACAGACTCCCAAGGTCGATCGGGAATTGGTAAATGCGTGTGAAGTCCATGTTTCTTGTAGGTTGGTTTCACTTTTGCACTGGTCATGCATGGTCTACTGCAACTGTTGACATCATGACAAAGCTTCAACCAAAGAAGCATTTTTGGAGCACTGCCATTGTCTTTTCCTCCTCAAAGTGTCTTGCAACTTGATTGTAGTGTGCCTCCTCAATCATATTTTGTCAAAGCACAAAGCTGTCCCAATTGACATAGAAGCCCTTCCTGTAAAGGGTGGCCTAAATCTGGTTATCCTATAGTCACTACCATACAACATGGACTATTTAGAAATCCCATGTCCAGATGAATCAAGGATTGTTGTTAGCATTGTGATAGGAGGGCGGCATAAGCAATCAGCAGCCTAATTGGAACTACCTTTCTTGTGCTGAATATAAAGGTGAAATTGTTCCCGTAGTTAGTGCTTGATATATGATGGAAAACATAGGGTCACTACCATACAACATGGACAATTTAGAAGTCTCATGGCCACACTAATCAAGGATTGTTTTTAGCATTGTGATAGGAAGGCAGCATAAGCAGTCAACAACCTAATTGGAATTACCTTTCTTGTGCTTGATATTAAGGTGAAATTGTTGACTGCATGTAGATCACTTCTAATAGTGATTATTATAAAACTTGCCTTGGCTCTGAATGAATTGCAAAGGATTTTGATCTATATAGATGATGGTTTCCATTCCCAAAAGGTAATACTTCCATTGTTTGCACACCTGGAATGGCATCGAGTTCTTTGTTGTATGTAGGATGCCTGCATACAGTATTTGTGAATGTTTCACTGTGGAAGGCAATTAGATGACTACGTTGGGTGAGGACTCCACCGAGTGCATATTTTGAAGCGTCAACTTCTATCTCAAAGATTTGTTACAGATATGAAAAAACAAGGACTGGTGTTAAGAAAAGCCGCCTTTTAACTCCCCAAAAGGTTGTTGTGCTTTGTTCCACACAAACTTGGCCTTTGCGCCCCATTTGGTTGCATGGTTCAAAGACCGTGCAAGATGAGAGAATCTAAGTATGAATTGACAGTGAAAATTGGCAAGTCCAAGAAGCTTATGATTTCTTTAAATTTTGTTGGAGTTCGCCATTCTCTAGTGATTTGGATCTTCTCCGGGATAACATGTACATCATCCTTGTTTACAATGTATCCTAGATATTGTACACTCTGCAAAGCAAAAGAACAATTATCCATGTTGGCATATAACTTATGGTTGCATAGGGGGTCAAGAACTTGTTGAGCCTATTGCAGGTGCTCCTGTGTTATACTGAAAATAAAGATGTCATCCAAGTGAACAACCACAAAGGACTCAATGAATGGTCATAAGACATCATTCATCATCCGAACAAATGTTGCAGGTGCATTAGTCAAGTCGAAGGGCATAATTAACCAATCAAATAGACCTCCTATGGACTTAAACGTCGTCTTATAGACATCAAATAGATCAATGGGTGCTTAATGGTACCCTGACTTTACATCAATATTTGTGCTCCCTTGAGCTAGTCTAAGAGTTTATCAACGTGTGGGAGTGGATATCTGTTCCTTACAGCAATCTTGTTAAAGGCCCTATAGTCAATACAAGCACCATGCCCCGTCTATCTTATGGGCTAACATGATTGTGCTGCCACAATGTGACATGCTAGGCCAAAGATGGCCTTTCTGGATTAGATCCTTGATCTGTCACTTGACCCTTCATTTTCTAGCATTGAGCGCCAGCATGCTAATCCACTTGGTAAGAGTGGCGTATGGATCATGTTGATAGGATGTGTCACCGACCAGTGTAGGGGCACACTAGTAGGTGTAGTGAAGCCATTTGTGTACTATGTTAAGACCTATTCTACCTGTTGTTGTATAGTCTGATTTTGTATACTGGGTGGTGTGGTTGTAATGGCTTAATGTGCTCTCTGGCCAGATAAACATTAGCACAAACCTTGTTGTGTGACCAATTGCACACCTACATTGTTTTCTTAGGAGGGTCCTCAAGGATCCTATAGGTTTTCTTCCCGACATGATGATGACATTGCAGGTCTTAATAGATTCCATCTTGTTTCTACATGTATGGACGCCCAATCAAAACATCACAAACCTCTAGGAGTACCACATCACACAACACCTCATCATTGAATGGCTTGATTGCGTGTGGTAGAAGACATTATTGACTAACATGAATATATCTACATTAGCTCAGCCATCCGATGGAGTACAGTTGTGGGTAAGGTGTTGTTTTTAAACTTATCCCTCGAATACTTTTTGCAAAGATCAAATTCTTTTCACTTTCATTGTCCACAATGAAGTGCAAAGCTTTCCCTTGTACCCACATTTGTAAATGAAAGAGACCTTCCTCAAACAATGACGTTGCAACCTGCATTGTACAAAAGTGGAATAGGGGTTAGAATCCATAATTTGCTTCCCTGTTGAAATAAGTGCTTTTCCTCATCAATTGCTTGTATCGGATCAGATTCATGTGCCTCAGTGAAAAATGTCCTCTTGGAACGACATTCATCTATGGATCAAGTCGTGCTCCTGTGGTTCTCACACAATTTTCTAGTCTCTTTCTGCAAGGGTTTATTTATGGCATTGCTTAGAGAAAACCTTGAGACTGGAAACCTTGAGTTTTGCCTCTAATGTGAATCCTCTCTGGTCTGTTTCCTGTTTCCACACTTGGAGTTTCCTCTATCATTTGATGTGCCAACTTTCTCGCAGTAAATTTCCATTTTTGTTTTAACTTTTCCTTGATCTTTAATGCATATATGGGTTAATCTCATCGTTTCAATGGTTAGAAATCCCATCTCTACTTCGATATATTGATGCAAACCAATTCTGTATTTGAGTAATCTTCTTTTTTGAATCCTTGAAGCAGGGTTTTGCTGATAGAGGATGGAAGGTGATCATGTAGTCTTGAACAGATTGGTCCTTCTATCATAGTAATTGTCATTGCATGTAGTTCTCAAAGGCATTTTCTGGACAATACTCATTTTGTAACATCAACAAAGTCACTCCAAGACGGATCTGTGATGATCTTAAAGCCATCCTTTGCATCTTCCTTAGATTATTGAAGGTGAGCCTCCGACCATTGATGGGCTTGCGTTCACGTGGGGCTATTTATCGAAACTTGAGAACGTTTTACAGAAAAATATGACTCCAATTTTATGATCCGATTTTCAAGGGACCTGCTTCTTTTTTTGCCTTTAAACATCAGATATCAAAGCCTACATGTACCTTAAAGGGTTTGGACCCTTAGAAGGGCTTCATTTCTAGATCTATTGGTATGCTTCTTGGTATTTATTGGAGAATTTGCACGAACTGGGTCGTCATTTCAGCCCTTTACTTGTCTACAGCCTCTTCTAGAAATACATTTACCATTGTTTATAGAGAAACTACGCTACCAAAAGAATTATAGATAATATTGGATACCACAAGTGTAGACAAGAATGACAGACATAATAGCTTCTCGTTAAAAAAGGTGGCCGTAGAACTCATTACATTTAGTGTAGTACAGGGAGGACCTGATACAAGCGCCCTTACCCCTTCATGCAACAACTATTTAATCTCAAGATGCAATGGTAATCAGTTGACACAACCACACTTAATTTGTTACAACCTAATGCTGACAAGAACAACATTAAATTCAATTATTTGTATATATTGTCTACATTAACCACCCCGCCCCCATAAAAAAAAAAAAAAAAAAAGGCATAGTAAAAATAGCTCATGGAGGCAATGAAGAAGAAGACATCAATAGAGGCACATAAGGATGAGCTAGAAGGGAACCAAAAGAGGTTGTTCATTCTGATTATATTTGTTGAAGTTCAACCTTGAGAGAAAACTCCTCAGTGGCACGTTGTTGCAGCCATTTGGAAGTCGAAAGTTCCCGTTCTCGCAAACCTTTGACAAACAGTGCAGCTTCACACAACTTCCTTTTTTCCTAGTTGGTCTCCCACTCAGCTACCCGAAGCTTGTCATTGAGTTCCTTTACCACTTCCTCGTATTCAGCAACTTTGAGTACCTAATCCTGAGTGAGCTGATTTTGTTGAGTGAGCTGATTCTGTAAGTGGTTATGTTCCTCTTCCTACTGAGTCCGTACTGCCACATCCTCATTCATAGCCTTGTCCTTTTCATTTTCCAATCTCTTTTGCTCACACATAGAATATTGCAAAAGCAAATAATAATATTTGTAGTTATGCTCAATGTTGCACAGAGAACTCAAGATACTCTTCACGTGGGAAGTAATAGCCTAACGAGCAAGTGTCAGTATCCATTCCTCATGCGTCTCTAAAGTATTTTGTTTTGGCCACCACTTGTTAACAAACACTCGTGCAAATGCTAAGTGGATTTCTTCTTGCATAAACTTTTGGATGCTAATAGATTCATCCAAAATCATCTGTGTCCTATCATATCAAGATGCCCAACCATGCTAGTAACGCCCTAAAGGGATTGCACCATAGGACCCATAGTTCTAAAAAATTGAGATAGTCTCACAAGGATTTGTATAGTTTGGGCTAGGAAAACACACCGGCACATGGTCATCCTTGAAACCCTCAAGCTTTGTGGGTCCTGTCTTTGAGGGCCTGCCTCTGAGTGGAACTCTAAATCAAACTCAATCTAAATCCCCTTTCGCTCTTTGTACTTCAAGGATTGGTCATGTTCATGCTCAATGGGTTGCAAAGGGCTAAGCAAGGTCTCCTCCAACACCAGATATTGGCTCACCAATTTGGTTTAACCAGTCCTCTATTTATTGATCTTTTATTTGTTGCTCCTTCATGATAGGTTGGCCTAACTGTTTGAAAGAGGGAACCATAAGTGGAGATTCGTTAGATCCTACCATCTATGCACTATCATCCTCATACTCATAAGTGTCAGTGTCTTCTCCATTTTCTTCTTTCGAAGTGGCAAGATTTTTTTGGGTTTCCTTTCCTTTGTATCATCAGCCTCAACAAGAACATTGAGATATCTCTATCGGAAAACAAATAGGCAACTCAAGTTATAGGAACTGTCTGATGGAAATTCTATTGGAGCATGCAGCAAGGATCTCTCCAACAAACACCATTACCACAGCAACAAGAAATCCATTCTACACACAGCAATATTAAACATCCACAAGTAAAAGTCTCTTCATTGACTCAATGATCAATGTGCAATCCAAAACATCCTCTTAGTATAACATTGGAGATACTAAAGGAGTGTCTAATATATAGGCCTTAGGAGTTTGTTTCGTGCAACAACAATTTGTTGCATGAAACCAACATTTAGTTAGGATGAAATATTTGCACATACTATTATGGTGAGTGCAAATATTTCTCACACAATAATTAACTCACTCACTCCTAATCAAGCTTAACTCCTATAGTGGGTGTGAACATGGCTAAAACAAAACTAGTTTAGAAATAACCCAAACCATTAGCCAATGTAAACACGACCACTCCAACACCCTCCCTTAAGCACGAGTAGGGAGTGATAAAAGAGGAAACAAAGAGACTAATGTGTCCTAGCAACTAAGCCTAATTAGGTACCCATTTACAAACAACTGGAAAAAAAGAGTTACCATTGATGAAAATATGCCACCACAAAGTACCCAAAAAACCAGTAAAACAACAGCTAAAGTGGAGCGAGAACTTACGCCACAAGGCATCCCAAGAAGCACGACTCAAAGACTAACCACAATGCTAACGGAGGTACACTTGGATAGAACAAAACCCATCAAACATAAGTGCACTCAATGGACTCAAAAGTCACAAAAGATCTTATGAGAACATGTGGTCCAAACATATTAATGTTGATAGGTGTTGGGGATGCCAAACTTACAAAACACTACCAAGTCGAATCTACTACTCTTCTTGAGAGCTGAAGTTCTGCTAATCAAAAGGAATGTTTGGTAGACATATGTTCACTTAAACTCATTCTACACTAGTGGTTTGGATCCACTACTCGATCACACAAAACAAAATAGTTAACACTATAATTCACCGAATAGCTCCACACAAGAAGACTACCAACGGTGTCAATAGTGCAAGAGTTCATCAAACTTTAGTTCGATCTAAAGCAAGAAGATGTGGTGCACCAAATACCAAAAACAATTGCCAAGGCAATGGACACGACACCAAGTACGATCAACACCATACCCCCATACTACTGAAATGGTGAAGTGACGCTACAACTTTGTATGAGTGGACAAAACCAACTACTCAAACATTGACAAGTGACATTGGATTATACCAAACTAGCTACACTTTAGAAGGAGGGCAAGCTCAAATACAAGTGAAGGAGACTGTCAACATGCCTAAAAAGTGTTGAAGATACAAATGAAATATACCTCTTAAGAAGATGGCCCTGGTGGCGACGGAAAGTCATGCAACTGAAGGAGAGAAAAATGCTCAAAATGGAGCACAACCAAATGAAATAACTCCATGGCTCTATAGACTCAATGCACTAAAAATGGTCCCATTCAAAATAACATCACCAAGTGACGCATAGAAACTCTAGAATGTTGTCAATCTCTAAGGATGCCATCTGAAATAGGAGAGTTGCTCTACAACTGCAAAAGGAAATAGCTCAAACAACAAGAAGCATTACAATGTAGGAGGAGCGATGAGCGGATCAAGAAGTTAAATGGTGAAGGAGCCACGCTGCAGTTGCCCTCTCAATGAACGCTTACGTTGCCGCCACAAGTGATCAGAAATCTATGCTAAATGAAAACGGATGGCTGAGGAGGATGCCTGCATATGATTTGTTGCGAAGGGCACAACTGGAGCATTCAAGGAAACATCAAAATATGTGTTGAGTTGATCATGTCTGACAATTGAAATCTCAAAATCCTCAAGCCTAAGTGAAGGTGCAACGAGAATTCATGTGCAGCTCATGATCCTCACTAAGAGTCAAGCGAATAAAAATAGGTCTCACAACAAGTGATTCCAATAATTTATTACCTACTTTGTAACCAATGTCATGGCGCAAAGTCCACTTAACACGCTGGATAGGGGAAGCAATACCACAGAATGTTTGTCACATACCTTTGTCGAAAAAATCCCATTGACCGAGCATCCAAGAACCAAATGTAGTGGTATGCTTCTCAAAAGAGCCACGCAGTGAGCATAAGGAGCTGAAGTGGGATACACGAAGTGTGTAACTGCAATAGGCACAAATGCAAAAGCAAAATATGCAATGAAAAGCATAACAAAGCTTTGAAGTAAAAGTTGCTGATAGGAGCATTAAGAGTAGGCTCGAAACTAACAAGTCAACGTCAATCGATCAGGGAGCAATATTTGTAAGTGGAATAGGAGCAATTTTTGAAATGTCCGCAATATGAGGGTGATATTGCAATATAGCAAGTTTCTGCTCTAGTAAGTGTATGAGGTCATCCTTGCTATGAATGAGGGTGCGAAGAAGAGGGTTTTGTTGATTGAAGTTTCTATTCTCTTCCACAAATTTTATCATGTCCTCTTGAATGGCACAAACTTTGGAGAAAAGCATCTCATTCTCAAACTGCAAAGAAAAGATGTTAGGGCAAGAATCCATGATAGAAAGATAAACAAAGTAATAAATAGTTTACCCGTGATGGAATCTAACCTCTTTCCGACCGGACCTCGCCTCCGGTTTTCGACACATGAAAGAAGAGGTGATGCCAAGTACGAGAGTGACCCAAAAGTATTGAACACTAGACTAGGAAGTGGAGGTCTAGGGGTGGCAGCCCCCAACGGGGTCAGGGGCGGCACTCGCGGGTCCGGGGCGTGCCTCGTGTGCTCCCTATCGCGATATAGAACGAGATTGAGGGCAGCGCCCGATACCAAACACAAATTACCCTTTGCGGTGGCCTTTGAAATGGCAAAAAAATCACATTTTTTGATCCAATTTTTTAAAAAAATAACCCCCTTCTTACAATAAAATTTTGCTTTTACAAAAAAAACACAAAAATAGCTCCTTCAAAAAAGGTTTACCTCCTAAAAGGAGCTCGAATCAACACGACAAGTTGGCGGGACAAGCTCATGGGCGAGCAAGAAGACGAGATCAGTAAGCTGGGAGATAGCTCAACAAACTCGAACAATGTCTCGATGAGCCAACAAAACCTCATGGTCCTCATGCCTAGAACTCTTTACCTCGCAAACAACAACCAAGCACCTAGACCACTACACCGCTCGGGCTTATGCGAATAGATCTTGAGGAATGATTTTAATATTTTCCTTGATCAGAAAACAATAACAAAGGAAGGCCCACCGAGTTGGCAAGCTCAACGGAGCCTTTGTGAGTAATTAGAGTTTAAACCCTAAAATTTGAAGCGGCTAGCCAAAGAAACATGCCGTGACACTGTGGACATGAGCCGTCTTAGCCAAAAACACAAGGTTGAACAAGACCCCAAATGCGGTGCCAAGGAAAAGAAAGATCCGAGCGGATCGGAATTCGCACCGAGTCGAACCAAGCGGGATTCATGTGGAGAATGAGCAACATAGAAGATCAAAATTCACACGAGCCAAGTTGGGGAGCGAGATTGCGTTGAGCGAGTAGAGTAGCCCTCGGACTAAGCCAAAGCGCATGTCGTACAAGATCTAGCCAATCAAAAACAACCTGAGCAAGAAGAGGCTAACTTTGTGTAATGTCCCCTTTTTAGAACTAATTCATTTTGAAGACTTCTAGCCCATTCCACTTCCCATGGGCAAAAAGAAGGTGAACAAGGGAAATGTTTATTGATGTTTTTAGTATTTTTTGTGAGCATTTACCTTTTCCTTTCATGGTTTCTCTTTTGAGGTAGGTCGGCTAGGTTGGAGAGGTGAAAAGCCAAGCTAAAAGCTAAAAGCAAACATCCTTAAGAGGTTGGTCATGGGAAATTCTCCTAATTGACCTTTGGTGCCACCAAGAAGATATATAAGGGGTCGCTTGGACTCATTTTGGGCATGCATCTTATTATAATTTTATATTCACTTGGTTTTTAGGCTGATTGCTCAATTCCATTCCACTAGAGGGCAAAAATCCTTTGGTGTGACATACAAGGAGAACGAAACCCTTATTCAAGTTGGAGAATGAAAACTCTCCAATTGGTGGTTCCTAAGGGCTTCAAAGAAGGTGATGTTGTTGGTTTGCAGCTAGGGTTTGAAGGAGAAAGAGCTAATAAGGTTTCTACATTCATTTTGCACCCTCTCCTAGGGTGGCGACTTGGGTGGAGGAGGAATTCAATGCTTTCTAGGGCACATTTTAGTATTTTGAGTTGATATTCTTGTTCATATTTTATAAGGCTAGAATCTACATTTTGGTGATTTTTGGAGAGTGTTATCTATCATTTCCAGCCCTTGGTATTGGTTGTATTGTTGCTGCCCTAAAATTAATTACAGCTGTGGTTTATCACTTATTTCTTATTTATTTTTGAAGTACATTGGCTGGATAAATATCTTCATGGTTGGATAAAATAGTTGGAAGCATTCTATGTCATTTTCTAGCTTGTTATTGCATGAGAATTGATGCCATTAAGTGCTGTTACAGTTCGCTGCCATAGGAGGGTTTATTCACTAATTTTCAGCTGGTTTGAAGGGTGTTTGATGCCCTAAAGGTGTGATTTTCAGTTTGTTGCTAGGGTTTGATAGCTGCTGTTCTAAAAGTATGATTTCTCTCATTTGGGTTTGAGCCCAAACCCTTATTTTCAGTTTCATCCCTAGAAAGGGACATTACACTTTGAGCAGGATCGAGCAGGGGTTAAGTTCATAATAATCCACCTGGAAAATACGGACATGGTTGTACCATGCCAAGTGGGTGGTTGTCGTTACCGACTCAAATGCTTTGAGAAATTTGAGCCAAAGAGAAATCAAATGCCTAGTTGTTTGGAGGCAAGCCTTTTCCTATGCTGATGCAAACAAATATAACCGAACTCAATCCAAAGAACCAACGAATGGAGTACGTTAGCAAAACAAAAAATGAGTTGATCCAATCAAGTAATGCAGATTCCACCACACTTGAACCGAATGCAAAGAGCCAAATAGTTCAATGAAACTCGATACAAGTGTGCACGATGATTCGATGCAAGACCAAGTTATATGCATGGGAGATCAAGAAGCTCATCATAGGACTCAACTTGGAGGGAGCTCACCGGGTTTCAACGAGCTAGGACCAAGTCATTCGATGCATCTTTTCCAAGAAAAATCCTAAATCATGTATCTTCTAAATACAAGAAAAATTATGTAATGTAAACTTCTGACAAACCTCAAACAGCGGTTGTATGTAATGTCCCCTTTCCTACGCCAAAGGCCTAAGGGTCAAGTCGAGTCCAAGCCGTGGTCATACCCAAGGGGTTGTGGACATTGGGAGCTTTTGGGAAGGGGCCCCGTGTTTCTAATATCCTAGTTTTGCGTTTGGGGTCACTTTTGGACCATGGCGACTTAAAAGGAAAAAAGTAACTTTAGTTACTTTTATTTTATTGGCCCCTCCATGGAATGAAATGCGTCTAGGGTTATTGGGGCTCTTTTGCCGTGGAAAAGTATATAAGGAGCTGGGAGAGAAAGGAAAGAAACTTTTTGTCACATACATTTTATCCTCCTTCACGTGCAACTGTTGTTTGCGCATCTACAACTTGTGGAGTGAAATCCCACAAGGACCCTAGCTTCGGTGGTGAGAGACCCATCCCTAGCTAGCGGGCATTCTTCGGTAGTGAGAGATCTACCCTAGTTTGTCATTTTGGAGCCACTTTCAGGGCTGTGCTACAAAGATATTACCAGAGGGTTCAGAGGAAGGGTTTGAGGAATTTTGGGGGCATTTGGGGAAGATAATCAGAGGGGTTCCAGATCAGACTTACGGCAGCCATTTGGGCTAGGCTTAGCATCACTTTGAAGGCACCTCCATCATTTTCTGACCCCTTTCCAAGTGAGGCGACTTGCAGCCTTTATTTGGGGGTTTTCCAGTCGGTCATTTTCAGATCTGAAGGTGGAAATATTATTTCCTATATCTGTTAATGTTATTTCCAAAGACCCTTAATTTTTGCTCTTGTATTTAGAGAGTTACGAACCTCTGAAGTTTTCCAGCCGCCTAGGGCATTCTGTAATTTTCTGGCAGCAATATATTATTCCAAAAATTCCAAAAATGTTTTTCTAGTGTTTATTATTATTATTGCAAGCTTCCCTCAAAATTTCATGCACTTTGGGCAAATATTTTGTGAGATATCAATTAAATACCATTCGCTGTCCTAGCTGGTCATTTTCTGTAAAAATCAGAAATTTTACTTTGCTGCAATTTTCATATAATTTGTGCATTTTCAAGTGGTATCCCACAAGGGATATTTCATTGTAATCTGTACAATAGAGGACTGTAATTTTTATAATTTTCTAAACAATGTTTGCAAACTAGACTCGAGCAATGGGTACTTGAAGCCCACTCTAATACCATATCGGAGAAGTGATAACTCCTCATGCAGCCAGGATCTCTCGAACAAACAGCATTACCATAGAAAGAAGAAATCTGTTGTACACACAGACCAAAATTAAACATGCACAAGTATAAGTCTCATTGTTGATTCAATGATCAATGTACAATCCAAAACATCCTCTTACTACAACATCGGAGATATTAAAGGAGTGCCTCATAAATAGGCCTTAGGAGTTTGTTTTGTGCAACAAGAAGTTGTTGCATGAAACCAACAATTAGTTATAGCAAACATTTGCATGTACTTATTATGGTGAGTGCAAATATTTCTCACACAATAATTAACTAACTCACTCCTAATCAAGTTTAACTCTTATAGCATGTGTGAACATGGCTAAAACAAAACTAGTTTAGAAATAACCCAGCACCATTACCCAATGTAAACACGACCACTCCAACAAATTCCTCTCCCGTCATTGCCTATGTATACACAAGATCCAAAAAGAGCCCAATGGCATGCTGAGTCGTGTAGAATTCCCTAAGATTTAGAAACTCGTGAATCTAAATCAAAATTAGCTTCACCCAAATTGTAAATCTCACCTTGGCATAGCCCAAGCACTTCCTATTGTAATTGGATGTATGTTGGAGTCCCATTGACCTAATTTTGGTCATTTGTGGATGTTAATATGATTTCTTTCTTTCTTCCTTTTTCATCCAACCCACAATGTCAAATGCCTTAATGGCCATTGCTAACCACCATCGATCACATCCAAGATACTCTTTTTTACTCCACAATGCCACTTCACCCACATGTTGCCCAACTCTTCCTTGGTCAAAATCCCTCCCGCATAGGTGTTCTATAGCTTGGTCCTTCTAAGCGATTCTCATGTGATGGTTGGCAGCCTTGTTAACTGGCAAGCCATGTGAAGGCACAACGAACACTTGGGTTAAATCTTGCGGAGTGTGGGTGATTTGGACTTCATTATCCATGTAATGAAGAAATGAACATCGTGTGTCCCTGTTGTAACTCAAAACCATTCAAACTAAATAGGGATCGAGGTTCCTCATAATGAAATAAGGCATTTGCAAGATTATATTTACACCTGCTTTGCATAATGTTATCTTTAGCTCATGATTGTCATGTTTATTTTCATGTGTGGCAATTTTTAGCTAGAAGGCATCCCAAACCGAGTGTCTCGGGAGTAGGTAATATCTTGGATTTATTTTTCTCGCCCAAATTATGTAATGTCCCCTTTTCCATGCTAGTCACTTTTAAGGCCTTGGGCCCATTCCACCTTTCGTGGGCCTCGAGGAAGGAAGCAAGGGAGGTGAACATTGTCATTATTGTAAGTAATTTCCTTATTCATTTAATTACTAATTATGGCTTGGAGTGATTCGATTAGGTGAATGGCAAAGCGAAAAAGGAACTTCTATCTTCACCTTCATTAAGGTCGGTCTTCTTGAGAGCTACAAGGGAGATAAAGAAATATTCTTTTATGAGGTCGGTTTTCTTAAGTTAAGTGAAGATTAAAAAGTGCATTTCCCCCTCATTAAGAGGTCGGCCATGAAGATTGGGCTCCTAATTCATCCTTGGCGCCAAGAAGGGGTTCTTAAGGAGGTTCGAATGGAGGACATTAGTATCTATCATCTACTTGGAGTGGAGCTAGTGTAGCTTTTCTTCTTGCCATTGAAGGACGAAAACCCTTCATTGGTCACCTATTGAGGACGAAACCCTTCAATAGGATCACACTAGGGGCGAAAACCCTCTTGTGTGTAAGGGTGATCTCACACGGAGGTCACATTGGTACTTCAAAGTGATTTTATACAGTTGATCTACATTTCCAACCCTAGGTGACTTGCTTGAGGGTTGAGTTTGGTGCCTTCTAGGGCACATTTTGGTATTTTGAGTTGGTATTCTTGTTCCTCATAATTTATAAGGCCGGAATCTACATTTTGGTGATTTTAGGAGTTTATCTATTTTTTCCAGCCCTCGGTTTGGTTGTATGGTTGTTGTAATAAAAATTAATTACAACTATGATTTATCATTCATTTCTCCATATTTTTGATGTATTTGAGATTGATAAATATTGTCGTGGTTGGATAAATTATTTTGGTGGCATTTCAGCTCTATTTGCATGGTTAAATGTTGATGTGAACCTCATATGCAATTCACTTCCCTAGAGGACTGATTTATATTGTGTGTTGATTGTTTGAAGAGCATTCTCAGCTATTTCAGTTTGATGTGTGTGTGTTTGAAGGTGCAATTTCAGATTTGGGTTTAAGGCCAAACCCTTATTTCCAGATTCAGCCCTAGAAAGGGACATTACAAATTCACCCAACTTTTGCTTCTCCGAAAGATGTGGAACTCTCAAGTCTTTAACCAAATCACATGGTTGATGAAATACCCTCGGGTATTGTTGGCGATTTCTGTTGGATTCCCGACTTTGGTGACCACTTGTTCATGGATGAACTTTGCAGGTAGTCAAGGCATTGTTGTCAAGCAATGGTCTCGTTTCTACCCACTTAGTTAAGTATCTTGTGGCTACCACAATGTACTTACAATGGTGAAACTTACTAACTTTTAAAGGCCCAATGAAATCAAGGACCCATCTTTCGAAAAGCTCTTGAAGTTACGGCACAGCCATAGGGGCATAAGGTCACTTTTTAATGGTTTCCCGTATGTTGACAAGTGTCACATCACATTACCCATTTCTTAGCATCATGGTGCAATGTTGGCCACCATAGCAAGATTAACTTCCTTCATGCAATAACATCTGGTCTTAAATGGCCTATAAGCGGGTCCTTTATGTGCTTCCAAGAGTACATCCCAAATTTCCTCTTCCATTTCACATCATTGCATGATATAGACAAGTTCCATCTTGTAAAAAAACCATTGACCAATTGGAATGTTTGGGCATTCAAAACTAGTTTCCTTACCTCAATCGGCTGCATATCACTAGTGAATGATGCAATAGATAGATATTCCCCAATATTTTCATACCAAGAACACACAACAACAACTTGGAATAAGTATGTCTAGAAAATCTTCATTGACACCTTCTAGAGGTTCGCGGACTTAATCCGAGAAAGTTTATCCAAATTTACATGACTCTTTCCAAATTAAACAATAATTTTCAACATGAATTCTTGTAGCAATATCAACCACATGTTTATCTGACCTTGGCTAATTGACTTGTTGACCAAGTACAACAATGTTTGGTGCTCTATATAGAACATGATGGGTGTGGCTAGTAGATAATTCTAAACTTTTGTACTACATGCTCCAAGGGTTCCACATTCCACAGTACTATAGCTCTTCTCAACATTTGACAAAAGTCAGCTCCCAAACAAATGGGTGATCCAGACCTTGGGTTCCTACTGGCCGATATAGCTCCAATAGCATAGTTGGAAACATCAATGTGCACATGGAATTCTTTGTACCAATCTAGATAAACAAGGAAACGTGAACTAATAAGGCATACCTTTAGTTCTTTAAATGTTTGCGCCTATTTGTCTGAGCATATGAAGGGAATTTCATTTCTTGTCAATGTGTCTAAAGAATGACAGATTTGTGCAAAAAAATTATAAAGTGCCTGTAATAACTGACATGCTCCAAGAAAAGCACTATCCCAGTGATGTCTTTTGGTCCTTCCATTTACACTACCACATGTATCTTATATGGATCGGTCTTCAATCCAACCTTTCAAACAAATATGCCCAAGAAGTTTCTCTTGATTCCGTCAACCCCTGAAGATAAGTATTTTGAGTCTTGTATATGGACTAATCATCGATGAAGGCTTTAAAGTTACTAGTAGCCATTTTTTTAAAGATATGCAAAATGATCCGCTAGAAGGTTACCAAAGCATTATATATTCTGAATGGCATCCGGTTGTATGCATAGATTGTCTTCCACTATAAAAGTGGTTTTCAGTTTGTTCTCTTCAGCTATGTTGATCTGATTGTACCTCGTCCATGATTGAGTAAACTTCATGACCTGCAACTTCTTTGAGTATACAGTCTTTGAATGGGATCAGGAATGAGTCCTTGACAGTGATTGTGTTTAGACTTCAGAAGTCCATGCATATTCTTATTTGTGCATATTCTTTATTTAAATTGATTACTATGGGAGATACCCATTCATTTGTTTCCACTTTGAAAAATGTACCTGCCCTTAACATCTTGTTGATCTCCTCTTGGACTTTAGCAACATAATTCTTATTCATCCTATAATCTTTCCTTCTTACTAGCCGTTCTCCATGTACTAGGGGAATTCTATGCAGAAACATTTCAAGGGGAACCCCTTTCAAGTCTTTGTATGTCCAAGCCAACATGTCCTTATAGTCTGAAAATGTCGAACATTTCTGATTTCAAAATTGGGTCCCAATCATCTCCTACCAAAGAGACTTCGGGATCTCTTTTTGTTCCCAAGTTTACCATAACAGTGGTAGGTTCCTACTACATATCCTCCAAGCCCCCAAACTAGTGAGCAAGTTATTATCCTATAAACCTACAACAATGATTATTATCCTGAAGATGTCTATGATGACATATAGTGGCAACAACTACAGAAATCATGTGACCAATTAGTCCAAGCCCACACCAATGCCTTCCATGATCTGTATGCAAAACTACTAGAGGAGCAGAGAGTCCTCTCAAGTACTGCAAAGGCTTCCGACCATCTATTCAGTCCAAACAAAAGTTGGTTAAGGTCAATGCAATAGGAGAAGCCTATCGCTATATGACAATAGTTGGGAAAGAGTCCAAGCAAATGGGCAAGCACAAAACAACCTTCGTACTAAGAAACACACATTTAGACAAGTCCAAACCGTTTAAGACAGATAAATGGTGTGACCAACACCAAAGCAATAGTCACTCCAACGCAGGGTGCCATGCTCAAAAGGGTTTGCTTATGCAGCAGAAATAGAGGATGATGGAATTATTGACCTAGATGCAAATGTTGTATTACAAGCAGGACCAATAGTAGTAGAACACTCATTTCTTTCACAGATGTGGGTGCTAGGGCAGCCACTGAATTTTCCAATTGATGGCAATAGCATGAAGAGTTCCATCTCTGAAAGCAACTGTCAAGTGACTAAATCTACCAACCATGCCTGGTCTACAACCTTACAACTTTGGATCGTTTGGTTCCTGAAACAACAAAGGTATACGTGTCACTCTCTAGTGTCGCTTCACATATGTTATCCATCCTTTCAACAGGGGGAATCTATGATGTAGCACTTATTGATGTCTATGATGTACTCCTTGGGCATACCTACGTGCATGGTCACAAGTACATGTAGAATGCCAATCCTCGTAGTGTAGTTGTATCAGTGGGCAGTAAAAGATATCAGATTCTTGAAGTGATTCCATGCTCTACTCATGTTATGCCAACTCCCAATGAGACTGTGACATATAGCTATGTATATTCCGTACTTAGAACTTCACCTCCTACTGACGCATGACCTCAACCAGAAAAGACAAATCAGATTCTAGAAACTACATTTACACAGAACTGTTATATACCAGTGTATAGAGTTGTCAAAGTGGATCAGCTCCCACAACAAGCCAAATGGTTCACAAGGTATTAGCTGGATCTAGGAGGATCAACCAACACCAGTTCCTGTGGTACTGCCAAGATTATTCATAGAGCTTGTGGTTCATGTAGTTCCTGTTCAATGGACTGCGTGCACCACAGGTTCATTGTACCCCCAAGACCATAAATCCATCTCCATCTGATGTCGCACACATCCTGCAATGGCGCAATGCAATCTGTGCAGATCAGAATTGGAGCCACTCATGTGTGTACTTAACATTTTGCACAACCTCCCATCTGCTTCAGCAGAGTCAAAGACACATCTAGGCCATGACACAAAGGATAACTCACACAGCCATAAGCCAGCTTCTCCAAGAGTTACACGACAGACATCAAACAATGCAGTCCCTGCACCATGCTGCATGGCACCCCGAGGCTCCAATTATTCCAAAACATCTGACATCATATCATGAAATGTCCCTTTGGGGCTGAATAGGGACGAATGGGGTTTTTCCTCAAATCTGATCCAAATCAACAACAAAACCAGCAACACATCACACTGAACATGGAAATAGATCAACAACAATTGAAATTCACACAAAGAAAGGCCCTTAAGGAGTCTCAAACTCTAGTCAAAACATCTCCAATCTTCATAAAACAAATACCACATGCACGGCAACACTTGCAGATATTATTTATGCAATAAAACTGAATTTACAACCACTAGAATAGCTGGAAATCAATAAATTCGGAATAACATAGTTGAAACTTCTAAAATTCATAACTCCATGGAAAATAGGAATTAGAACACATATGATAGCTCAAAATGATCATGAGAAGACAAGTTATCCAAAAAAATTAATCTCATAATTTTCTAACCACGAAATCATGCCCAAATATGCAACTGAAATCTGCAAGTGAGTAGATAAATATGAAACCCTACTCCAAAAATCACCAAATCATAGTCTCTATCTCCAAATATAATGATAAATCTGAATATGAACTCAAATCACAATTATCAGCTCTCTATGATACCAAATCAGTCCCTTAAGCAACTCGCCTAGGGCTAGGAAGAACAGTGAATGCACTAGTAGTGCCAAATCAGCTCACATGAGACTCCTAGATGAAGCCTCCAATGGATCCCTTGAGGGTTTTCGTCCCCAAGAGAGATTGCCACACCTTTGGGGTTTCGTCCAAGGTGGAGAAGGAAGATGCACACCATGCACAATCCAAGAAGAATAACAAACATCCAATATGCTCCTCCAAGTGTAGCGAACTCCTCTTTATAGCCTCCCAATGCTAAATTAGAAGCTTCCAAGAGGACCGACCCATAATGGAAGAATAGAATGCTCCACATGCAAGACCAACCTCTCCCCAATGAGAAATTAGAACAACAATGCCCAAATAATTCCATGACCAACCTCCAAGCATACAAAAGTATTTAAAAATACTTTTCGCACAAGTATGAGGCTTTATGAGTGATGTCTTTGAAAAAGGGGACATTACATATCATGCAGCTTTCCACCACATCATATAATGGTCAGAAGATGAAGAGTCACACATGGAAACAGTTCAAATTCCATAACAGATCTTCATGCCTTATTGGAAATTAAGAAATACACAACATGCAGATTATTCCAAATATATCACTTACAATGTCTACCACTGGAAATCTTAGAGAATTCAAATGTATACACATTTGTAGCCTTAGCAAGCAAATAGTAAGCAATCCAAGAGAAGATAGGGGGCCGCCCTATCCAAGAGAAGATAGGCGGTCATACATCTTTCTCAACTGCAGTATACTGGGTCTTCTACTTCTATCCAAGAGAAGCAAATAGTAAGCAATCCAAGAGAAGATAGGCAGTCATACATCTTTCTCAACTGCAGTATACTGGGTCTTCTATTTCTATACGAGATTTATCTAATAGATCCGTGATATGTACAGAACACACAAATAAATAAACACATTTATTATTCCAGTTCTAATATCTCTATCTCTCGATAAGCTACATTCTCTCATAAAGCTTACACGCACATATACACATGTAGACCCTCGTTTAGAGTGTTGTCCGTCAAGTCACCCCTAGGCCTTGGATTGCATACAATGGAATGTCCATCTCGACTACGGGTATCGAAAGGGTTTGCTAATACATTTTTAGATTTATGTGTGTATTTGCTTCCATATTTGTTCATTCACAAGGAAGTGTGGGATTTAAGTTGCAAAGTCCAACCATGGGTAAATCTCTGATGAGAGAAAGGCTTCAAGAGCTTGAAGAGATCAGCCAACAAAACTAAACGGAAAACAGAGAATTGATAAAGATGTAGCAGTACTTGGAGGATAAGAATCAAGAGTTGCAAGCTAGATGAGGATGTAGGAGTGAAAAGGAGAGAAGATTCTACCGTGCAAAGATCATCCTCTACCGAAAATGCCCAAACCATGACTAAAGTGTGCTAAATAAGCACTCTACCATATGCTCTTTCTTCCCATCAAGATCTATATTGTCCTTTGGTAAATTTGAGAAGCATACTAAGGGAATTGAATTGTTATTCAAGATAGGTTATGGTGGAACAATACTTACCAACCTTATCCAATTGGCAACATTTGCACTTCCTTCCTCTAGAAGGGGCAGCTGTCTTGCAATCTCCACCCACTACTCACTTATGAGTAGTGTACGATTCTCTGATAAAGGCTGAACCCTTCCTTGGTTTCAGCTTCAGCTTCGACTTTCACTAATGCTTCATACTCACCTCAATGGCTTTCTAGAAGTGACTGCCTCTTACAGCCTTTGTATTCGATCTTGTTGTTCCAAGAGTCTAGTAGACCTTCTCCGATCATTTGGTTTACTCCCATATAGTGTTGTCTCTTCTACTACTTTTTTTTGGGCTCAATGGCATTAATTCCTTCATGTTTGACCTCGGTCTTTAGATATTTCTTCATCTTCTCGACAACACCTCTCCTCGTACCATCGTTAAATTTGTTACTTTTGTACTTCAAATCAAGTTTGGCACAAAGAGCTTGTAGAATAATATAGTACTTGGCAAGATGACTAGGTAGATTAGCAAGCAGTCGATCCACTTCTTTTGTCACACGCCAAGTTGCCCCCAATAGTATTATAGGCATTTGGTTCCTCTTAAATTTTTCTTTGACTTGCTCACATACAAAAAGATCCCACTGGTACTTAAAATCTCTAGAGAGGTTGTCCTCTCTTTGCTTGTTAGTCTCAACGGCTTCTTGAATTGGTGTACATTACCAAATTCCTAGGTAGCCGGTCGGGACGGGGTACAAAGTGCGTACGGGTACGGATCTGTACGATATACGGCAAATTTTTTGGGGGCCGGGTACGGCACTTGGGGTACAAAGCAGATAATATACATATAAAATATTAAAAATATAGCCAAATAAGCAAAAAATCAGCCTTATACATGATTACAACAACAAATTAATAATTAAGTGAAATAGCCAAATAACGTATTAATAATTCAATGCATTTTGTCATGATATTCATTTATTGAACTTCGAACAAGTACATTGTTCAAACTCCAAATGTTACAATGTCCAATTATTAACATAAATAATAACAAATCACATAACTGGACTGGACTTCTGCTATTACCGCTCCCTTCAAATCGGCAGTTCAAATTCCTTTGGGGTTTCTCTTATTATTCCCGCATTAGTCTTACTTGCTAGTGGAGATGTTGCCACTGTGTGTAATGTCCCCAATGGACATTATTTTACCCCTAAACGGATTTTAGGCAATCCCAACTTTAAATATGCAAAATACAGACAAATTGCAGCCAAACAGAAATCTGATTTTTGCAGAAAATTAAATCTAGGGCAGCAAACAGAAATAATGGATAACTCCAAAAATACTTGCTCAAATCTCTTGAAATTTTAAATGGAGCTTGCTAATACAATAACAGATATTATAGAATTGTTTTTGGAATTTTTCGAATAACAGAATGCTGCCAGAAATTTACAGCGTGCCCTAAACAACTGAAAACTTCTAAAATTAATATCTTTTGCTAGAGAAGTCCAAATGAGCTGAAACTTTGGATCTTGGGCCACAAAAATATGAAGAATAATATTCCAAAAATAGTTTTCGCATAGCAAACACGAAACCCTAATTTTTCCCTAAAAAGTAGGTCGCCCAACACATTTAGGGCATCAATTCAACTCCAAACTTGACAAGCTAGGGTAGATCTCTCACTACCGAAGAATGCCCTACTAGCTAGGGATGGATCTCTCACCACCAAAGCTAGGGTTCCCGTGGGATCTTACTCCACAAGCTGGATATTTGCAAACAACAGTTGCACATGAAAGAATATGCATAAGCTACAAGCTTAAGACACAAATTAGAAAATATCAAATGGTATGGAATATCTTTCCCTTCAAGTCGACTTCTCCTTATAAAGGAAGAAGAGACCCAAAACAACCTCTACAATATCCAATTAGTTCCCAAGGATTTTCCCTATGCAAGCATTTAATATTTTGCAAGCATTTAATATTTTCCCATATTAAATGCTTTTCCCAACAACTTTTTCCCTCCTAATGCAAGTCACATTTTTCTAGGGGAAATACATAGTAAAATGGGCATTTATCCTTTCTATGTTCCCATTCCCCTTTTTAAGGCAAGTCGCCTTTTCACCTAGGATGGATAACAATTTATATTTGGGCCTTTTCCATCCTTGATTTAATAATTATTAAGTCATATAAATTATTATAAGTGCTCTATATGGCACTTTATAATAATTAAATATAACTTAAGCCACCCTTATATTTTTCCTTTGGCCGTCGGGTTGACAAAATAGGCCAAAGGTCTTCGAATGGGAAGGGGATATTACACTGTGTTTTGTGATCCTACATTACCCAAACACATCTCAACTGTTGCAGTTTCAGCCATTGTTTTAGGTACTTCTGTGAAGTTTTACCACAGTTGAATCATTTACGTAATCGCATCTATTGACCTTTATTGACCCCCAAAAAATAGTTTTTTTTTTTTTTTACAAAAAAATTTTAAAAAATATATTTAAAAATTGTTGTTTTTACTGGTGGGTACACACTGGGTATGTCCAGCAGTACCCGGGTATGTCTAGGTACTTCTGGTATGCCTCGGTACGCCATGGTACGCCCAGCAGTACCGGTACGCCTGGTACCCGACGCATGCCGGTACTGCTGGACATACCCTGGCCGTACCCATACCACGTGCAGTACATGCCGTACCGTACCCATGCCCTGCAGGGTACGTACCGGCTACCTAGCCAAATTCTCTTGTACAGAAGGGGATACAGATACATTTCTTTGCAGGTACGAATACAGGGATAATCTGGCACAAATACAGCTAGGGTACTGCAGCAGGCGTGCGGATACTCCCAGATTCGTCGCTGCTGCAGTATCTTGGTTGTATCTAGGTGAATCCAACCTCAACAACGTTTTTTATTTTTACTTTTAAAAAAGTCAACTGTGGACTTAAAAATAATAAAACAATTGCAGTATGTGCTTGTTCTAAACTTAATCTCAGTTCAACCACTTAATATCAAGATTTTGTGGTTATTTAACTTATTTTCAAATATTTTGTTTACTTTATGCATAATATGTGGTTAATTTTGTTTATATTTAATATTATATATTATATATATATATATATATATATATATATATATTTGTACAGCCGTGTCCAAAAACATATCCGGGCGAAAAATACAAATCATCGGTACCCAAAACGAATTGGCTACTTAGGAATTGGTTGAACCATTCACTCTACTACACTTCCATCATGTGATTTCTCTTCATCGGTAATTATTGTAGGATGACTTCAATTTTACCCGACTTTAGCTTGACTCAACTTCACAAAGGCAATGACACTAAAAATGTTTGTTGTAAAAGCTACATTACCAAGAAAATATTATTGCAAAACTTAAGTACATACCAAAACATAGCACAACACACAAGAATAACAACTTTATTGCATAAGATAGTGGTCAATACAATTTATCGGTATGTTAGCACCCTCAACAGAACATGCATCATTTTATTTATAAGGAAAAAGACCTGACGGTTGTCAATTAATATGTTGGAAACCTGTTGTATTTTTGCATGATTTACCCCCTTTATAGACTGACACTCAAGCACAGCGAACAATCTGGGATGATTAGTTTTTAAAAAATCAAGTTCAGGTTTTAGGTCCATATGGTTGGTTTCCACTCATGTTTTATGACCCATGGTAGGGTATGGAAGGTTTCTAAGTCCGTGGTTTCTACCCTTTTTATTGTAATGCTGATTAAACTGTTTCCTATTGATGTGCCTACAAATACGTGCACATGCATTAGGGTAAAACAGAATTTTAAGTACATTATTGTATTGTTAACAGTTGAGTCAATGCAATAAGGAAGAAGGTTGTTGAGTTAGGTTTTTGCCTGAAAATCTCTAGTGTGTGTGTGTGCATCATTTTTCTATTCTGATATGGTTTAATATCTTGTTACAATTGCTTCTCCAACATAATGTGATCAGATTATTCTCTTCATAAAACACAACCGTCAACTAGAAAGGAACACAACTAAAGAGTTATTAAGACACTACCGAAAGTCAACAAAAGAACAATAAAAACGTAACAAAGTCAGCTACAAAACAATGCTTTTATTAAATTTAATGGTCCACATATCTAAGATTGGAAACATTTTCCTTCATAAAAGTATCTACTTTCCTTTTTTCTGAATTCCACGAAGTAAAATATATATATTAAAGTTCCACAGATGACCAATGTAAGTCAATGAAAATCAAAAACACCAAGTTAAATAAGCTAAAAGGAATGCCAAAACCCAAGGTAAAATTTATAAAACTAAAGAATCAAAAGAACAAAGAAAGGAAAGAGGGTGAACCGAAATAGGTAAACCATAGAAAATCCAATATATTCAAAAGCCATTTAGTAAGAGATAATCCAGCAGAAGGAAAATCCCTCCATCCAAAAGAGGCATCGACGAAGCCATGAGAAGAGATAGGAGAATAGGGAACAAGGCTATAGTCTGCATCAATGTCAAGAGAAAAGAGAAGCCAGCATCCTCATTTACCATCACAAAATAGTCAATGCATAGTCTACTTAAAAAGTAAGTCCCTGGGAGAAACTTGTGAGCTAAGAAGGGTCAAACAAGAAATCTTGGAGGGGAGTCGGCTGCTCCTTCCAATGGCTATCCTACCAGCCAAGGCTGACGAACCTCAAAAGTATACTTAATAACTTGCAACGTCGATTCCACAACTTCAATCCCATAGTTCTTATGACTTCTCTTTTCCGTACGTCCATTTAACTTCCTCCACATTCATTACTTATTGCAGGAACAATGTTTCCTATTGATTACTTCCCGATTGTCATTTTTTCTAAATTTTACAAATCAACCTAATGCCCTTTAATGTTGTCCAGATGAGGGATAACCTCTTTCTTAGTGAGGCTTTTTTACATACTGGGGTCTTTTGTTGTCTTCTCCTCTTGATTGACATTCTTGAACTTCATTCCAATCAGCTAGTAATCTTTTACCCATCTTTTATGCAATCAGCCACCTCTTTGTTTTTAGTTTCTGATTCCCAACTTACCTTTGTGTACGCTTTAAATTAAATGCTTTGATTTACCACAAGTACTTGCACAAGATTTCTGACCACCATATCCTAGTTTAGAAAAAAGCATAATTGTTTCTATTAATATTGAGGCTAACCAAATTATCTGTTTTCAAATGAATATCTTAAGATGGTCTACAATCTTCAATATCATCTCTGAATAATAATTCTATAACTACTAGGATTTGAGGATTTAAATACAATTTCAACTTTTTGAGGCAAATATGACCGCGCTCCTTTATTCAGTGCAGATTGTATGATCCATAATGGAAAATGTTTCCCTGGTCATAACTTTAACAATTTACAAAACTCGACTAATTAGAAGTGGAAATCCTTCTTTTTTAGATCAGCCTCTGATCACACTCTTCTAGCAAACTGACCCTATCAGGAAAATGGTGTGCAGTTATTGCAAATGAAACAACAATGTGTGCATCTTGATCTAATCAATAAGGTGAATTTTATCTGAATGATGTCAACAATAATGCATATGAATATTTTTTTACATCTGATCTACATACACAATTAAGTCAATAATCCAAAGGATTATCGAGAATCATAAAAACAATCTGCTCAATATTATTGATCTCAGATAATGGCTCAGTACTCATCTCTCAGAACCCTAGTGGGTGGAAAACTTAAATGCATATGTCATTACATTTAAAAGTTTCCTATGTATATTTTACTTCTTGACATGTTTGTCCTGTGCTACTGCTGCAGTTAGTTTGACTGGTAAGGCAGTTCCCAGGGTTCATTACCCACCACCCATCTGAGCACCAGCATAGATGAAAGAGATATTCCTCGCTTTACAATTCTGATGCTTGTCATAAGGCCCCCTCTCTGAAAATAAAGCTAAGATTTATATTTCAGACCATAACCTTCTTAAAGGTTCTTACCATGCATCATAAAAACAGTCAAGATTCTCCATAAGCGCTTGCACTGCCAAAACTTCTCAAAACATTAACAAGTATTGATTAAATCATTGTTCTTAGGGCATGAAGTCCATATGCATCATCCTTCACTGCTTCATGCAAAACTGATAACACACGGCACTATAGCTTGGAGAGTTGCTGTTGCATCTTTATTCATACTCTTAGCATTAATCAACCTTCTTGACATTGCAACCCTAACCCCACGCCCCCAACAAAAATTCCGGTTTGTTAGTGCCATTGCAAATAGCAATTGCTAGTGAAAGAATCCAAACAAATGTCCACAGCTTTATTTAACAGCACCCTTGAATGTATTGATAACTCTGTAGTAACATTGCCTTTCTGACAACTCATACAAAGCCTTTCATCTTACTGAAGTTCACGACAATTTATAATAAGAAAGGTGTTTTCCCAAGAGAGGGTTCAGCCCTCCATAGTCCCTACTGGTTTCTTCTGTTTTATAGCCTGTTAAGCCATTTCACTTTCATGTTTAGACTGAATCAAAAATACTGCCCAAGTAGTGTCCAAAATTCATCATTCAACTTTCACGGCTTTCAATACTTTCCCATGAGACCCAGGTTTAGGTGAAATGTCTTAGATCTAAAAGTGATTTAGATTCAGAGAATAGAGTCATTCAGTAAAAAGGGACCACCTGGACTATGAAAGCCAAAAGGATTAAGAATGGGTACTCGTATGCTAGTAGACCAAAACCTTTCAGGTCTTCATTGGAGATTGCCTGAAAGCCCACAAAGATGGTAAAAATGATTACAGGTAAGCCTACATGGCATAAAGCTAAGCCTTCGAGAGCATTTTTGTGGTGGAGTCCTGTCACATAAACCTGTTTCCTACAGACTGCATTCTTCTATGAATATCAAATATTTTGAAATATAAGATTCACCTCCACATCAGCACAAATTTCTGGAAATGATAAGCAGCCCTCTGTAAAAACTTCCGTTTTCTGAGAGAACTTGTAAATCTCTGGATTGACAAGAACAATCTCCTCTCCTTTGCCACGTTCACCTTCAGGATTGAACACCATGAGCTGAACATTTACTCCCACTTGTGGTGCCGAGAGACCAACTCCATCTGTCCTGAACCGCAAAAATACCAGAAAAATCTCAATGCTCTTCAGTAAAAATAAAAGTTACGTAGCTGCAAATTTAAAATGCAAATCATCCAGAGACATGAGTTCAACACTCTTGTGTGCAGAATATTAAATAATTTTCATAGTATCCATAACTTAAGAATAAGAAATCCGAAGGCAGATCAATTCATTCTTCTTGGTTAAAAGGAATGTGAGAATATAGATAGGGTAAACTCACTCTCCTTCCTCATTTCTAGTGCATATTATTATAAATCCAACACTTCTCATTTCTTATTGTCTTTTCTAGAGAAAAATACGAAGTGGTTGTAGGCAGAAAAGTGTATCTTTGCTGATTTGTGTGTGTGGGTAATAATGAAATTGTTAAGATGTTAATTTTGAAGAGTCAATGCAAAGGTTGCTAAGTCAATAATTGTAACGTACAACTATTAAGACTGCAACATAGGTTTTGGAGAGAAACTATGTAAAAACGAAAAGATGTCATCAATGTTTCAAGACCCGTTATCCTGAAAGATTACACATCTGCAGCTCCTTATATAGATAACTTCATTACAATTACATGGAGGTGGAACATATCAAGAGCATTAATTAAGAGTCCCCACGTTAGTTAAAATTTGGACAATATTGAATTAGGTTTTATGTGAATTCCTGTAAAGTGTAAACATCAAAATATTAATCAATCAAAGATCGTCGCTGGAATTCTCCCTGCGTTTATGAATAATTGGTCTACATGCATGTCCTAAACCAAGACCCTCATCCCTCATCAAATTGTTTGGTCTCTTGGCAATTTCAACAAATTCTCTCAAATGATGCTTAACTAGGTGAATTGTTTTGGCAACAACTTTAGCTTCAAAATGCAAATCTCATCAGTTGCTGAGAATGAATTCTATGCTAAAGCTGACTTGACAGCCTTATATAGCTGAATGTTTTTGCATGCTCACATTACTTGGTTTGTGTCAATCTCTCATCTCTCCTATATATGGTCACGCGGGAACCAAATAAGATAAACCTAGCTACTCAACTTGGGATCAGCTTGATCCTTAGTGGATTTTAGTACCTTCTTGAGACTTATGCGGGAAGATATGTCGCTTTATTTAACCTTTCCTTAGAATTCTAGAAATTTTATTTGAAATCCCTTCAATGTAAGGTAGAAATGCTTTTACTTTTGGACAAGATCCCCTAGCGCTTTCAGAAGCCTCTGTTATTTTTCTATCTTTACAGCCATTTAATTTTTTTGACAAATGGTAATCTTGTATTAGATCAGAACATGGAGGATTTACAAAAAGAAAAAGAATAAAGAGCTGATCACAGGGATCAGGCATAGAGAAAATAATTACAAGAGGGATCAAACCAAAAAAATTGGTCCCGTCTGATTTCCAAATCTAGTGACTAATAGCTTCCTTTGTTAAACTCTGCCCAGTATTCCATGTGCTCAGTTGTGCGAGATTATAGCCATTAGACTTGGAGGCCTTATAGAGATGCTCTCTCCCTGCTGGAGATGCTCGTCGTTTAAGATGCTTAGGGCTCTTGTGGCAATTGTTTTGAGGGAACCTGCTTCTTGAGACAGATGGTGATGTGATGAAGCATGTAACTTGTAAGTATAGATCTGTGTGAATGACATTAGTTTGTTATATAACTACACTACCAAAGGAACATCAACTACAGAATGGTAAGTACATACCACAATGTAGCATGGAAGGATATGACATTAATAACCAAAAGAATTGAGGGTGTTTTCTCCAAATCACTACATATAAATATTAGCTAACACAGGAGATAAAAGAGAAGCCATCACCACACCTTCCATGTGTTCAAAGGTCTCTCCTTAAAAGCTGAAAAAGGTTGATTGCGGAAAAGCTCCACCAACCTCACAGCATCCTCATTAATGAGCTTCTTCAATACATTAATGGCATCCATTAAAAGAATTTCTTAACAGAGATACAACATCAAAACAAACAAAACAATCCTTGTTGTCAATCTTCTAAACCTTGAACAAAGTGACAACAATGTGTCAAGTCTTTGATGAACGAAGAAGCCTTACCCACAAAAGCCTTCAGCTTATAAAGCAACCAAATCATATGTGAGTGAACTAATAAAATTGACAATTTGCTTCAAAGGAATACCTGGTTTGTGAATCTTTAGTGAACCATAAATCCTTGCTAGGCATCAGCTGCTTCTTTGTATCAGTGTATAAAGTAGAGTTACTGATTGTTCTCTTTACATTCCTCAACACACCTCCTTAATTGAATCGGCTGACCTTCTTGTAGCTAACACAGTTCATCGGGTGGTTTTCCATCCGCTCCAATAACCCTTTCTATTCATAACCTTTGTTGGATTTGGTGACAAAGATACCTTTATTGTAATTTGTTGTTAAGATATCTTTATAATGCAAACTCCTCCCTTCATAAAATGCACCTAGGTGGCCTGGGATGACGGAGAGCAACAGTAAAATCCTCTCTCAATTCATCTGGGCCATCCTCTGAATGTTTCTTACTGCACTCTCAATACTGACAACAAACTCTTCAAATGGAATCTGTTTTTGAGCCATGGAAAAGCCTATAACTTCTTTCAATATACTGATTGTGGCACCGGTTAACTGGAAATCTTGCAAATTGACCACTGTTGTTGAGCATATATGACAAATCCAACATCATCTCACTACTCGGCTCAACAGAAGACTCCTCATGAATCATGGCTCTGGATCAGAATTAATAATTATCATTATCTTGAAAACGAAGTAAACTGCCAAATCCTGCTGCATCTAACTGTCCACAAAATCTGTTGAAAGAGATAAGATCAATGTTTGTGTCAATCTGCAGCAAAGCCACACGAGTAATTGGTTGTTCCTTACACCAACAAAGACAAGCCTGGAATGGATGGAGACGAGCTTGATAAAAATTGACTCTTAGATTGTTTTTATGCTGAAACCTATCAATAGATCTATCATTACTTCTCTCACAATTCATCGTTTCATATCTGCTGCTATATTGTTGCGTGTGTGCTGATATTGCTTTACAGTTGTGCTTGATTGCTGAATAATTCATATTAGCTGTACAAGAACACCCGAACCTGATACAAGATAACATTGCTAGAAACCAAATTCCTGAATTTGTTGATTGGATACAATTTCCACATAATTAAGTCAGTTATAAATATCAAAGGGTGGATCATTTGTGGGTTATAATCAAGTATAGCTGCCATGAAGGATACAGAGCTGATTGTCTATACTTGGCAAATAGAGAAGAACCCACTCAGCCGTATCAGTTTACCACAGGAAATGACAACTGAAATCAACGAAATACCTCTTAAGAGACATAAAAAGGAACCCAAACTCTCATTGGTTTCAAAGCCACCCAGATTTTCTGGTAAGGAGAAAAGATACAAATACCCATTGCTTAGATTGGGATTACTATTGGGAAGCCAATATAATCAATGATGATAAGACGAAGTTTATGTCATTCAATGGTATGATCAGTTGAACTGGCAGCATATTCTCACCAGATGATTTATCTTCCTTGTCCCTCGTATGTTCATCCTCTACCAGCCAACCCCAAGCTCCCATCCAGACTATTGCTCTGATCCCCAATCAGATTTTGACTGGTTGCAGCTAAGATCAGCCCCATAGGGAGGCCATGGCTTCCACCGTGTCATTAGAACCGAGCAACCCATCTTGAGGCCGTCAAATGGACATGACAATGGATCATACACAGGCTATCTTGACCCCTCAAATTTTCAATTAAATGTTTCAAAGGAACCACAGATTTGCAGAGTAGAAATGAGAAATTTTGAGCAAAGTCATGGAAAGAGGACTATCATGAAACCCACTTTTCTTCAAAAGGGGGAAATGGGTGCTACTTGATAATGGACACACATCCCAAGGTATCCTTTTCCATGGATGAAGTGGAACAAAGGACATGGCTACTATTATCCAATTTTATACCCCGTGCAAATTGGCTAACTTGCAAAATCCGGACTTGGGCAGTATGATGAAGTCTTGAAGAGGAGGTTGGAGAAAATGGTGTGTTGCGAAGTTTGGAGCGGGCAGAGGAACCAAATGTAATGCAAGTAGCATGTATGGATGCTACCGCCCGGTAGCATGTACGAATGCTACCGGCCGACATCATGTACGAATGCTACTTACCAACACCAAGGAATTATGCTACCTACCGACACCAAGGAATTATGCTACCGACGGACACCGTGAATTGAGATATGTCTCCAGCATTAAAGAACATAGTACAAGGTAGCTCAACAACCAGTTTTAATGAGGTATGGTGCCCATTTCTTCTTCTCATGAGCAAGGTACCATTGGGAAATGGATTTGTAAGGTTGCCCATACCTCTTTTCAGATATTTAATGCATGTTGTCGGTGGGTGGAAGCGGAAATTCTCTATATAATGTAAAAACCTCTCATTTGTGAAAGGGGATATTCTAAAATGTAAAGAAACTCTGCCAAAATTGTTTCTGAGCAGCTATGAGTTGTAAGCCTTCATTTGGACTTGGCAAGTGTTTTTGTGCCTTCTTCTTCACATGTAATGGTCTGTGCATACTTTGAAAGCAATAAAAACAATGTTTTGTGGTGTTTTCTCAGCCCTAACTTGTGTTTTATTGCATTTCCTTGCCTCTCCATTCTTGTTGTGGTATTTTGTGCATGTTTTCCTCACAAGTTCATCTTGTTGTGTTTCATGGAGAATAGAAGGTAAAAGAAGTTTTGGGTCTATGTCACCTCTGTCTAGCCTCTCCCTTCTCCATTTTCCTTCTCCCTTTTCCCTCATTAGAGTATCTCCACCCCTTTTCTTGGTGTTATCACCTCTGCTAGTTTAAGATTTCCAATTTCATGCATCTCTCTCACCCTGGTCCCTTGGAATTTTAGAGTAAGATTAGATAGTTGGATTTCCATTCTTAGGAGTAGTTTTAGCATTAGGAATAGGTAGAGGAACCAGCCTTCTCTGGAGGTCTGTCTTAGTTCAAGTCCCACGAAGACAGTCCCATGTTGCCTCAAAGCCCTAGATCACTCCGATTTGAGACAGGTGCAAATTTGAGCTCCAACAACTTCTAAAAGAAAGAGCTCTAATATACACATTTATGGGTCATTTCCCAGTGGCTGCAAACTCTTGAGATTGTGGGTACATGCGAACCGGAAAACCATGGACACAATGGAGGCATTAATAATGCTCAAAAGCTACTTCTTGGCTGTCTTTTCTACCAAGAATGAAAAAGACCGGATTTTTAGGGCGGACCATGGTTTCTCAAGAAGGCGGGCTTTTCATGAAACATAGATCTATAGCATTCACCGTGGATCGATGACCTTCCTAGCACCATCCTTCTTTGGGTTCATCTACCCCCTGCTCCCCAATGATTAGTGGAAAGCATACTCTTGTGGAAAATAGGAGCTGCCATAGGAAAATAGATAACTTCCTCGAGTTCACGAGAAAATCTTGTGGTTTTGAACTATGCTTGGATCTATGTGAGTTTGGACTTGAAAGATCCCTTGCCTAATTGTATCATATTGGATATAGAAGGAAAAGAATGTAAACATCCAATTGGCTAGGAAAATATCCCAATCAAGAGCCAGATTTGTCATGAACACGACCATCTGGCCTAGGTATCCCCCACATGAAAATCTAGAGCTTGACACTCGGTGGCAGCACGAAACAATGGCACGTCAAGTACAACTAGATTCCACATCACATGCAAATCTACATAAAGCCACCTAGAACAAAGGAGCCAATGAGAACAATTTCAAAACGCCTATACAACATAAGGCAAGGAGACTGCAAGTAGACCAAAGCAGATGTATTGAGTCAACCTGTTTGACAACCCTGGAAAACCAAAAAATGGAAGAAATGGATGATGATTGTAGCACTCACTATTGCAGCACCCGTCAAGGAAAATCCCTATGAAACCAGCCAAAAAAATCAACCCCTCAAATGTGGTAAGCATCTGGAACCTATATAATTTGCAGCAAAAGAAGATGATAGAAACACAATACTAGAAGCAAAAAACGTCTTCAATCAAGGAAAAGGTCTAGGTATCTTATTCCCACTTATTTAGGCATTTAGGATCCTAAAAATAAGATGGACCAAAATAAATAATATCTCTCACTGAGACCATAGAACTGACAAAGGACAATGTGGGTGGCACAGTGACAAAGTTAATGCAGATCTGGTGCCGTAAAATCAAGCAATCAGAGACGCCTCGGGAGGCGAGAACTTCCGTCACTCCCAATTTTATAATGTGGATCCTTTCTTGGAATACAAGGGAATAAGCATCCCAAAAAAAGGCTATATCTCAAAGACAAGATTAAGACTGGAAATGTGGTCAGGATCCTCCAAGAATTCATGCAGCTGGGATCAGCAAAGTTTCAGATTTACTGGTATTTGGGGCAGCAAGCAAACCATTCTCTGCCCAAAAACTAGAACCATCATCTATTCAGAACCCTAAAGGTATGCTCCATCTACTCATAACTCCTTTGCTATGGGGATGATGGTTGTTTTCTTCTATCATGAGTTCAATTTCCAATTTTGTTTCGTCAATATATATATATTAAGGCGGGAGGAGACAAGTATTGATTGCTGATGTTGAGTAATAAGAACAATCTTTTGATTCGAACAAGATTGTTCTTATTACTCAATATCAGCAATCAATACTTGTCTCCTCCCCGCCTTACCTTTTCTTATGGGTGATATCAATACCAAAGGAGTCACAAGGTGCAACCCCAGGGACACGAAATCCCTCACAGCTAAAACAAGTGACATCCTTGATTGATATGGACTTTTCACAAGGCCTTTACAGGTGGTGTAGTGGGCAAAAAGAATAAGATAAATATCTGGAAAAAGTGACAGAGTTCTTATCCCTGAGGTATGGATCTCTTCTAGTATACAGCAAGCTGCCAGAGGTTACTAACAACGCTGTCTGATCACTGACCAATAACTGTAAGCATACAAAGAAAAACTACTTTGACGAGCAGCTCTCTATTTAGGTTTGAAAGGATGTGGTTCTTTCAATTCACCCCGACATTGATCAATAGATAGAAAACTGGTGGAAAGGAGCAACAAATATTCAAAGCTGGGAAAAGCTTACATTCATGGGAAAACTACACCTCCTGAAGACCCAATTAAAACACCGGAATAGAAAGGTGTTTCATAACCCTTCTCATCAAGCCTCCACTATTTACACCAACCTCGCTGCTATTCAGAAAGATATCAGGGACAAAGGCCTCACAAATCAGACAGCTGCACAAACAATTGGCTATGCACAGGTCAGAGACGAACAATATTGGAGGCAGAGATCCAAAGGAAAATGGGTTATGCAAGGAGATCAAAACTCCAAGTTTTTTCATAAATCTGTTGTCAATATATAGAATATCAAATTTATGCAAGAAGTCAAAAGGAAAGATGGAACTGTTGTTACCACCCATTATGAGATAGTAGATTACGACACAAGTTACTTCCAGGAAGTATTGATTGAAACCCACAGTGACAAAGACAAACAAACAGACCAACAAGAGCTTCTTCAGCATATTCTGAATCTTTATGACTCAAGACAATGACAACATTTTATGTCCAACTTCTGAAGAAGAAACTAAGCAAATTGTCTTCTCTTTCCAGCCAAAGAATTCACCCTGGCTGAATGAATTTCATTCCTTATTTTATCAATATTACTAGGAGCTAATGAAAAGGGACCTGCTACCTGTTATTGAGGAATCTAAACAGAACAAGCAAATGCTTAAAAAATTGAATGCTACAACTCAAGTCTTAATTACCAAATTGGCACGTATTAAACAAATGGATCAATACTGACCAATTGCACTTTTGCAATATAGTCTACAAGATAATCTCCAAAGTCATAGCTCTAAGGATAAAGCCTCTCCTTCGGAGATAATATGTACTTCTCAATCAGCCTTTGTCCCAAGACAACAAATAAGTGGCTACATCATAGTGGCTCAAGAGATTTTGCACTCACTCAGAACCTAGAAAAGACTTGGAGTCGTGATCAAATTGGACATTTCAATAGCATTTGACAGATGCAATTGCGGGTTGATTGAAAAAGATCTCCAAGCTTTCAGGCTTACTTTCTACTACATCCACAGATTCAAATCCTTAGGGACCTCAGCTTCAATTCGTGAGAGATATCCATACTTTAGCACTTTTCTCTTCAAAGAGGATTGCTTCACCGGTCCCCACCAATTGTCGGCACTATTGGTACTTTGAGATTAGGTTGCTCCTCCTTTCTATTGGCATCTCCATTGATAGGCTACCCCCTCTCATGTACTCCCTAGACACCCCACCCCCCGGGCTTCTTCCCAACAAGGACACATCACCGGAGTTGTGAGAGAGGACATTTACAAGCAGTATATTTTGGCCACTTAGATCTTCCCCTTGAGTCACTCATCCCCAAGCTTGCTTTTTACGTCGAGCACTTCTTACAAGTGGTGGATGGTATTATTATTCGCCGCCACTATCTCCGGCACCACTAGTCCGGCGGCTTGAGATTTCCCCACGGCCGGATGAGTGCGCTCTCACCTATCATCGGTTGAAACTGATCATCACATTCTCCGACAGGGCCAGATCTGCCATATTTGCGCCCTCCAAGAGGTGCGCACTAAGGAGCACTTCATTTTTAGATGCCCCATTTACTATGAGATTTGAAGAAGATATCATAGCCTCTATAGGGACTCAAGCAACACTTTATCTACTTTCTTCAGCTATCCAAACCACTGATGTCTGACTCTTTTATCTTCGCAGGGCTGCCACCCTTCAGCACGGATTCCTATAGGAGGGGTCTAGAGGCTTTAGAGACCCCTTGCTGATCGTCTCTTTTTTCCAGCCCCCCACACAAATGGGAGCACTAAGCACCCTTTGAACACCAATACTTCACATATAAGGGCTGAAAAATGAGTAAGGTGGTGCTTCTCTCAGTGCACCATTACTACTCGGATTACTCAGATCCCTCAGCCTGCTGTCAACTCCTCCACTTCAGCCCCAAACAGAGATAATCGATGACATTTCCTTCCAATTTTCATCAGCACATGCTTTAGGGGCTTTTGTTCACACTTCTTTGCTATTGTATTGATTTCATTACCAACTGTGTTAGTGGTCCACTACTTTATTTGTCTTGTGTACTTTGGTTTTGTTTTTTTCTTCTAGGATTCTCTCTTCCTAGAACTTTCTAATGTTACTTGGTGTATCCTAGAGTCTCATTGACATACTTTTGGCAATCTGTGAACACTATTATAATTTCTTTCTTTCTTTCTTTCACTTTTCATGGACAGTAATCAAATACAAAGTTGTATCACTACTCCCACCTTTTGTATATCAATTAATGAGAAAATTGGCACTCCATTTAAATCATCTAAAGGCCTTGAGGCAGGCAGACCCTGTTAGCCCTGTAATGTCCCTCTTTCTCGAATAGTTCGATCGAAGACCTTTGGCCCTTTTTGTCTACCCGACGGCCAAAGGGTGATTTCAAGGGTGACTTCGGTTTATTAATTTTATTATATCGTGCTTAAAATAAAATAAAGTATCACTAAAGCACATATAATGAATTAATAGACTTAATAAGTGACTTCGACTTAGGAAAGTACATGGAAATAAATGAATAAATTATTTAATGTGCTTTCCTAGGCAAAAAGTGCGACTTGCTTTGGGGAGAAATTAAATAAGCCAAAAATGCGACTTGCTTTGGAGAGGGAATAAATTAATTATGCTCTTTTGGAAAAAGTGCGACTTGCATTTTGGAAGGGTTTTTTGGCTATAAGGGAAAAGTGCGACTTGTGTCGGCACTATGCAGATTATTATTATTTTTCTTCCCGGCAGTTAGCTCTGAGCTTTTGCAGACAAAATCCAAGGACGGAAACCCTCTGGATTATTCCTCTTGTGGACGGAAACCCCAGGAGCAGTGAGAGGAGTTCCTATTCAGGGATCTTCATTGTAATCACAGGTTTTTATCATTTCAGCAGTTCAAAGAGAAATAAATTGCAGCAGGGGCATTCAGACTTCTTCTAGAGTGGGGCGACTTATTCTACAGTTGTTTTATGCAGTATCTGAGGTATTCTTCATGCTAGATAATTATTGTACCTTTCAGCATCAATTATATATCAAATCGATTTGGTTTGAATCATTTACGGCTGGGTTTTGGACAATCTTTTGTTATCAAACTATCTGCAGATTTATAATTGTTTGCCGTAAATATTTAACATCAGAAATCATTATTCAATACACGGCTGAATTGTTTATGAAGAAATCTGCCTGTTTAAACCTTAGGCGCCTTTTCTATATTCACCCGGTTTGCGGGGTTTGTTTTATTTAATTTATCTATGCAGTTTGAGTATGGTGTTCTATGGTTTCTTTTGACATTATCAGTTCAGATCCGAGCTTGAGCAATATATAAAAAAATAAAAATAAAAAAATAAATAAATAAATAAATTCAGGGAAAAGGGGTTTGGGATCTTTCAAGCCCATACACATTTTATCGAGATTATCCTAACGAGTGGAACTCTTAGGCCTTACCGAGATCAATAGTGGTAGCTAAATTTCAATGTGAAGTGTTTGAGCCGCCACTATGGAGGAAGCTACTCCAACTTTCACCGTAATGATGAAACACTTATATTTTCTAGCCTCCTAAAAGAGATCGGCAAGATGAAGCAAATCTTACGAGACCTACCAAATGGCTTCAGGCAGCAGATGAATAAAAAAAAAAATGTATGTTCTCCTAAATGTTGTTTCTCAAAAAGATCGTTGATGGGACCCTGTCCTTGCAGATCCCTGCAACGATTATTGATGCGACTCAGGCATCGAGGGAATTGTCGCTTATTGGTAAACTCATGGGGCCCAGACCCCCATTGGAAGAAATAAGAAAATGGGTTCGATCAAATGGGCCCCCTACCCAATGGATTTATCCTCTTCACCTTCAGCCACAAAGAAGATTTTGTAAGGGTGTTGTTGGGAGGACCTTGGTTTTTGGTAGGAGAGGCTTCTACCTTCGAAGGTGGACTCCAAGATTCAATCCACAAACTGAAACCATGACTCAGGCGCCGATATGGGTTTGTCTTCTTGACCTCCCCTTGGAATTTTGGCATACACTACACAGTCATTGAAGGTATTGCTTTATCCATGGGAACTCTCATTGTTATAGATCAAGCAACAGAGCTGGTTCTAGATTCATTCATGCTAGGTTTTGTGTTAATGTTGATATTAGTATTCCATTACCATCTTCCATTGAGCTCCATTCTGATCTAGGAACATGGGTGCAACCGATTGAATATGAATACATACCTCAGGCTTGCTCAATATGTAAAAGCATTGGCCATAGAGCCCAGGCTTGTCCCTCCAAACCAGCCCCAAAACCCAAGGAGCAGCTACGTTCCCAAAGAACAAAGGGAAATACATTCCCAAAATCACAAAGGAAGTAAGCACCTCTAACCCTTTGATGCTTTACAAGAGGAGGGCGAAATCCTGCTAAAAACCACCGTCTCTCACCACTTCCATCCTCATCACCCCAATCTGACTTCATCTAAATAGATGGCTACTTCCTCTGCTCATCCCTCTTGAAATATTGCATTGATCAACAACCTCCATGGATCATCCCCTTGTTTTGACATCTTCTCTCTCCTCGAGAGATCCCTGCTTCATTCCCTTGTTTGAACATAACTTCTTGTTTTACCACCCCCCCTTCCTCACCTTCTTTTCGAGAGCTTCCTGAGACAAATGTAAATCTCGATATCCCCATCCAGTCTAGACCAGAAGAATCTCTTGTTTCTACTCCTCCACTGATCTTCCTCTTTTGAGAGAAAAGTCTCCTCACCCCTCCCCCTCAACCTCGGTGTCTGCAAAGTTCAACCCAGCCAAAAAAAACTAGAAACAACTCTAAACAGGTATAGATGTGGGTCCCAAAAAGTCCAAAGGAAGACATACCAACCAAGCTAAGCTTCAAGAAGAAGCATCTCAAAATATCGCTCAAGGAACACAGGAACCCTCACCATGCAGGGGGGGGAAGCATAAATCCAAAAAATGAAGCTCTTCTCTTGGAATGTAAGGGGAATAAATGCTCCCCAAAAAAAAAAAATCCTTAAAGATTTCAGGCTTAAACACAATCCAGACATTATGATGTTACAGAAACAAAACGTTAAAAGAAGATGATTTGTTGCATAGGATATGGCCTAATGCTTCCTTTGCATCTCACTTCGGTTGGTAACTCTGGTGGCATATGTACGTTTTGGAATCCCAAAATCCTTTTTGGGGAATGCATTATCAAAACACCCCATTACTGGGAATGTTTTTCAAGAAATAGGATCTAGTGTTGGATGGATTGCAATGAATCTTTATGCTCCTAATCTGGAAAATCACAGGGAAAAAGTCTGGAAAGAATTGTTGGAATTTCGTAACACGTGTAAGCATCTTCCTTGGATTATTGTAGGTGATTTCAATACTCCCCTCTACATTTCGGAAAAGTAGGGAGGGACCAACATCAACACAAACAACATGGATTCTTTGGCTGATTTTATCAGGCAAGGTGAATTCTTTGACTTTGATCTTCATGGAGCCTCTTTTACCTGGTCTAATCGAAGGTTAGGGAGCAACCATATTCAAATCAGATTGGATAGGATGCTTGCTTCTATGGACTGGATTGCTCACTTCAATGATTTTTACATGATGGCACTTCCTAAAATTGCTTTTGATCACTTCCCTTTGCTTCTAAATGCTACTCAAATGCAAAACCCAAACACCCCCTTTTTGATTTGAGTTAGCTTGGCTTCAAAACCACAATTTAGATAACCTTATTGCTGAGTGGTGGAAGACTGATTTTTGGGTTCAACCATGTATAGATTCTCAAAAAAACTTAATCATGTTAAGAAAGAGCTCAAAGCTTGGAAACTAAATGCCTTTGGAGACATCCGTAAAAGGAAGGATCAGCTCACTGTAAAGTTGGCTGAAATCTCTTGCTAGCATAGAGCTTGGAGGTAGAACTCCTACTCTGCACCAGCAAAGAATTAGCACTCCTCAGTGACTATCACAATACCCTTGCTTGAAGAAGAAATATACTGGAGGCAGAGATCTCGGGCAATCTGGTTACAACAGGGAGACCGAAATACAAAAAAATTTTCATACTACCGCCACCAAGCACAAAAGCAGAGATAAAATTAAAGAGCTCATAACTATGGATGAAAGATATTTAAATACTGAAGATACCATTGCAACAGAGTTGGTCCATTACTATTCTATTCTTCTTCAAGAAGATAATCCTCCTTGTGAGGAGGATAGTCAGGAGATGTTGCAACATATTCCTAAACTGATCTCAAGAGGATATAAACACTAAGCTCACTCAACCTTTTTCCTTGGAGGAGGTTCGTAGAGTTGTTTTTGATATGAAGGGAGACAAGTCACTAGCCCGGATGGCTTTCCTGCAGCTTTCTTTCAAACTTATTGGCATATCATATAGAGTCAGATCTGTTTGTTGTAGTCACCAAATTCCAAAAAAATGATCTTCTTCTTAAGGAATGGAATAATACTTTTTGGCTCTTGCTCCTAAGTCTTTGGGATCTAAATTGGTCTCAAATTTCCAACCCATAAGTCTTTGCAAACACTTCTTATAAGATAATTACTAAGATGATGGCCTCTAGACTCAAACCCTTTATGGACAAATTAATCTCAGAACAACATAAATGGCTTCATTGGTGGAAGATTGATTCAAGGGGGAGTAATAATAGTTCATGAAGCTATCCATACAACCTCTCTTACTAAAACAGTTGGCATGATTATTAAGCTTGATATGCAAAAGGCTTTTGATAGGGTGAGTTGGACTTTCCTTCTCAGAGTGCTGAAAAATTTTGGATTCGGGGATAAATGGTGCTCTTGGGTCCATAGTTGCATCTCATCTCCTGGTTTTCGATCCTCATGAATGGCATTCCTCAAGGATATTTCACCACAAGTAGAGGGATAAGGCAAGGTGACCCACTATCACCTTTTTTGTTTATCCTCATGGCTGACACTCTTAGTAGAGCACTAGTTGTAGCTAAAAGATCTGGCAAAATTGCGGTATTACTATTACTTCTAAGGTTCCTGCAGCTACTCACAACCAATTTGCGATGATACTCTCCTGTTAGGTGTTGCTTCGGTGGTGGAGGCTAAAATCTTGAAAAGAATATTGGATTGCTATCAATCTGCTTCCAATCAACTTATAAATTTCACCAAGAGCAACATTGCTTTCATAAATACCCCCTACCAAGACAAAGAAAGATCGCAGCCATTTTTGGATGCAACATCATGGATTTTTCTTCTTACTTGGGGCTCCCTCTCTTTAAAGGAAGGCAACTTAAAACTCTCTGGAATCCGGTCATCGAAAGATTTAAGAAGAAGCTTGCAGGCTGGAAAGGAGCCCTCAGTCAAGTTGGTAAGCTACAACTAGTTAAAACCACTCTGCAAAGCCTTCCCATATACTTTATGTCTCTTCTTAAAATGCCTTCCTCGGTTGCTTGCTAGTATTGAAAAAATTCAAAAACAATTCCTTGTGGTCTGGAGCTGAGGAAAGAAAAAGATTCCATCTTGGTCTCTTGGAATGTGGTCTATAAGCCTACAATGTTTGGGGGTCTTGGTTTACGTAGAGTTGTTGAAATGAACTCTGTTATGTTAGCCAAATTGGGTTGGGTTGTGGCTTCCAAAGGTAAATCTACTTGGATTCAGATGTTGATTTCTAAATACCTATCTCCACGGAAAATTTCTTTGCGAAATATTCCAAGTGGCTCGGTGATTTGGAACTCTATAGTTAGCACTCAAAATAATCTACTATACAATCAGTACTAAATGGAAATTGGGCAATGGCAGTAGATAGATTTCTGGAAAGATTGGTGGATAGGGGAGAAACCCTTATCCTCTTACTCTTATTGGGATCCTATCAAAACTCACCTCACTAGATTATGTGGAAAAATTGTTAAGGGTTATATTGACAGGTCCAATCCTTCTCCGTGTTGGCATATACCGGTTTGGGAAGGTGGCAACTCAATCCAGATACAACGATTGGATAAACTAAAGCTTTTTCTTTCCTCACATTACTTACAGTTTTCTCTGGAGGAAGATGCTCGTATTTGGCCACTATCTACTTTGGGAGAGTTTTCGGTCAAGGCGGCTTATCTCTCCCTCCCACATCGTTCGGAGGGTCCTCCTCTGAATCATATTTGGCCATCTCAGAGTGGTTCCCAAATTGGTTTTTATACTTGGTTGGCCTTTTGAGACTCTTTCCTCTCAGGTGAGAATCTTAAACGAAGAGGGATCTCTCTTCCTAGCAGGTGTGTCTTATGTCTCAATGCTCTTGAAACTTTGTTCACTTGCTTTTTCATTGCTCTTTCTCTCATTCTATATGGAGTCTCCTATTAAATAGCTTTGGGGTCTCATGGGTGTTTCCTTCCACCATTTCTAATGCCATCATTCTTCAATGGAAACCCTTTTTAGACATCAAGTTGCAGCTCTTGCTTGGAAACTCCTCCTCCCCATACCTTGTGGAATATCTAGAAAGAGAGGAATAGAAGAGTTTTCAAAGACCAGTCTCAAAATCCCCTGATTTACTCCCTTGTAGTCTCTAGTTTTCAAGAAAATTTAAATTGCTCCATCTAGAAACAACATAAACAAAAATTACTCTTAATCAAAAGGAACCTTGGATTAAGCAACTTCATATCCCCTTAAAGTCGCCCTCTTCTCTTTTCAAATTAGAGAAATACCTCTTGATCCCTCCTCCAATTGGTTGGCTTAAAGTAAATACAAACAGTGCTGCAAAAGGTAATCTGGGGGCCTCAGGAGGTGGTGTTATCATCAGAGATGATCGTGGTCAACCAATGGCAACAATTGCAATTTTGGTAATGGGACTAATCATAGAGCAGAAGCACTTGCAATTCTCAAAGGGCTGGAGTTGGCTCTTAGATTTGGATCGATTAATCTCATTGTGGAAAGTGACTCCCTCAACTTGATCCGCATTCTTAATTCTAATGAACCTGTAAGTTGGAGCATAAGCAACATAATAGCTGACACGAGAAGCCTGCAATCCCACTTTCATAATATTCTTATCAACATACCTACAGGGAAGGAAACAGAGTGGCTGACCAGTTGGCTAACCTGGGAGTTTTAATTGAAAAACAACAGGTTTGGATTGGGAATTTTCCTAAAAATCTACTCTGGCGTTAGCAAATGATCGACCTAAAGATTCTTAGTATGTTGTTGCTTAAAGTTGGACACTTTGGTTTTTGCTTTATTGGGTGTCAACATTATCACTATCTCTACCTATCCCACCACCATCGAGGAATGCATTTATGGAGATATTATTACGACTTATCGTAATGATGGGATTCGTGTGTGGGGGGGGAGATCTTAATAATAATTCTCACAAGGAGATTTATAATCATCAAAGTGTGCAGTCGGATCTCCAATCTGGCACGTGGGAGGGACGGTAAGGGACAAGTTAAAGAGCCTCGACTTAATTCCTACATTCCAAATTTTGTTTCTCTCACCATTTCTTCTCGATCGATATGGGTGGCTCTCTGGTCAGAGTGGAACCTACCAACTGTGATGAGTTGCACAAGGATCTCGAGGTGTGGAATTTATACAAGAGAAAGGGTCACACCTTTCATCAAACGCCTCTCGGGTCACTCTGTAATTGTCTCTAGCTGCATTCTTGCGACATGGAAGAAGGGGAAAGTTAAAGTGGGGCGGACCAAGTTTGAAATCACTACTGAATCCATTGCCGCCACTACGGGTCTTCCTGCTGATGGAGATATTTACTTTAAGCGTTCGCTTAAAGCAAGGAGATGGGGGCTTTTTTGAAAGAAGGAACGGGTTAACAAATATCAATCTGGTTTTGAGCGCGCTTCTCTGCCTACACCATGGGACAGAATCGCTGAGCAGATTATGCACTATTTTATGCTCGAAGGGAGATACAAACTGGTGTATATGGACCCCAACTTTTCCTCCTGGCCCATTTTCACAATGGATCAAGGTAAATTTGGCTAACTTTTTGTTTCAATCTCTGGACCTTTCCATTAAACAAGCCCGTGTTGGTGAAAGCCCCTCCTTCACCAAGGTTTACTCTATCTGTTGTTTAAAATTGCCACTGATCCTGTGGTTTTGGCTCGTTTCCCCACTGTGACTAGCTCGGCCCGTCGTCGTGTCCCTCCATCACCCCTATTCGCTCCTCCTCCCACCTCCTCCACCTCACCTCTATCCATCCTATTTCTGATTCGGAGGTGGTGATCACGAGACACCAGGATGCCACCTCTTCCCCCAGCTTCTCCACCTCGTCTTCTCCCCCCATTCTGACAATTTCTCCCTTGGTGGCAGCGGACCAACCACCTCCCACCCTTTCTCCCAATACTGCTACCACATGGAAGTGTCGAGCCCTATTGGATAGTGGCATCCCTGATGTTCTTCTCGGCCTTTCAAGGCTTACTCTGATTCCCCTGCTCCTTCTCAACCGGGTTCACCTATCGACTTTGATGCTGTTGTGGAGGAGGAAAATGTTGTTGATGATGCAGGTGTGGAGGGCGAAAATGTTGCTGGTGATGTTGTTGTGGACACTATGGAGGTTTCTGAAGAGATTGATGCTGAGGATACTACTGATGACTGCTGCAGCTGGTGTTGTTGATACTGGCACTGCTGAAATTCTTCACAGAGTGCTTGAAAAAATCAATAGAGCCTTCACAGTTATCAAAAGTTGGAAGGATCACACTGACAAGACTTGGGAACATCTGCAGAATGGTTGTAAAGATCTCATCACTTTGGCTGAAGCAATGGCTGACAAGAATCCGGATGCTGCTACTTATGAAGTTGTTAATGTACTGAAAAATATGATAGATATGTAACCCCTGCGTGGGTCTTGCTTTGGATTTTGGTACTTTTTGACTTCTGTCTTCGTATCTTATGTGCTTAACTGTAAAATCTGGCCTTTTGGGCTTTTTGTAAAAGGATGTGGGTCCTTTCAACAAATTCAGATTTTGGGTAGACTCCTCAAATAGGTGCCGCCCAATGACAAAGCTCCAGATTACTAATCTCCCAACTGTATATGAGTCATGTGGGCTGATCTACCATGCAGATTACTGCAAGGAAGCTTGTTTGATTCCCAAATGGAATAAGGACCTTATAAAGAGGATTCCTCTTTCTTTTAGCGAGCTGTCCTATTCCCTCTTCAAGTTGCTGGAAGACAGACAAATCATTCTTGCACATAGTGAAGATAGAGTAATATGGCCACATATAAACAGCAATAATTATACAGCAACATCAACCTATAGCTCTCTAGTCATGGCTATTCCAGGACATCATACTCCTGATCAAAGATGTACAGGTTTGTGGTCAGCCAAACTACGCTTTAAAATTAAATCCTTCATCTGGTTGCCTATGCATGGAAAATTTCTAACAGACAACCTCCAGAAGAAAGGCTAGATTGTACCTAATATTTTCCCCAATTGCAAGAGAGAAGAGGAATCCATTCCTCGTCTCTTTTTCATTGTACCTATACTCAGTCAATCTGGAAAGGAATATCAAATCTCCTCAGTCATAAACCTCCCAAAAATGACTCCATTGCAACCTTAATTTATAAATGGTTAGGAACTTAGGTCTTCGTAGTGAAATGCAGCTATTAAAATTCATGCACAAACTTGCTTCAAGTTGCATTCATTGGCTAGTGGAAAGAATGTAATGTGCGAGCATTCAACAATATACTTAACCCTGGGAACTTGTGATCAGATAAAGGAAGCCGGCATAGATGGAATCATACAGGACACTAAAGGAGATCACGCCATTACTTGCTCTCAGGCTACACATATTGCTAACAACAATCTTGATAAGCTTTATATTTTCTACATAGTAGTATTCATCTGACGCATAACAATGGGATTTTCAACATACAAAACTAATTATCAATCTTTTATAAAGGCTCTTCTATATTGTTTGGTTCCTTACACAATGGCTTACAACTTTTTTAAAAGGTGGAGTAGAGTTAAACCATGTCATTGAATGCTTGCTGAGTGATACCGACCCAATGTCCATGGTGTGTGAATATTGTGCCAAGTGGGCTGCGGGCAGGAGACTATCTGTAGTCAGCCACGACAAAGGAGGGGCAGGCGATATGACGAAACCTGATAAAGTAAACAAAACAGAACAAAAAATCCATGGTGCGTGAATATTGTGCCAAGTGCATACATAGATGCATTGATGTGGATCTCAAAGGGTTGAACTATGTGGAACATTGCCAAAACACGTGTTGCACAAAGATGTTGTTTGAAACCCTTGAAGGCGCGTTGTTGCTGCACAAGTCCAGTGGAAGGTTGCTTTGGTGCACATGATTTGGCTAAGAGGCCATGATATGTGCTAGAACCAAAGGACAAACCTCCAAAGAGAAGTTAACAAGTCCAAGAAAACTGCTCAATTCTATGAAATTGTGCGGAGTTTGCCAATCTTGAATTACCTTAATTTTCTTTGCATGCACATGGATTCCTACATGATCAATGATGTAGCCCAAATACTGAATATGCGCAATGCTGAATGTACACTTGGCTAAGTTGGCTTGCAAATTGTGTTTGTGCAATGTGTCTAAGACATGTGAAACATGCTCCACGTTCTCCTCCCAAGTCTTGGTCTAGATGAGGGTGTCATCTAAGTAGTCGATGACGACGGTGTTAGTGAAGGGACAAAGTATGACATTCATCAAGCACATGAATGTTGTTGGCACATTGATCAAAACGAAAGGCTTAACCAACTACTTCAGTACAATCCTTCCTTTGTCTTGAAGGTTGTCTTCAAAATGGATTGGTATCTAATGGTCACCTGACTTCAAGACAATCTTGGTGAAGTATTGTGCACCTCAAAGCTAGTCCAAGATGTCATCAATGCACGGCAATGCATATAGATTCTTCACCATTATCTCATTGAATGCACGATAGTCGATGCACAAACACCAAGTTCCATCTTTCTTTGACACAAGGACTATCAAGATGCCACAAGGAGAAGAGCTAGACTTGATCTTGCCTTGATCAAGAAGCTCTAGTATTAAGCATCGGACTTCATTATTCTCCCAAATGACCCTACGATTTGGTGGACTATATGGAGGGGGATCCAGGACCCATATCAATTTGATTTTTATTGCACAATTTGTTGGATGGCCTTTTTGGTTCTGCAAAGTTGTCTTCATATTGATGCAGAAACTTATCGTGTTGTTCTTGAGATGATGTTTATGCGGCTTGGCTTGTCACCAATGTTTTCTCATGCTTGTGCAAGTGCTTTTCATTGGACCATGAGCAACACAAACTTTTGTGTCCGAGATGAACTTGTGGCATTGTTTGGCAAAGACCAAAGTGAGTTTGGTCATTGGAGCCTACTCCAAGAGGTTGAAGAAGTTATCTTTGACATGGGTAGTCCACCTTTGCAATTTTCTGCGATCTATAGCATCTTCGTCATACACATACACCTTCCAAGTAAATGTAATAAACCTCTAGTGGCATGACGTCACAAATGATTTTTTCCTCCAAGGGCCTCATTTTGTACTAGAAAATGCATCGTTGTCATACCTATATATCTTTCCTCGATAGAGCCATTCGAGCAAGTATGGTTAAGGATGTATTTGAGTGGTAAGACCTAGGCACTAGATTGTGTTTAGCACTGCAATGTTCTTTTGGCTCCCGTTGTCTATGATGACATGGAGAGGTTGACCTTTGACCCAAAAATTCATGTGGAAGAGTTGCTCACATGCCTTCAAAGAGTTATAGGAAATGGAGCTAGCGCTTAGACAAGTAGCATCTAGATTAGTGTCAATTGTCTATGAGAGATTTGTATAGATTGCACGAACAAGGATTGTTGTGCACGACATTCGTAATCGCCGTGGTGCTGTGTGCTTCCAATGGAACCATTTTTCCCCTTGGTTCTTCTTGCCTTTGTCTGACGTTGAAGGTGTTATAGCCTTTTGATGTTGCACAACCTTCTTCGGTTGCTCTTCCGAGAGGCATGTATTGCTTCTACTCATGGGGTGGGACGGTGCATTGTCGTGGGCTGCCTCTTGCACATGTTGGATAAAGATCAGATTCTCTATTTCATTTTTTCCTTGGCTTCGATCTTGGCAGCATTACCATATTCTTTTTGCAATGTGTCGGACATCAATTACTCCATCTTACTGCGAATATAAAGTGAGAATCCGATAATGTGCTTCAACACCTTGTGTTGCTCTAGCAAGTCCTCCCGCAAATGTGTAGTGTAGTCATGGAACTCATTGGTGTAGTATTCTACCGACTACTCCTTACACTAGAGCAACTATTGGAACTTCATGTGCTTGTTCTCATAATGGTAGAGGGGAGATAGGGGATTAGTGGGGGGCAAGGGACGTAAACTCCTTTTGCAAAGCAATCGAAAAAGAATTCCAAGACCAAATGGACTCAAAATCTTTCTCTTGAAGTGCGTTGAAGGTTTCCCACTAGTGGACATCTTCAACGTTGTGAAGATGATCTCCATTCATCATCGAAGCAATTGACGGAGAAGTAGGCCTCAAGTTTTCGAATCCATTTATCCAATGCCACAACATCAATTTTTCATGCGAGAACTAGGATATCAAGATTGGCATAGACCTCAAGAGGCTTTGTTGCTTAATTGTTGCGCATGATGCACAAAAGAACAAGATGTTGTCGATTGAGTCGCATCATGAGTTCACGATCTAGCCAAAGAGTTTGGTAAGTTGTACCTTGTAATGTCCCCTTTCCCTCGCCACAGGCCTAAGGGTCAATGCAGGTCCTAACCCTAGTCATGCCCAAGGGGTTACTGGGCGCTATGAGCTATGGGTATGAATATCTAGTCCAGCTTATTATTTTCCATTAACAGGGTTATAAAGTGCTTTCGAAGGGACTAGATATTATGTTTTATCGTTGGAAGGGGCCACTTAACTCCTAATGTTCTAATTTTGCGTTGGGGTCACCTTTTTAGACCATGGCGACTTGAAGGGGGAAAAAGTAACTTTAAGTTAGTTTATTATTTTGGTCTTCCCTAGGGGAAAATGCGACTTGGGGGTTTTAGGGTTCCTTGGCATGGGAAAAGTTATAAAAGGAGAAGAGGGGTGAAAGGAAGATCATTCATGCATACACTTATATTTATTTTCATGTGCAACTGTTGTTTGCAACTATTTAGCTTGTGGAGTAAGATCCCACGAGAACCCTAGCTTCGGTGGTGAAAGATCCATCCCTAGCTAGTAGGGCACTCTTCGGTGGTGGAAGATCCACCCTAGTTTGTCATTTTGGAGCTGAAATCAGGGCTGTTCTTTAGAGGGTTTCAGTGAAGGGTTTTGGAAGATTTTGAGCATTTTGGAGGAGAGATTTCTGGGTTTTTCAGGGCAGATCTACGGCAACATCTTCGGCAAGGTCTAGCGTCATTTTGAGGGCATTTGCAAGGGTTTCCAACCATTTCCTAGGTGGGGCGACTTGTTTTGAAGATTGCAGGTCTGTTTTGGAGGGTTTCCACTTCCTCAAATTCTGATTTGAAGGTTGGGATATCATCTCCTATATTTATAGATAATATTTCCAAAGTTTCATAAATTTTGCATCTATATTCCGGGAGATATTAATTTTAGAAGTTTTCAGCTGTTTAGGGCACGCTGTAATTTTCTGGCAGCTTTCTGTTATTTAAAAATCCCAAAAACAGTTCTATAATATCTATTATTGTATTAGCAAACTCCATTTAAAATTTCAAGTGATTTGAGCAAGTATTTTTGGAGTTATTCATATTTTACTGTTCGCTGCCCTAGCTTTAATTTTCTGCAAAAACAAATTTCTGTTTGGCTGCGATTTGTCTATCTTTTGCATATTTTAAAGTGGTATCCTATAAGGGATATTTCATGCCTCAAGGGTATCTTGAATAAGCTTCTAGATGTCTAGGGCCTCAAGTTGTTTCGGGTTTCGCCATCTTTCTCTTGTTGCGGCATTCTCTTGGGTAGCCTTAAACAAATCCAACTAGGTGTCTTGTCTGCTACTATGCACACGAATTTACGGGCATATGAGAGCTCTTGCTCTGGTACCAATGATCCACACCACAGGGCCGAAGATGCCCATGCAGAGGACAACCCTACACTAGGACACAAGTTTTGGGATAAATAATACGCAAGGAAAACTAAACACGATAGAGAACCAAACACATTCAAATGTGGAAGTACTTTACAAAATGGTGCAACTTCTATTCAATGGAAAGAATAGGGAAATACAAAGGTGTACAATGTTCAATAAGGCTAAGAATAAAGATTCTTGTGATCGTGTAAGGTTGAAACACTTAAGTAATTCACCCAGACTAGATAGAGATCATAGATGCATATGGAAGATACAAGGTGATCGGGGCATGCAAGTATTCACTAGTATCCGGTCTATGGTCATTCTTGTTATCTTGTGGGTCAAACCCCCTACATAGATATACATAAATCATTACAAGAAAGTGGTTACCATAAACGATGGTTACAAGAGGAAACGGTTACAAAACAGTTTATCTCCTTGGCTAAGTGATGGTTGGTCTTCTTACAAGTGCCACAGCTTGAAATTACAATGTGTTGCGTGTTAACAAACGCTTTGAGATGGCACGCACATGGATAGTGCCGCTTGGCATCCCGTGTCATAGCATGAAGTGGACAAGTGGCCATTGACATCTGTGGGTCCTATGCAGCTGCGAGGTATTGCATAGTAATGCTTAGGTTGTGGGTATTGCAAGATGCTGCAATGTATTGCGTGAGTTGTGAGTACTACTAGTTGCAAAACCACAAAAGCACTACAAGGTTGTGCACGAGGCGCGGAGTTAAGGACGAGTTGCAAGTTACAATAGAGTTGTGTGGCATGTTGCAAGGTTTTGTGCCAATGGTCTGAACTACCACGAGTCCTTGTGCATGGCACGAGATGTTGTGAGACCGAGGAGCACAAAGCCCGAAGGAAGAGGGTGTGAGCTTGCACGACTACTTGCGGCTATGAGGCTGCACACAGATTACAACATGAACCCTCCATTTGGTTGGATCATGATCCTCATTTTTCAAACATTTTTCCTTTCTTTTCAAATATTTTCCTCTTAGATTCCCTAAGGGTTATTCCCAATTCCCGCACAAAATCGCTTAAGTCTTGGCACCGTGAAAGACATTGCCACATGGTCCCCTTTCACTCAATCCTAATCAAACCCAATTATAGAAGACTATATGGTTGCATGTATTGCTAACAACAAAAAGCTAGACAATCTCCTAACACATATAGAAATGACACTCAATCCTCCAACAAGAACATGAAGTAGTTGCCAAAATCACTGACATAACAGAAGATGGAAATAAGGGTCTCATATCCAATAGGGGAGAACTTAAGGACCAGCATAAGTTTGCCCCTAAAATGTATGACTTCCTCACTTATCATCCCAAACACATGGGAAAAACCTCTAAAGAACTAAGTATTCTTATGGCAAACACAACCCAGACAAGCATAGCACATACCCCTTTTCTTCAATTAAAATAGACCCTTGGCTGCAACCATAAGTGCATCACTCTGTACTGTCTAGCTCAACCATAGCTGTCACTACAGCTGTGGGATACACTCTCACAACTATTACCATACCACTCTATACTTCGTCACCATTGGAAAACCAAAACATTCAAAATACTCAAAATCTAAATAAGGACTTGATAAAATTCCCAAAAACATGAAAAATTTACATGTAGACACACATCACCTAAACCTTCAAGTCATAGACCAAGCAAGCCAAATGCAAACGATGACCAAAAATCAAATAGCTCAAATGCAAAATCAAATGGTCTAAACACGAGGTCAAATTTGACAAACATGCAACACACCTCAACAAATTTATCAAGGACTCCCAATCAATAGTGTTCCACCACTTTCCCCATGTCCACCCTCGCCGATGAGAGTAGAAAGCATATCCCACAATCCACAATTCACAATAAAATCCTTCAAACACTGCGTAACGATCCCTTAGCTGGCTACATAGCTGCCATTGACATAGGAGATTAAATTTGATGGTAACCACGATCCTGCTAACCATCTCAAGTCTTTTCGCAACTTCTACAAAGATTGGATTTAGGGTAAACAATACGCTGCAACTGAGTTTTTGATCAAAACCCTCACCGTAGATGCCCTAGAATGTAACAATCAACAAAATCCCCATAGATTACTTTATTAACACGAGACAATGAACTATCCACAACTTTATCGAACAATGGAAGAACCTAAGTAAGAAATCCAACCACAACATAGATGAAACATCCCTATTCAGCCTATTCATTGTGGGCCTTGAACCAAAACTACAATTAAAACCACAAAACCTATAAAAGCTTTTGAACAGACCAAGCGTCAAGATCATCTCATGAAAGCAATTGAACCACAATAACCAAAGAAAGCAAGAATGCTCGGTGGAAACAAAAATTGACATGCCATTGGAGATGGTATCTCCATTACCTATGATACCCAGCTTGATCCTAGACTCACTATCAATTCCATCAATGTACAAGCTTCAAAAATTAACCCTTAAAATCAAATACCTTGCGTGGGGAAAGCCATCCCTCCCACACCTCAAACAAACAACCAAGTTTACCTACCCTTGAGACATGAAGAACTTGAATGACTCCTACCTACTTCTAGAACATGAGATCTTGATCCCACCAAAACCCATTCCCTAGTGGCATACCAATTGGGGGCATTCTCATAAAAACTATCGAGATCTCCGAAAATGTGCCATAGCATTCCCTGTAGGAAAAAACTTCGATCATGATGCAATGACATGCAAATGCTACCAATGTTTCAAATTTCCTTGAACCAAGCAAGCTTTAGATTCACTGAATGAACACGACACCATATATCAAGCCAACATGCTCTTAGGGATTTACGATAACTTGCAAAATCATATGCAAAACATCTAGCCTAAACAACAAGTGCAACCATGGCCATCTGCTCCAAGATTGTCCACTTAAAATCCCAGAACAACCTGGGAAGAGAAGTCTCAGGAGGATGTTATTATCCCTAAGAAAAAGAAGACAGCAAGAAAAACTGGTCAAGAGAACCCAGATGGTAGCACTACCAATAGATTTGCCAGCTTACAACAGGATAAAGAAGATAAAGATGCAGAAGATGTCATGGAGTCCCAAGTTCCAGACACAGATGAATAAACAGGAAGAAGATCCAGCGCAGCAAGTGATGGAACATAAAAATCAGATTGTTGTTTTCCAAGCTCAGCCGATGTTGGATGCTGCCCATACCACTATGAAGAGCTATCAGCGGAAAACCAAGTATCGAGAACAATTGGTTAACCAGAATCAACAAGAAGGTGAAATTGAGAACTCGAACAAGCTCTGATCTTGATGGCAAATCCATGGGTGCAACAACAAACAGATCTCCCTTTAGGACTAGCTCAGAAAAAAGTAAAAACTCAAGATGGATACTAATATTAAGGTTGGCCGCAACTCCAATCAAACCAAAATTCAGAAAGAAGGTCAGAAAATGAGTAATACAAGAGTGGTTCGGGACTTGTCCCAAATCTTCCAACAATCTTCTCAATGAAAGTTATCACTTGGAATATAAGGGGGCTGAAAGGCAGCCCTTCTAAACTGCAGAAATTAAAAGAATGATTCAAACTCATCATCCTTTGATGGTTTTTATTCAAGAGACCAAAGCCTCGATAGAGCTTATGTCTGTTTTAGCAGAAAGAATATGGTCTAAAGCCCAGCATTTATCTCTCAGTTCGCAAGGAGCCTCAGGAGGGATAATATCTCTATGGGATCCGAAGTTGATCACAGTGTTAAATTCTTGTGCAATTAGAGGTGCCATATTCATGCATGCTTACTCTAAGGTGGATGCCCAATAATTTTTGCTCATCAATGTTTATGCTCCTATGGATCTTGAGGATAAAATGCAGCAATGGCAGCACATAGATTCTATGATTCATCTTTCCCAGATATGTCGGTTATCCTAGGTGGAAATTTTAATACTATCCTTAATCTTCAGGAAAAACAGGGTGGGAATCCTCATTTGGATTCTAGTTCGTCCATTATGTCCAATTTCATACAATCACTTAAATTGGTGGATGTTCCTACTTGGAAAGAGTGATGACTTGGTCCAACAGGAGACAAGGTCAAGATTGTATCATGGAAAGGCTGGATCGGTTTTTGGTGTCTAAAGAATGGTGGTTAAAGGAATTCATACCTAAGGCTCAGATTCTAAATAATATTGGTTCAGAGATTGGGTCAGTGTGCTTGGAGATGGGCAAATCAGCTCCTTATCATGCTCCCTTTATGTTCCAGCTGATGTGGCTTAGGCATGAAGATATTGGCAAGCTCATTCAACAATGGTGGATGGAAGGAAAACCTAGGTATGGAACAAGTATGTTTACTTTCAGCAAGCGTTTGGCTTATCTGAAAACCAAGCTCAAAACATGGAATTGGAGTGAGTTTAGGGACATCAGGGAAAAAAATGCAGATTCTAGAACAGTTGGAACAGCTGAATAGTCACCTTCGTATTTCTGGAAAGTAATGCTGATCTTCATCAGCAAGAGCTCCTTTTGAAAACAGAATTACATGAATGGGAAACCAGAGAAGAAATTATGTGGAGGCAAAAATCTAGAATCCAGTGGTTAAAAGAAGGTGACAAAAATTCAGCCTTCTTTCATAAATCTTTACTGGGCAAGACATGCCCATAACCACATAAACTCACTTATCAAGGAAGATGGGAACCAAGAGTATTCTTTGGAAGGAATGAAACAGGTGGCTCAGCAATATTTTCAGCAGTTATTTACAGCTCAACCTCTTCATGAGTCATATCAACAAAAAGTTTTGGGTACTCTACCTCGTCTTATCTCAGCTCAGGATAATGAGCAGCTCATATGTCCTGTCACGGAAAAGGAATTACAGGGAGTGGTGTTCAGTATGAAGAAAGGTAAAACTCCTAGACCAGATGGTTTCCCCATTGAGTTCTACCAAACATTTTGGGACATCATCAAAAGGGGACCTCCTTCAAGTGGTGGAAGAGGTGAGGACAGCTAAAACAATGCTAAAGGAAATTAACAAAACCTTCATAGCCCTTATTCCTAAGGCTAATGAAGTGGAGGATATTGTTGGTTTTAGACCTATAGCTTTGTGTAATGTCTTGTATAAAATAATTACCAAAGTTATGGCAAAAAGGTTGAAACCTTTTCTTCATAAAATCATATCTCCAAAACAAGGAGGTTTCGTGTCCCAGGCCGCCAAATCCATGATGAGATTGTGTTAGCCCAGGAAGCCTTACATTCCATGGATATCCAAAAATCCCTTCCATGTTTATTAGGCTTGATCTTTCTAAGGCCTATGACAGAGTGGATTGGGACTTTTTATGTCAAGTGTTGGCTCAATTTGGATTCTCTGAGGCATGGATAGATTGGGTTAAAGCTTGTTTATCTTTCAGTTTCCTTTTCCGTCTTGGTTAATGGTACTCCCTCTAAGATTTTCTGGCTTCTAGGGGATACGACAGGGAGATCCTTTATCTCCCTTTTTGTTTATTATTTTGGCTGAGTGTCTCGGCAGATTAGCTTCTAAAGCTTGTCAGGACAAAAAATCAGTGGGTTAAAGTTGGCTAAAGTAGCGCGTCCTCTATCCCATCTTCAGTTTGTAGATGACTCTACGCTTTTAGGCAAGGCCACTTGCATGGAAGCTCAACAGTTTCAAAAACTCTACATGTTTTTCTTCAGCCACTTGGTCAGTTGATTAATCATGCCAAATCGAGTATTATCTTTTTTCACTTGCTCTAGAGACAGGAGGAACAAATTCTTAACATCTTCAATTTTAGAAAGGGATCTCTTCCGCTACAATATTTGGGGGTTCCTCTTGCATCTAAACAAATCCAAGATTGGAATTGGCTCACAACAAAGCTGATATGAAAATGCAGAAATGGACTAATAAATGGTTATCTTCAGGAGGAAGAATGACATTGGTAAAGGTTGTTTACAAGCATTGCCAATCTATGTTTCCTCTATCTTGAATATTCCAGTAGAATCTTGAAACAATTGGATTCCTTATGCCAGAAATTCTTATGGAGTGGTTTGCACGGAAAAAGAAAGTGGTCCTTAGTCAAGTGGGAAACTCTTTGTCAATCTAAGGAGGGCGGATTAGGATTCACATCTTCTTCCAAGCAGAACAAGGCCCTTGCTGCTAAACTCTATTGGAGGATGTTAGTTTATCCAAAGGACTATGGGCTGCCAATATTAGAGCCAAATATGCAGAGAATAAACCTCCTGACCAAATTATTCGGTTATCTCTTCCCTCCAAAGGATCACCTAGTCTTGTCGTCCTAAGAGTTGGAGAAGAGATTATCAAAAACAGGATTGTGAATAATGGACAAAAAGCCAATTTTTGGACTGATTCTTGGGATGGACAGCCCCCTCTTCTCTCTCAATACCCACAGTTAAAGCCAACCATGGAAGCTATGCAAGCAATAGGATGGATAAAGGTAGCGGATTATTGCAAGTTTGCTACTCATCCTTGGGACATTGGAAAGTTGGATTCCTATCCTGAATGGCCAATTCACATTGGGCAGGGGGAACAAACTTTGATAAATAATATTTTGAAGACTCGTCCTCTTTCCTCTTCTCCTCGGTCAGATTCCTTGGCTGGGGGACTAATTCTATAGGTGTATACACGGTTTCTTCAGTTATGCTTATTTAACTAAAGGTACCCCTCACCCACTTAAGGACATTTTTAGGTACATATGGCAGCCTGCGATATGGCCTAAGGTGAGTTTTTTTATTTGGTTGGTTTTAAAAAGGAGAGTCTTAACTGGTGATAGGCTTATGAAGCGAGGATTTATGGCCCATTTAGATGTGCCTTATGCTTGGCTGATGATGAGACCCTTTCTCACTGTTTTTCCAATGCCCGTGGGTTATATCATTATGGCAGCTCTTATCTAAATTGTTTAATCTCCTTGGATCAGCATTTGGTCATTTGAGCAGATGATTAAAGATTGGCAATGTCACATTCCTAAAGGACAAAATCTGAAGTTCGGCTTTTGGACTAGCATTTCCCTTCTCCTTTGGAATATATGGAAGGAACGAAATAGCAGAATTTTCCAACAGGTGAGTAGAGACATATCTTATGTTTGGGAGAAAACTAAAATTAATGTTGTTGAATCTATCAAACATAAGATCTCTTTACCTCCTCTTCTTACACCCGAATGGGAGCATCTATGTAAACAACTTTCTTGGCAACCTAGAAATTCAACTATGCTTGTTTTTCGGCAAAAAATGAAACTACAGAGGGATGATCACTAGAAAGCTCCCCAATGGAGTATGGGAAATTGAATACTGATGGAGCCTCAAGAGGTAATCCAGGTCAAGCAGCCATGGGAGGCATTGGCAGAACTTTTGATAGATCAGTGGCCTTTTTCTTCGCTGAAAAATTGGGATATGCAACCAATAATTTAGCGGAGATCAAGGCAATGTACAAAGAATGCAAGAGGCTTTGAAAAGCGGATGGCAAAAAATCCAAATTGAATCAGATTCAAAGGTAATTATCAACATGTTATCTAATCTGCAAGGGAACATAACCCAAACTAGCAGATAGCAAGAGAAGTTCGGAAAATTCAAAGGTTGCAGGAACAGTTTCAAGATGTGCAATTTAGCCATATTTCCCAAAGAGAGAAATAAAGCGGCGGATGGGTTGGCTAATTGGGCTTTGGACAACCATAACCTTATTTGTTATGGAACGCCGCCTCTCTAGTGGTCGACCAAGATCCAAGAAGATATGAGAAACATTATAAACTCTGATTTACTAGAATGAGAGCTGTTAAGTATCCTTTTTGTATACCACCTAGGCTTGGACTAATCAAAAATGTTTATCCAAATGTTATAATATTTGTAAGAATATTTTGACGATTTTGAATTGTTTCTTATAATTTTTCGAATTTTGAATTTTTCAAACTTAATCTGAATTTTTTCTTTGTCGAATCTGAACCCAAACACGAACACGAACCTTGTGACTTAGCATCACAATCAACCTAAAATACCTTACTGAAATCAGGTAAGCCAACACTTGCTGCTTTGGAACCTTCTTCTTCAACTTTTGGAATGCATATTCAACATTCGTGGTTTATTAAAACTCCTTGCTATCTTTTCACCTCTATGCTCGGTGGGCAAATATCACTTAATCCTCTAGTGAACTTCCCTAGAAGCTTGTAAGTCCATGGAAGCTTCACACCTCTGTGACATTCTTGGGCGATGGCCAATCCATAATAGCTCACACCTTCTCCAAATCCATTTTCAACCCTTCTTGAGATATTACAAATCCCAAGTATACCAACTCTTGCACAAAACTGCATTTCTTCACATTCACTAGTAGCTTCTCATTTCACAAGTGCTCTTACATTTTCCACAAACGAACCAAGTACTATTTTTGCCTCTCGCTAAAAATCATTATGTAATCTAAATAAACAATGGCAAAGTTACCTATAAAAGGCTTTGATACTTTGTTCATCAGCCACATGAACATGCTCGGTGCATTGGTTAACCATGACCAAACACTCACATAATCCATCCTACATGTTAAAAGCAGTCTTCAACTTGTCTCCTTCTCTGATTTTGATTTGGTGATACCCACTCTTCAAATCAATTTTCGTGAAGTACTTCACTCCACTCAAACAATCCATCAAATCATCCATGTGCGGAAATGGAAATCTATACTTGATAGTAATCTTGTTGATGGCTTTGGAATCAATGCACATTCTCCACTCTCCTCCTTTCTTTAGTGCCAATACTGCCGGTACTGTGCACAGGCTCAAAGATTCTCATATCAACCCCTTATCAAGAAATTCTTGCATTTGTTTTCTCATCTCCTCGTTCTCCATAGGTTTTAACCTATATGCAGCCTTATTTGGTAAACTAGCCCCTAGTATCAAGTCCATCTGATGACTGATATTGCACATAGGTGGTAAACCATCTTAATATCCTTCAACATGATATCCATGTACTCACCTAGCATCTCCCTCGCCTTTTGCAGGATCTTTTATGTTTGCACGACTTTTCCTTCCCTTGTTTTCTCGTATTTGAGCCTTGGAAAGAACACAAACCATTCACTAGCATTTTTCACAATACTCAAGAACTCCTTTCCTAAAATTAGCAATATTTGCGGACTCCTCTCCATCTCTACACGTGAGTCCTTCAAAGGCTTTAGAGTGTACTTCTACCCGTTCTTCACCAACATTAAGTATTTGTGGGGCCATCATGAAACGCCTATCTATCATACTACCAAGGTCTCTCTAACAACACATGTCATACATCCACGTGCATTATATAGTACAAGACGTCATCTTCATATGTGCCACTCTTGATGTGCACTCTGCATTGCTCATTCACAAACAACTAATGCCCCTTTAACAACCACGACACCTTATATGGATTCAGGTGCACGATTTTCGTCGAGATCATGTTACTCAATTGTCTCATTAAAAACAAGATTATCAATGTTAACGCTAGCAATGATGACAAAATAGGACTTACCTCTAGATTTGCAAACAATTTTGAACAAAAAATTTCTTCGCGCGGGCCCATTTTCTTCCTTCACGGGCTTCAGCAATACTCCCCCATCATGAGAGCTTCTCTGCGTTATGGTTCTCGCATTATTGTAAAGACACATGGCTTTCTACATCCGCATGTTAAACAACATGATTGCTAGCTTCATTCCTCATCCCACCACCATCATATGTACGGCTTGTGGACACTCAAATGCACGATGTCCACTCTCTCTACAACAGAAACAAGTTCCGTTAAATCCTCTTTCGCATCCTCTTCCTCTGAAAGAAGATCTACCTCTACCTCTTTGCACATGACTTTGTTCATGCAAGTTTCTTGTCTCTCCCTCCTGCGCATGATTATGTGCATCATTGCACCAACTTCCTCTTCTACGCAGAACTTTCATTTTCCACACAAGTTGCCATGTTTCCTTCGAGACAGCTTCTCCTCCAAGTTTAACACAAACTGATAGGCTTCATCCAAAGATCGTAGTCTAACCATATTGAGTTCATCTTGAATGGAAATGTGTAATCCATTAACATACCTTGAGATCTTTGTAGCGTCATCCTCCACATGTCCAACTCAAATGTTGAGCTGATAGAACTCCTTGGTGTACTTCTTCACACTCAATTCCTTCTAATGTAGGTTCTAAAACTACTTGAACAAATGGGACTAGTAATCTACAGGCATGAACTTAGCCTTCAATTTTGTCACCATTTAATCCCACTTCTTGATCTTATCTTTTCCTCTTTGAACTCTCTCAATCTACACATGATCCCACCACAAGGATGCATGTCCCTTCAACTTAGTACTCGCAAATTTCACCTTCTTATCTTCTACATTCTCATACTTGAGTATTTTTCCATTTGTGTGATCCAACAATGAGATCCTCTAGATTTAAGTTCCCTAGGTAACATGGAGCTTTTACTGCAGCTTGCTTCTAATCCTCATGATTGCGTGCAAGAATCGGTCCTCTTGCTCATCTATGTGCTCTGCTTCAGCTTCTAGATCTTCAAGTGCTCTCCTTTCAAGTTCATCATCACTTGCATCTTCATCAATGAAAACTCCTCTACATTGCGCGTTTTCCATCACCTCCAAACGAGCCTGCATTCCTCTAATCACATCGGTCAAGTCCGTAAGTCTTTGGCACTGTATTTTCTCTAGCAAAAAATTCTATTTTGTGCCATCTCTTCCTTCGTTGCGACCTCTTAATAATGGGATTCTGCGACCTACACCTTCTACCCAACAATCCAAAATGTTGGAAGTTGTCTACAACAACTTTCTACCCACATCCCTGGCATGGAAAACAACTCTTAAGATCTCTCACACAACCCAGATTAATGCTTATACCAATCTCTTCAACAGGACTTAAAAATCCTTGCTTTGATAACAAAAAAGGATACAGTCATAGTTAGGGTTCCCAATGAAGGGACACCTTTCACCACACAGCGTATAAAGTAGATCTCACTGAAGAAAGAACTCAGGCACAACATAACAGAGAAAGAAGAAATGTTTATTCTATTAATGATGAAATTTGTTATAAGCTGAATGGCACAATAGCACTACACCCTAATGATAGTCTTGCAATAGGACTCTACAAAAATTCTTCTAAGAACTCCAATCCTATGATCTATCACAAGCTTGCAACCTCTGCTAAGCTTTTATAGAACCAAATTCGCTCAATTGGCAATCGCACACTAGACACTTTCCCAAATTGGAAGATTAGTTGTATTGATGCTCATAGCTCCCTGTTATTTATAGGTTTCATAATGAATAGGGTAGGAGAACAAAGATGCCTTTGCAAGGTAAAAATAACTTGCAGAATATTCACGCAAATGTCTCAGTTCCCCATTTATTTTCTTAGGAAGGTTCTCTTTCATTGGATCAAGCTCAATCAGATCATATTGTTGTTCCTCGGCCATGAAGGACAGATCATCCCCCTTGTGTTTCTCCCAACTCTATTGATGTTGATAGAAGATCATCTTAGCAGATCTCGCCATTGAAATGAATGGGAGTGACCTCACAGAAATGCAAAGGCTTCACGGCTTTGATTGCAATTGGTGGCATGGAAGTGTGTTGCAGCATCGATTAAGCATCAGCGGTCTGCACAAGGCATGCACAACTTTACTGCAGAAGATAGTGTTTCATGGTTTAGAATGTTGCGCAAAGTTATCATGTTACTTGGCATTCGCGCACAGTATGGAAAGCTTTGTGTGGTTGTCTATCATTGTGCAAGCAAGGCAAATGTTGCATGGCATAGGCAAGCTTGCACGCCATAAACAATGTTGCATGACTTCAACATATTGCGTGGGTGAGATAATGGTGCATCGTTTGGACTAAGCCTTTGCGGTTTGGATAGGCTTTCGCAGCTTCCGCAAGAAATGGTTAAGGCATTGGCTTTCTGCGGGACATGCTTAGCAGTGGTGTGGCATTGCGCAAGTTTTTATTCACTAACTCGAAATATTTTGGGGTGACACACGATTGCTCATGAACCCGAATGCTCCTACATCATATGGTAACCCTTTTATATCCAAGGAATGTGAGTAAAAATATAGTTACATTAGGTTTCATACACTTCTTGGTCAACATATTGTTGGAGCAGTTAATATTTATGGCGATACATGCCCATTTGTGGCCCCTTAATATTAACATGACTCATTATAAAGCAAAGCTTTATATATAAAACAAAGTCAGCATTTACTAAATGATTGATATTTAAGAAATAACAAATAATTATTTCACAAATAGTTATGAATGGAGAGGTATAACCATTCACAATTAATACTCAACCTCCATTACAAAAATGGTTGAATCCCATTTGTGAGAAATATATGAAAAGTCAAGAAAGGCATGATGAATGTATGACAAGACAATATACTGAATTCACAGTTATTATAGAGGTGTGAAGAAGTGAGAAGAAGGTACTGAATTTGGGTTCTTGTGGTCTGTAATAATCAGACAGGATTGTAAATTTCCTCATTGTGATCGATACAAAGGATGATGCATTTGTATTGTGGGGTTTTTTTACCTGTAAAGGTTTTCCCCATGTAAATCTGTGTTTATGTGTATTTCTCTATTCTTGCATAATTCTTCATTGCTGTACTAATTCTGCATTTTTAATTCCTTGTCAAGATTTCTTCAATAACAATATATTACATCGATCCTACAAATTCTGACACATATAGCATTTACTTTTCTAGTTACATACTAATCTTCATACTTTACACTGTTATTTTCTTAAGCACGTCAATTCTTTGTCTGTGCATACAAAATATTAACAAAATCCCCCTCTTTTAGCTTGTAGCCTCTTGTTTCTTTTTGACATTGGAACTCATTTTTTTAGCACCCCTTGCTATTTTTAGTGGATGTAGTTTCAGTCCCATTGAATTACATTGATTGTTCTAAGACATGAATATAATATCTTTCTTTCTAAGAGTTCCTTCCATGTCACCTTGCCATCCTCAACATGTGGGAAAGATTTTTTTGCATCCCAAATGCGTTCCCGCGCAGCCAAAACTCGGAGAAATGTAGTATAAAAGATTTGTTTGGTAACATAATATGGCATATATCATAATTTGTATTTTGCACTCTTAAATACAATTTGACTGGTTGCTTGAATTGCAGTATAGTTGGCACTTGCAACTAGTCCCCAATTAATTTGATACAAGCTAGGCCGACTTATTCAACAAGTCTAACTTATAATCCTCACAATCAAGGCTTGCTCATGATACCCATAGGTGTGTGCATCACTAATTGGATAGAAAGTTTAAGGTTCACATGCACTACAAAGGAATAATAACACCATAAAGGCAATTTGCTGCCTCCTCCATTTGGTATCGAATGAAATTGGCACAAAAATAATCTCAAGAAAAATAAGGTAATAAATCTAATTTGAATGCCTTTAGCAAGCTAATACTTTATTCCATTAAAGTACAAAGTACCACCCATATAAAATCTGGACATCTAAAACACACAAAATTAGGAAATAGTAGCACATCCAATAAAGATCTCTTTGATTTTTCTTAACCTGCAGATGTCTTCGAGTACAAATACGAATGACCACTAATATTGTAAAAACATAGTTTCCCTAGCCCAGTCAAGCTTCTATCACAGCAAAGCCTTCTAAAGGAACAATTAGGAAGCTTAATCCCAAAGCAAATCATTACTAAATTTCAATAACATCTCTCATGCCCAAAACTAAAAGTTTTAAAGAACAAACACTATAAAGAGTTATGACAAAATACTGGCCAAATCAGTAGCATAATATTTAATGCTTACCTGTACATCAAATCAAACATCTCGTCTACTAAATTCTGGAGCTTTTCATCAAATTTTTTAATATATTTGTTCTTGGCTCTCAATCTTGGATCGGGATACTCTACGATTTCCAATGGTGATTCATATTCTAGGTCCACAGCTGTTTGTACAAACACATTCAAGTTAAATGAATTTGTGTTTATCATATAGCAAAATGTGCACTTTCCAATAAAAAACAAAGTTATACGCAAATTAGCCACTACTTAATATACAAAACAATCATCAAAACCAGCAATAGCAATGCCATGACATAGAGCACGAAAATAAATAAATATTCGGAAGCTATAATGTCAAGCAAATCGTAAATAAACTTCAATAACATATCATTGTTGTTTCTTACAAAGATCAAAAAGTGTGTATCCCTGTAATGATATCTAGAAAAAGAGTGGAAACATCTAGTAGGACTCTTTATCGCAAGGTCAACAGCTCTTCCCAAAAATGCATATATTCAATAGTTTTGTAAGGCAGCTAGCGTAAAGGAAACTAAATAAATAAATGATAATTGATGAGTTGTAATGTCCCCTTTTTCAAACTAGCTCGATTGGAAGACTTTGAGCCCATTCCACTTCCTATGGGCAAGAAGGAAATGAGCAAGGGAAGTAATTGTCATGTTTTTCAATTATTTTGAGCATTGCATGGTAATGACCCTTTCAAGGGTTTCAACCAAACACACCAAATGCAGATCTAAAAATTAAATTGCAGCAAACTGAAAGTATAAAATCAGCGACTTGAACTATCACCAAATATGCCAAAAATCACCACAAATCAACTCGCCACAATTATGCATATATTTTATGGAATATTAAGAGCCAAAAACACAAAGAAATGTTGAAGATCTCACTGCTGGAAATTAATTATAAACTGGAAATTGCAGCCACAAGAAAATATGAAATATGGGTCTAGAAACCCTCTAAATTCACCAAACTTCAGATTCCGCCTTTAAAAATATTACAAATCAGATTATCAAACCAGATTTCTCAAATACTTCACCAAAAGTTCCAAACCCTACCCAAGGTAGGTCGCTCCACCCTAAATAAATCAAATACCAGCTGAAATTACAAATATCTCTTCAAATCAGCCCTTACTTCCAAACCAAACAATGATGAAGGGTTTCCCTTCCCTCCTCAAGTGGATTTCGAACTAGGCAGCACACATGAGGGTTTTCGTCCCCCAGCTCACAATGCCCAAAAGTAGAATAAAATGCCAAGTCTAGATGCAAATGATGCCTCTAATCTTCTTTTATATCCTCCTTTTGGTGCCAAGGCTTGGAATAACAAGACCGACCTCTTAAAGATGTTCTTTTCCTTCATTAGCTTCCATTAATTAATTAAAACCCAGCCGACTTTTATAAGAAAGAAAACACTAAAAGAACATATTAAAAATTAGTAAAAACATATCAAATGGAAGCTCAATGTTCTCCTCCATCTTCTTCTCTTCTTTGCCATGGAGAAGGAATGGCAAGAAGACCAAATAATAGCTCTCAAGTGGGAAAAGGGACATTACAGTCCTCCCTTCCCAAAATTGTTTGTCCCCAAGCAATTGCAACCCCAATGTATCTGCTGATCTGAACTCTTCATCCCCCTCACTTTGAAGTTCCACATCCTCTAATGAAGTAGGAAGTGGCATCCTTGATAAAGCATCCACAACCACACTAGGTTTTCCCTTAATTTCAATAGTGCTGCCCCCATAAGAGCTGTAATCATGCATTGTTCCTTCAAAAATCAGAATGTTCAAATCTGAAAATATCATACCATGATCTGATTTTATTCCTCCATTCAACTGAAATCTTCCTTCCTCATTATGCCATGAGGGAATGCACTCAGAAAATGAAAATACACCGCTGTTCATGACTGTTAGTGGCAGCCCCAAATCTGATTCTTGCAAATTCAATCCTATAATCATGGTATAATAACTACCAAACTGAATTTTCACAAGGAAAGGCAACTCCATAAATAAGGCAAGGACTGAAATTTGATTTACATACGCTGAAAACTTAGGAACAACAGGCCTACAAATAAAATCAGCAGTCATCTTGGCCTTGAATTTGAGAAAATCAGCCTCCCTAGCATACCCATAAATTCTGATTTTATCATTTTTCAAGTGGAGCTCATACTCCATGTGACTTTTGAGGGCAAGCTCCTCCAAATTTTGGATCTCTAGATACCCCCAAACATTGTGTGACTCAGCTGAAATGAAAACAAGGTAGTCTAAGCAAAATCCATACCTCATCATGGGATCATGAAATTGAAAGATAGAACCATCATTCTCCTCTTTGGTGACCATGTGAACAGCTGCAAGTTTATCATAATTGTTTCCCTTTGCCCTTACTTCCATTGGTTCTCTCATGGAACCATGGGTTAAGAATCCATAGAGGGAAAATTCAGAATTCCCTTCAAACTTATGCTTCCTTAAACATGTCATATTAGCATCCTCTTTCATCAAATTCCATAAGCAAGGGGAAAAACTGAAATTTTTACCTTCACTCACGTTATGTCCCATGAAGTGGCCCGGATGATCAGCCCACGGAGTATCATGAACAGCCCTCCAAACTTTACTCTTTACCTTAGATTTAGGCACCAAGTAGACCCAGTTTTTGTATAGGATAAGCCCATCCACCACCTTGTACCTATCATCACTTATTTTTCCTTCAAAGGCATCATTAGCAAACTTATTTTTTGCATACTCAGCTGAAAGTAATGATTTCCAATCCGTTGTAATTTTGGATAAAGAACAGAAATATGATTCACATGAAATGTCTTCTCCCACCAAATAATTAATTTGGAGTGTTTCCGGAAGCATACCTTGCAAAGTCATCTTTTTGTCTTGGTCTATGAAACTTATCTCCGTGCTTTGACATTTGAAAGTGAGCTTTCCCAATAGATGCAACCACTGTAGGCCACATCACAAATATGCTATTCATATCAGCTATGAAATGTCGTGATGTCATACCTCGTAATGGACATTATTTTACATAGATTGCAATCCTTTGACTTTAAATATGCAAAATGGACCAAATTGCAGCCAAACAGAATCTGATTTTTGCAATTCCAAACTCTAGGGCAGAATCATGAGTGAAATAATGGAAAGCCATGACTCCAAAATCTTGCTCAAATCTCTTGAAATTTCATGTAAATTTCAGGAGTTGCTAATACAATAACATATACTAGTATTGAATTGTTTTTGGAATTTTTCAAAATAGATCTAACCATGTGCATGGATTTTGTATTGAATATTTGATTCAAATTTCTAGAAAACACTTCTCCAAATTAATGGATCATTTCACTTTGCTAGAAATATCTAAATGAGCTGAAACTTTGTGATCTTGGGCCACAAAAATATTGAAGATCATAATATTCCAAAAATAGTTTAATGCAAAATTGGCATGATGACCCTAATTTTGACAGCGATCTAAAAATAGGTGTTTTCCATCATGATAGGGTTGTCATCATTCTCCTCTTGACAAGATGGGTAGATCCATGTGAACAATCAAGTTTATCATAATTTTTCCTTTGCCCTTACCTCCTTTGGTTCTCTCATGGAACCATTACTCCATAGAGGAAAATTCATTATTTTTCTAAACTTATGCTTCACTTAAACATGTCATATTAGCATCCTCTTTCATCAAATTCAAATTAGCTCTTATCAAATTATGGAAAATTTTCCTTCATCGACTTCTCATTATAAAGGAAGAATGACCCAAAAAACCTCTATATTCTAATTTAGTTCCCAAGGATTTTCCTATGAAGCCTTTAATATTTTCCCATTTAAATGCTTTTTCCAACACATTTCCTAGATGTCCGTTGCATTTTTAAGGATAAATTATCCACCACGCATTTACCTATCATTTCACTTATGTTCCTAAGATTCCTTCTAACCCTTGGCATTAGCAAACTTTTTTTTGATACTAAGTTAGCTTAAATTAATGATTTCCATCCTTGTAATTTTTGATAAAGAACAAAAATATGATTCACATGAAATGTCTTCTCCTTTATAAATTTTTAATTTGGAGTGTTTCTAATGGCAAGCATAACTCTAAAAAGGAGGTCATCTTTTTGTCTTATGTCTTGAAACTTATCCATCCGTGGAGTTTGACATTTGAAAGTGAGCTTTCCCAATAGATGCACCATTGTACCCCAAATATGCTATTCATATCAGCTATGTTAATGAAATGGAAATCAACACATACCTCATAATTTTCCAATGTATCATGGAGTTGGAAATACTCCTTTGAGCATGGCATAGAGCAACCATCCATTATCTCCACTGTGTATCCAATCAATTCCAAGCACTCACTAATGGAATCATGAGTGACTCCACCATTAATCAAACCCATGACTCCTTGTTCTTGGAGGGTAGAATCCTTCATAACCTTGTTTGCATACATAATGATTTCAAAATTATCCTTCATCAAAATTTCCTCTAACCATGTGCATGGGGTAAGAATATCAAAGACTTCCTTTCTACCATGCAAGAAGTCAACCGGAACCATGTATCCTTGCAAGGAAATATCTAAATGACATGTGTCAACCCACAAGCTCTTCACATCACCAAAACTTAGCATGTGATCTTTAACAACTTTCCCATGATGACATAAGTATGAAGCAAGATATAAAAGAAGAAAAAATGTGATTTCCATCATACCTTGGGTTGTCCACCACATATCGACCTTCCCATGCCGGATGAGGAGTGATCGAAACATCCTCTATTCTCCCAAATTTGTGACTCAGAATTTCTGAGTTGGAATCAACCTTCTTTTTCACCTCAAATTCAACAAATGAAGCTCTTTCCGCTTTGTCTTCAACACTATTTTGTTGATACTTGCATGGAACACCTTCATGGTGCTTGCCGGAGTCATGTACACCAATAAATGGCCCTTTGTTGACTGTTGTTCTGAAAATTCCAGCAAGCTCTTCATTACCATAATTATGCAAATAAAATTCTTCCTTCCTTGATCCCAACTTTGGAATGTCTTGAAGATGGATGGGGGCTTCTTGGAAAAGATTATTTTTCCCTTTAGTACCCTTCATCCTCTCATCTTTGTAAGAATAATGCTTATGATGATCAAACCCTTGCAAACACATATTGGGAGGGTGATGCAATAAATTAAATTGCTTACCATTTGCCGCTGATTTGTAAATTCCAGCAAACTGAAAACCCTCATAAGTATCAGTGAGACCTCCTTTTGAAGGGCATGCCTCTCAACCGGAACATCTTGATTCTTAGCCTCAAGAACCTCTTGTAGATCTGATTTTCTTTCACCAACTTGCCGCCACATGCAATCATTAGAAACCACAAAAACATCATTTATTTTCAAAGAATCTTTACCTTCATGTTGAATATCGGTCTTTCCTTGTTCTTGTTCTTTGAGTTCTTCTTGCTCCGCCATTGCAATTTGGAAGCTCTTCTCCTCTTCCTCTCTCCCGGCATGTTGAAAGTCCCTTTGAGGTGTTTGAGATCTAGGTCCATGCCTAGCTCTTCCTTTGCTCACTCCTATGAACTCGGCAAGAGAAATAGCCTCCCGAATCTCTCTTGGTAAGCCCATGTATTCCTCATAACTTGCTGCAATATTCCTTCCACCCATAGGTCTTGCTTCTTCCGGAATGGCCTCCTCTCTAGGAAGGAAAGTGGGCTTCAAACTCGATCCTCGGGTGATCCAATGGGTCGCTTGGCATTATTGGCTCTATTTGAGCTACCTTCAACATTTTGAACCCTAGGTTCAATCATCCTCTGGAGATAGGGCAAGAAAATCCATGGAGTCCATAAGTCTCTTTTGGCCGGCAATTAATTTGTCAACTTTGGCTCCTTGAGAGTTTTGACCCACCATATTGTCTTCTTTCACCGAAACCCTAGGCCTTTGAAGATCCGAGCTCTGATACCACTGTAATGACCCTTTCAGGGTTTTAACAAACACACACAAAATGCAGATCTGAAAATTTTAATTGCAAAGCAGACTAAATTAAAGTAAAAATCAGCAATTGAACTATGAAATATGCCAAAAACACCATGAAAACCACTCACCACAATTATATATATATTTTATGGAATATTAAGAGCCAAAATCACAAAGAAATGTTGAAGATCTCACCATTGGAAATTAATTATAAATGAATATTGCAGCCACAAGAAAAATATAAATTTTAGGTCTAAAACCCCAAAATTCACCAAACTTCAGATTCGACCTTTAAAAATATAAAAATCAGATTATCAATGACAAGATTTCTCAAATATTTCACCAAATGTTCCAAACCCTACCCAAGGTAGGTCGCTCCACCCTAAATAAATCAAAACAAGCTGAAAATGACAAATATCTCTCAAATCAGCTCTTTACTTCAAATCCCAACAAGATGAAGGGTTTTCGTCCTTCACTCAACCTCTAGAAGGGTTTTCGTCCTTCTAGGCAAATACACATGAGGGTTTTCATCCCCAAGTGCAAGAACATGGAGCAACAAGCTCACAATGCCCAAGTAGAATAAAATGCACCAAGTCTAGATGCAAATGATGCCTCTAATCTTCTTTTATATCCTCCTTTTGGCGCCAAGGCTTGGAATAGCAAGACCGACCTCTTAAAGATGTTCTTTTCCTTCATTAGCTTCCATTAATTAATTAAAACCCAACCGACCTGTTATAAGAAAGAAAACACTAAAAGAACATATTAAAAATTAGTAAAAACATATCAAATGGAAGCTCAATGTTCTCCTCCATCTTCTTCTCTTCTTTGCCACGGAGAAGGAATGGCAAGAAGACCAAATAATAGCTCTCAAGTGGAAAAAGGGACTGACGCTTCGGAACCAACCCCCACCCCATCTAGACCGGCCCGGCCCTATAGAGATAGAACTGCTGCGGTGCCCCGGTAGAGAAATTCTAGGCCTAGGCGGTTCAATGGTTCGCTACCGTCCCCTATCTATATATATAGGCATCTAGATAGATGGGCAGAGAGATGGGCGCTTCCTCTGCTCATCAATGCAATGCTCGTGTACTTTGATGATTCGGGAGATAATCTAATCGGGCCCTATAGAGTCTAGAGGGGAATCGAGGAGGAGCCCCACACTCTAGATATGGCTAATCTCATCTCACTGAGCCGGCGTCTAGTCGGCTCCGGGGCGATAGATCGAGGGGGAGGGCAGCTTCTGTATCCATTCGTCGAGCGAGTATATCAATCATTCCCCACCCCCCACTATACTCTCTATATGGGATTACCGGGGCCCCTATAAATTTTAAGGGCCCCTATCATTGCCATATAGATAGAGAGGGGGCGACTCAGCATTCTAATTGGTTTTGGGGCCACAACAAGGTATAAGAAGGGGTCGTTTGGCTCATTTGTGCATCATCATCTTGGGAATTATATATTTGTTTTAAGGAATTGGAGCATTGAGCTTTCATTTTCACCCTTTGAGGACGAAAACCCTCATTGGATCCTATTGAGGATGAAAAGTTTCAATATTCAAAACACTTGGGGACGAAAACCCTCATTTGTTGCATTGGCGGCTTCATCCGAGAGTCACATTTCAGATTCAAATTTTAGAATTCAAAACAACAAGGGTTTCTATCAATGCTAGGAAACACATTCCAGCTAGGGCACGTTTTTTGGGGCTGCCACATTCATTTCCAGCTTGATCTACCCATTTGGAGATTTCGGGATCACTTTTCAATGGGTTTCGTGGTTGGAAAAATCTTATTCTAATTTTGTTTGATAACTGCCATTTTTATGGTCATTTTGAGCTATCGTTTGCATTTTTCTCCAAGTATTTATGAAGATATGGAATTTTGAAGTTTTAACTATTTTTTAGCAATAATTAATTCCAACAGTCCATAATTTATGGTTTTTTGAGTTTTAAAATTGCAAAAGTGGTGGAAACGTGCCGGAAACATCCAGACATTTTCATTACGTTTCTAGCGCGTTTCGATATGTTTCTAACAGAAGTACGGAGGCTGGAGACGTTTCCCTGCAACACTTGCCTCTCATTTTACCAAAATCAAAACACAAAAAGCACGCTTACATGTCATTACAAACTTACCTCTTATTGCTAATACTAATTTTGATTTAATAATTAATGTTTATCATGACATTCAGTTATCATTATCAATTTATTAGAGGTGTTTTGTGGTTATTTTGTTTATTCCATGCATATTATGTGTTTAATTCATAGTTCCACCAAGCCTCGGAAGGGGGGACGTAGAGACCAAGGGCCTAGGTTTGAGGACAGCAGGGGGTGATGGGTCAAACATATATAGTACTTGAAAAAATAGTTACAAAAAAATGTATAAGAAATAACAAATGAAACTTTGAAATACTAAACACATTGCATTGAACAATGAAAATGTTGAATATCAAAATATTAATATTTATATCATAATTTATATTCAAATGATGATTACATCCAAAATTCCAATACAATTGGCTCTCAACCTCTCACTCTTGCAGCCTTGCTTGCTCTCGCTCTCATTATTACACTTGCAGCCTTGTTCGATGTTTTCAAGCTTCAACGGTGATTTGGAATGAGGGTGTGAGATTCATGTACAGTATCTTTGTGTGCTTAAAGTATGGGTGGGGCACCATAAACTATTAGGGTTAGGGTTGGGGGCACAAACATCCAAAAAGTTTGTTTTTAATTAAAAAGTTGTCTTTTTGACATTTTTCGTACAGGGGACAGCCAGAAGTTTCCAAAGCTGTCAAGGGACGTGGGCAAGTTTTTACAAAGTTTCAGGGTCATCCCGAAGTCCCCAACCGCCCCTTTGTGACAAAAACGTCCCAACTTCAAGGAAACGTCCCAGGGACATCCCCGGATTCCTCGTGGCAGTGGTGGTATGGCGGAGGACATTTCCCAAGTGTCCCCAAGTCCACGGGACATCCCCATCCCCAGAAACATAAAAATGACACGTCCTCATGGAACACTAGTTTAATTCCTGATTATTTTGCTAGAATCTGCTAAAATATATATTTTTATTTTCTATTATTTTTGGGTACAGCCAGAACAAAAACATTGAAACTTATACATCTTAAATATGTTAGTATGATCACCAGTGAAAGAGAATTGGGATTCAAGTAAGACATTTCCTTGAATCTAGAACTGGGTACAAGGAATATGTAGTTTTTATATAAACTCGTATCATCTGAAAATGTATAGTAGTTGTTATCTTCATGTTCCTTCTTTGGATCTGTTTTCGTATTCAACCAATATCCCCTTTTACATCTAGGTTTAGTTGTAAACATTGCCAACAACTCACATGATGAGGAGAAGGAACCTGTAACCATATTATTTATGTGTTTCTTATGCTAGATTTCAAAGTCACAACTTTGCAGTGAAATAAAATATTTCAAGATTTGGCAGCCTATTTGGATGATGAAGTGTATCACCAACAAGTATTGCTTTGAAACGTGTTCTGCAGCTTGCTTGATAGCCAATTTTTCTTTATCATAATTCCGTAATGAATTTTCCTTGTCCTTTCATTTTCTGCTTTCCAAAGTTACTGACCTTTGATTTTGAATGGTAACCGCCTCTGTCCCAGTTCCCAATGTAAAAACATTTCACTACAAATGGCTGTGTGGAATCTGAAAGTGTAAGCACAAAACTGCAAGTCATTACTTTCTCATTTTTTGAAAGGTATATTTGGTCCCCCTATCCATTGAATTTTTAATTCTCTGTAAGATTAGTGAAGGGTACAATGAGACCTCCTAAATCTCCGACAATTTTTCTGTCGAAACTATATAGTACACAGTAGCTTGTTGTTCTGATTCCCTGCTTATTCTATCACTCAAGGGAATTTGAGGATTAAGGTACCGTCAGAATACCTCATTCATTGGAAAAGAATGTCATTGGAGGATTCCATGTGGTAAAGCCCCAAAATACTGCAATATCCAGATTTACAATTGCTCTGAAGCAATTGTTACAATGTCCAATTATAAGCTGCTTCAAAGTTAGTTTTACCATTAGAATTTTGCAGAGGTCGTTAGGAATTTTGAAATCTGTCTATATTTTTTTGCTAGTTGAGGATTTTATACTTGTGACAGTCGGATGCACTTTTCTGTTAGGTAATGAGGTTTTATAAAAACTTCGGTTATTCCACAAGCAAAAGAAAAAGATCTAAAGTTGCAAAATTAACCATAAATACAGGATTGTTTGTGACCAAGTGCAGTGTCTATACTGTTCTTGCATTCCGCCTGGGTTGGCATATACACCTTGTCGAGCTGGTCCATTTTCATCTTCTATTGTTTAGGCAATTTTTTAATCTTTCACCATATTGATTTCAGGCTCCTGAATATATATTTCGATTCCTTCCATACCAGTGACAACAAGTCGTTGTAAATATGTTTCTGTTTCTTATCTATTAGAAAGAAATAGATAGTTGCGAAGAAAAGATACGGACCAAAATCCCGGTTTTTCATAAAAACCCTCTTTTGCCCGAGCCATTACACGCAGACCCCTCGTCCCCATGGGAGACTCCTCCACCTTGAGCTTCAGTTGAACCGATGTTGGCGTCATGCCATTCCTGCTCCGCGAACATGGTGAACATGGGGGAAGAGGAAGACGGAGAGCTTTGGTGTTGAACAATGGAAAATTTGTGGGCGCGAGAGTAAAGGGTATGGCGAGCGCCCGCGCTCGCGCTGAAGGTATCATGCCTGTCTTTTACTCCCAACGCCACATAAAACAACAGTGTCCACACGCTGTGCATACGCATTTTCCAATTTATACTTTTCGAAGAAACCGATTAACCATATGAATATTTGTATTTTTTTGTCCCGCAAATTTTTAGAGAGTTTACGGAAGATGTATTTAGGCAGTGGGTATGCCGAGCTTTGGAATACGGGCTCTCCCCGAGTCTCCGAGGCACCATGTTTCTATGCAAATCCTCATGGTTCTAATACGTTTTGAAAGAGAGGTGACAAGTTTAAATCTTATTGGGGTAGGGTAGGGTATGTAAGCTTCGTATTTGAAGTACGCTTAGGTGCCTCCTGTGTATTGGGAGTACGAGATAGTCCCATATGCCACAAGCCAACCCAAAAATAGGTCGTAGGGCATCGTGGACTATAAAAACAATTATTATTATTATTGTTGTTGTTAATGATGATTTAAGTATAAACATCGAGCGTAGTTGTTGCATTTTGGGAACCTTGTGGTGATTAAGGACATGTGGCTTGAGGTAATGAGTTATCAATACTACCACATAAGTGTTGAAACATCATTGACCTCATGCAATACTCTCGCGTCACTAATGTCTAAACCATCTACTCACACAACTCCACACAACAATCAATAAATCTCTCGAATTTATCAACTAGAACCATTCATGCGTATTTCAAAAATCGCTCTAATATTAATAATATTTATGATAATAATGACGACCCAATTATTAACTTCTAATAATAATATTTTTAGATATATACAAATTAGGTGGAATTTTCTCACAAACATGACTCGACATTACTTGCAGATGAAATAAACATTTTATCATTGCTAGTATTGAAGAAGAATAGAAAAGAAATAAGTCAAAGATTTTGGCATCCACCACATGCCATTATTCTTTATCATCACCATGAATCGCCAATTTGGCCCAATATCAACCACTAATAGAAAGAGAGATCCCCTTAGGCAATCATTACTTATTATTACAAATGATTAGCCACGCTTGCACATGTTTGGTTATTGTGTGAGTGATTCTCGTATGGTTATAGACATTCTTACTCCTCAATCAATCTTTCACACAAATTGGACTCTAAGGACCATCCACCTTACTTAAAGGAGCCTATGGACTATCAATGAAGTCAAGTGTAGGGGATGTTTTACCTCTATTTGTGAAAACCATTTTAAATTTCTAGTTAGTTTATTCATTGATGTCATTTTGTGTGTGAGAAATGAGAAGACTTCATCCATAAAGCCAATGCATTAAGCACAACAAATATGTGTTCCTACCCAACAATGTGAATATGCATCTACGTGTTCACAAAACCACCACATAATTGAAAAGGAAGACAAGTAAGCAAAATCCAATGTGTGTGTCATTTTTATCCACCACTTAATTGTCTCATACTTTCAACCTAAGTGTTTTGTCTTTAGAGTGTCTAAGAGTGTAAGCATTCCACAAAACCTCCCTAACTATAGATTCAATCCATGAAAGCATACAATCAAACATGTAGACAACGCCCATTAAGAAGTAAATCCAATAGGTCTTCACTCTTTAACATGGTATGAACCATCATGAGACATATAATTATAGTACTTTATATTGCATATATGAGTCCGCATTAACTTCCACATATAAAGTATTATGGGAGTATCCCTGCCTTATTATCTTAGCTCAAAAAAGGAAAAGAGTATGTTGTGCCTTGGGAAAATTACGGAGTCCCTACTACCTTTGTATACAAAAACCACCACACATATGACCATTTATTCTAAAACCGCTACATTCTCCTTACCGTGCATATGACCATCTAATCTAAAAACACTACATTCTCCTTACCAACGCTAGTTGAGTCTCTCAAGGACAAGGGATCTTCTCCTAGTTGGTCCCCTTTATCTTCATGAGACGCTTGATACAACATTATGGAATCTCTGTCATTTCTACCATAGAGAGTGGAACATCATTTATCCTAGCTAATTTTTTTGTCCCTAAAAGATAACCTTGATGCGAGGGTGGCGGATAGCCGAGTCGATGACGAAGGCATGTTGTGAGGCATAGTGTTAGGATTATGATCCCGATGCTACGTCTCCAGCTTCACTCTCACCATGGTTAAGAAACCCTTTTTTATCGAAAGGCCCTTAGTCTATTGAGATGATGCTAGCTCCCACTGGAGCCCACCAGGGATTAAGTCTTGTTGAGTGCAAGGCCTAGAGATACCCGACACGGAGAGTCAAACAGGTTGAGGCCAGGATTGTGCCCTAGGTGACTTTGACGACATGGATGCCCCTTACCCATAGTTGCTTAGCTGAAGGTGCTCACTAGTTTAGTTTTTTCGCATACTTTGTATCGTTGAATCTATATGTTCCTTTCGGAACTTAGGCATAGATGCCATTAAACTATGTAATCAAGTGCCCAATTGGGCTCTTGTCGATAAATAAAAAAACCTTGATGCCCTATATGATATTGTGGTCATGAAGAGAAGATTCATCACGAGACACCATCATTTTAGTCTCCAATGTCAAATGATCTTGGTGTGAGAGCAACTTTCTAGCCAAGTTAGAATATTAGCCCCGCTTATGCACTGGGCCATTTCAAATACATTTATTCCACCTAAAGATTATTTCAGGTCCATGATTATTCCTTGGATGCCATTACCCAATTTTATATCATGCGATGCATTGAACTCCTTAGCTACAATGTACTCTTGACTTAGCCAAGCTCTCATTTTAGGATTATTAGTCTCTTTATCTATAAACTTTGCAAAGGTAACTCCTACGTCATCCCCCTTTGAATATTTTTTCTCCTTTTTTCCTCTGCAACTTCCCTTTAAGTCTTATGCCTTACCTTTTAGCTCTTTATCTCCCCTACATCCATGACAATTGTCCCATTTCCAACACCCATACTTATTTTTCCATCTTAGGGGGTGAAAATGAGAAGTTATTTACACATTACTCAAGGTTGCACTTACTGTAAAAGCACTTTAAGATTGAATATCCACATGTATGCAACAGGCATATTGATAGTATGATAAGGAACCTTTATCCCACTCAAGCCGTTGAATTCAAAACGAAACCATCAAATTACACTCTTCATATAAGACCGATTAGGCCTACTTGTTATGCTTGTTAAATTGTTCATAAAAATTTGAATAATTGCCTTCATCTAGTTACCCCTTGATCATCATATAATGAAATTTAAGAGCCCATACGTCCTAACTATGTCATGCCCTAAGATACATACCATCCTTATAAAAAAGGACATCATATCACAAATCACCAATTTCCTCGACTCAGTATGTAAATGATAAAACCTAAAATAATAAATAAATATTATATATATATATATATATATATATATATATATATATATATATATATATATATATATATATATATATATATATTTAGGATATATTATGTAGTTGCAAAAACTAAACAAGCACTTAGATCACATACATTCAATTTACAAAATTGAAACTAGGATTTACAAGTACAATTGTTCAATATAAAAGTGAGGAGTGCAGTAAAGGTTGGAGAGATCACTTAGCTAATTATAAATACAATCTAGATGTGTCATGAGTGGATTTGGGAGGTCTAAGTTCACAAAGATAGTCAAGAAGTCAATGTGTCCTTTTTTTGCTTCGTAGTTGAACAAACCAACCTAGTATAGACTATCCAATGGTTTTATATATAAACATATGGTTTCATACCAATGACTTGTACACTTTGGTTTTTCCTATGTAGCTTTACCTTTGCCTCAATGTTTCATGATATATTTATATTCTCTATAACTCAAGCGTATTTTTTGTTGTACTTATGAAACCCTAGCTTCCTATAAAACACTCAAACAAACATTAGATAACAAAAATAAGGTTAGGTGCTTGAGTTAAATCGACTTATGTGGTCAACCATAGTTGAATCTAACCGCACATTGTTCTCAATTTCAAACTTCATACAGCTTCGTGCTATATAGCGTATATGTGTATGCAAACTAGTCCATTCCCTTAATATTTTCCCACATGCTTTGACACTAATAACGATCTAACTATTTCCTAATTAAAACCCTTGTACGTAGATGTATAACACTTAAAAATCAGTAATTTCCCCCTTTTAATGTGCTCATGAGATTCCCTATGACTATTCCTTGATTATTAATAGATATTACATGAGTTGAATTAGATGATAAAGCCTCTAGTAAGTTGTAACCTAATTGACCCTCTCGGTCCATCCATCACCTTTGGGTGGTAAGCGGGCTGAAGTTCAACTTCGTTCCTCAAGTTGCATAAAGTCTCTACCAAAATCTAGATGTCATGCGAGGGATCTCCATCCGATATAATATGCTTTGGTATCCCATGTAATCTAAAGATTTCATGCACAAATCTCTTTGTGAGAGTAGGTGATTCATCCTTCAAATTCCTAGGTATAAAGTGGGCTACCTTGGTCAACTTATCCACCACGACTAGAATCATATCATGCTTATTCCTAGACATAGGCAATCCTGCACAAAGTCCATACTAATCACTTGCCACTTCCATAATGGTATATCATGTGGATATAACAATCTGTTGAATGCACATGTTCGGCCTTGACCGTTGACACTCTAAACACTTTGATACGAACTCTATTATATCCCTTTTCTGACCATTCCAAAAGTAAAGAGCTTTCAAATCAACATGCATCTTAGTCACTCCTGGGTGTCCAGAATAAGGAGCATTATGAAACTCCTCAAGAACTTTCTCTCTCAATCCCCTTCCTTCGGCACATACATTTTTCCCGAATAACGAAGCAATCCATCCTCCTCAAAAGTGTAGCCATCATACCTATGATCTAGAGGATTTGCTTCTAGTGCTTTCTTGACTTGAAGATAAAATTGATCCTCCGACAATTGCTTGAGAACTTCTTCCCTAAAATTTGATCTAAGAGTGATCAAAGCAAAGAAGATACCTACGATGGCTAAGGGCATCACCACCCTATTCTCCTTTCCTTTAATATAACCAATATCAAAATCATATTTAGCAAGGAATTCCAGCCATCTTCATTGCCTAACATTTAGATTCGCTTGAGTGAAAATATATTTCAATCCCAAATGATCAGTCTTTAGTTCAAAGGGTTTACCCAAGAGAAAATGCCTCCATACTTGCAAAGCATGGACTATAGAAGCTAACTCCAAATCATGCAGAGCATAGTTCTACTCATGAGGTTTGAGTTTACGGGATTCATAGGCAACAACTTGCCCATCTTGCATGAGTACTCCACCATAACCATCCCCAGATGCATCCGTCACCACTGTGAAATTGCCATCGGGTCGAATCCTAAGAATTGGTGTTAATGTCAATCTTTCCTTTAACAATTGGAAAGCCTACTCACATTTTGAGTCACCTCAAATTTCTTACTCTTCTGTTGCATATAATTAATAGGGTTGGTAATCTTAGAGAACCCAAGTACATACTTCCTGTAGTACCCTACCAATCCCATGAAGCTTCTTACTTCATGGATATTCTTTGGTTCTAGCCATTCCATAATGGCCTTAATCTTTGTTGGGTCAATGGTTATTCCATCAGTTAAGATGATATGTCCTAGATATTGTACTTCCTTCATGAAGAAAGCACATTTTGACAACTTTGCATAAAGCTTGTGTTGTCGCATGCCTGTTCCAAAACCAAGTTCAAATGATGAAGATGTTCTTCCTCATTTCAAGAATATATCAAAATATCATCGAGGAAAACAAGAACAAACTTGTCAAGATAATCACTGAAACACATTGTTCATCAAATTCATAAAGGCGACAGGTGCATTGGTCAACCCAAAAGGTAAAATCGTGAACTCATAGTGTCCATACCAGGTTCTAAATGCCATTTTATGAATATCTTCTTCCTTGATTCTAAGTTGATGGTATCCTTCCCGAAGATCTATTTTTGAGAATATCGTGGCACCTCTCATTTGGTCAAAAAGATCATCAATACGGGGCAACGGGTACCTATTCTTGATTGTAGATTTATTTAGCAACCTATAATCCACACACAATCTTAGAGTACCATCCTTCTTCTTCACAAAGATTACAAGTGCTCCCCAAGGAGAAACACTAGGACATATTAACCCCTTTTCCATCAATTCATGCAATTGAGCCTTGAGCTCCATTAGCTCAGTAGTAGTCATCCTATATGGTGCCTTTGAAATAGGTTCTGAGCCAGGTACTATGTCGATAGAGAAATCAAATTCTCTTTTAGGTGGAAGCCCAAGTAAATCTTCAGGAAAGACATCTTGATAATCCCACAAGAATGGATATTCATCCATCATGGGCTCTTTTTCCTCCACCATGTCTAAAATCTTTATAGCATAAAGAATGCACCCCTTTTTCTTAGCCTTTTGAGTTGCATAGCTGATATTTGTCTCAAACTAATCTCTCTTTTAATTCCTTGTATTACTGTAGAATTCCCATTATCATCCACACATTCTACTTTCTTAGTGAAGCAATCAACCTTGGCCCTATGTTGAGCTAACCAACTTACACCTAGGATAACATCATATGATCCTAAGGGTGCTACATACAAGTTTACCTCAGTAGTGAATTCAGGTAGCTTCAGTTCTACCTCAAAGAGACACTGCTTTACCCTAAACTTGACCTTATTTCCATATTGAACGGTCCATGAGTTTTCCATATATCCTGCTCTCTTAGGTAGTTCAGCTTACAAGCTTTGAGAAACAAAATATTTTGTAGCACCGATATCTATCAAAATAGTTATGGGGAAATCAAATAACATACCTGAAGCTTTACTAACGTAGCTTGATGTTTTTCCTGATGGTTATTCACCGCTACATGGATCCTCTGCTGAAAAGCCTCTCTTTGATTAGGAAGGGTTCTTCATTATTGAAATTTCCCTGAGTTTTCCTTGGACAATTATTGGCATAGTGGTCACCTCCACAAGTAAAGCATCCGCCAATTGACCCTTTCTCTTTATTTTCTTTTCATTGAAACCGGAGTTTCCATTCCCTTTATTGAAATTGTTGCTCGGTTTGATTTGCCTAAAACCTTTTGGTAATTGGTTTTTCTTTCTTGTTGTCCTTTTTCTACCAAGGATTATTTATATCTAAAGGGGTTGTAGATGAAAACCGCTTTTTATTCTTTTCTTCTTGGAAATTTGTTACTTTAATTGTATATTTTGTTCTTGTTTGATTGCCTTTTCAAACATTGCATCCATAGTGGTGGGTCCATGCACATCTACTTCTCCACCAATGGTGGGATTTAATCCCAAAATGAATTTTTGAATTCTGAATTTCTCATCCTTTTGGTATTGGGGTACATATTTGAGAAGGTGGGTGAACTTATCCCATTACTCAGTCACTAACATCTCTCCTTGACATAGACCTTGAAATTTTGTCATCTTTTGATCATAAAATAGTTGTGGCAACCATCGTTGGTGAAAAATCCCCTTGAATTGTTCCCAGGATATGGTAGCTACATCAATGTCAAGCTCCAACTTCTTATTGTCCCACCATGATGAAGCTTCTCCAGATAACTAATAAGCTCCCCATAATGCCTTTGTTTCCATGAGAAAGCCCTTATCTCAAAATACTTTTCCATCTCACTGAGCCAAGACTCAACACCATCTCCTAGGGTGGTTCCATCAAATTTAGGACTAATCCTCTTTATATCCCTTGAAAGCTCTACATTCATCCGAGCCTTCTTAGATTTTGACCTTTCTTCTTCTTCTTCTTCATTTTCAAAACCCTTTTGGTCCTCACCATCTTGCCTTTCCTCCTCAGGTTCTTCTTGAACCTTTTGCTCTAAGGTGGTGATGTGATCTCGTGTTTCATGGAGGGCAACCAATATTTGATCCAATTTATCTTGTTGGTTTCTAGTAGCATCACTGGATCCTATATCAACATTAGTTCTTGTGTGAGCCATTATACATGTTAACATTAGGAAAGTTACTAACATAGTGAACTTACCAGGTCCAAGTGTAGAGAACTTAGTTAAAAGGTTGCTTTGATACCAAAATGTAACGACCCTTCATTATTACATACTAAAAAGTGGAAATAATTTTTTGAAAAATGAAGTTTAAGTTTAAAGTCTTCTTAGGTAACTTAAATATAACCATGTATATTAATAATTATTATGAACAATACCTCTAATTAAAACTGAGGTCCAAAACATCATTTCGTTACCATATTTCCAATTGTCAAACAAGAGTTGATCCAATAAATGTCATTTAAACTTTATACATTGTTTCCCACAATTTTCCGTACAAAAGTATGATCAACAATCATTTCATAATACAATGATTAATATCATATTTAATTCATATTCCATATCAAATACTTGAGACAATAAGCTTGTCCCTAGCCAAGTATAACAATATGACATATGTCATAATATAAGATTTTAATATCAAATCATTATTTCCAAAAGTTCTTGTGTACATGTGTATCTCTTTGTGCAACTGTATAGAGGGAGAGCATCATTGGAGTGCTTTCTCCAACCACAAAACCTTTCGGTTCCCCACACACCTTTGCAAGAAAGAGGGGCCCGACCCTTCACGAGGAAGGCAGATAGAGATATTCAACTATCAACAAAGAATAGTAATTGAGAACCATGTGTAATATACCCAAATTCTAAAAATACACCCATCATAAGATCATGACAACCAATACCATCATATGATTCCTGACTAGTACAGAATAAGGATAAGTGAATTGACAATGCATATAACTAGATACATTACTTTGGCCAAATTTTTCCAGCTATGCTAATGCAAGCTAATCTTATAGTTTGCACAAACAAATAAGATTTGTCATCCTTCACAACACAACTATCTCGTACACCACTTCCATAATCAAAAATCCTCATCAAGAGGCAATCCATAACAACATTAAAGCAATGTTTTGATTCATTAATCAAAGAGGTAGAAAAACCATTTATTCCAATTTTAAATCCATAATTCTAGATTTTATAATCATAAAGAAAACAATCCCTCATAAGCATATCATAACTAGTTTAACATAAATCAATACATTACTTCCTTCTACACAAATATAACATTATTATCTAGATTGTTTTTAGCCAAAGACTCACAGGACTCGTAGACAAGACTCGCATAACATGAGCACACGACTCATAGGTCCTAGAGTAAAGGACTCGCAAGTGCATGACTCACATAAAACAATCTCTAACATGAGTTACAAGATCTCAAAAAGAGAAACTGAGAGATGTTTTTGTTCCTCTCCTTGCTAGGAGTAAAAATATCTCTCCGTTTTTACACAACAGCAAAAATCAAGGAGATATCTTTGTTTTAAGTTTCAGTAGAATAAGGTTGAAGAAAGGTAAATAATACAAAAACACAGGTCTAGTAAAAAGGCAATAAATCCCTCATTTCTCAATAAAAATCAAATTTTCAAAATGTTTTAGATAGCTTACAACAAGGCACACCAAACCCATAAATCATTTGAAATTATTCTTCAAATTAAATGCACAATTGTGATCAGAAAATCAGGGATAAATTCCTTCATATGTTGTTTCTTACTTCACTAAGCTTCTAATGCATTTAATGTGATTAAAGAAGGATTATGATAACAAATACATCTTCATGCCCAAACAACAAAAAAAAGATAAACAACTTAGTATCACAAATCAATTACCGCAAGGTATAGATTTGTTAAAATTCAATAAGTTATTTCACACAACAAAAACAATGGTGTAACCGCCTATTTTACACATTCGTTCTTTCTTGTTTCATTCCAAGATGTAAGCCCAATATGGGTTTGATAAAATAACCAATTTGCATTGACTCAAATAGGTGAAATTGACCCAAAACAGAGTGTTATAAAAATACAAATATCTAGATCTGGAAATGGGTGTGAATCGACCCAATGAAGAAAGTATAAATTTTTATAAAATAACCGAATACACAAGATCCAAAAATGGGTTCCCATAATGACCCAACAAAATGTGTTTTCATACCAAGATAATGCACAAACATGCAGGCCCAAAAAAGGGTGAAAATCCAACAAAGTATTTACATTTTAACCACAAGTTTTTCTTCAAAAATGCAGACCCAAAAGGTGTATTTTAACCATCATTTTAAAACAGTAATTTCTTTTTAAATGGGACCCAAATGTCTTTTTTCAATCAATAATTCTAGATTTCAAACAACAATTAATCTTTCAAAATCAGAGACCCAAATGGGTGTAAATCAGCAAAACAATTCCATGAATTAACAACAATGTTTCTTCAAATTTGCAGACATAGAAAAATAGATATAAATCAACAACACATCTCCATGACTTAACAACTATTTTTTCCAAAGCAAATAGAATAAGAAGAAAACCCATGCATGTTAAAACCAACTTGATCTCTCTCAAATTCTTCCAATGTTCCAGCCTCCAAGCTCCTAACAAAAACCTCCATATTGCCCCCAAAAAAAAAACACCACCATAAAATAGATATGCCCTAACCGTCCTCCTTCATTCTCTCATTGAAACTCTAGTTCAACTTCCTCTTCCCATTTTCTTGCTCCAAAAACACACGTATCACAATCAATTAAAAAAAAATCAAAACTTCCATTACTCTCACTTCCACGTATTTTCCTTCTTCCACTTTGCTACATGTTTTAATTAAAAACAATTAAAATGCAATACACCTTATTAACTCTCACTCCCAAACACATCCTTTCCCCAATTAAATCAACATGCCCATTAATTAAATATTAGTGCATATTTTTATTTTAATAAATAAAAATCAAAACACTTATCTCCACTTACCATTTAACAACCCAACTTATGTTTCATGCAAAGCGGTCAAGTCTATATGCATGACAACCACAAACAATAATTTAAATATAAAAATATCATATTATATTATTTTAATAACCATGCCATGGTCACCAATATAATGAATATTTATAATTCCAATTAACCAAATAAATGAAAATAAAATAAAACATAAAGAAATCACACATCACACAAATAAACTAAATGATACCCGATCCCGTGGTGTGTGTTAGTTCTCATTACCTTTAATGTTTTAAGTTCAATACCTTAATCTAACAACCTCTCTCCAATGATGCCCTCCCTCACCGTCTCAACAAAGGTGCTTGCTCCTGCATCCACCTCATATCACCAAAACGGTAGTTAGTCCAAATCATTAAAATCCAGCATGACGATAATAATCCTGCTAATTTCCACATTAGAAAATAATCATAATGAGTAATTGAAAAACAATCCACAGGTTAAACACAAAAATATGATCGATATATTATTCCTATATCAATTACAATGAATGGAGTGCTATTAAATAGCCATCCAAATAGGAAAACCAACTTCCTATAAAGTAGGAAGTATAAACAATATAAAACCCGTATTAATATATTGTTATACATTTGTTATAACAATATATAAAACTAACCATATAAATATTTACCTATGATGTAAATACTAATTCCTAACATTCCCCCCCTTAGTGTTTACATGGTAGAAAAACATCCACACACTCCTCTGCAGTATGCTCACCCCTGTGGCATGTCCAACTCTGTGACTCATGACCTTGATCCAAAAGAAAGGCTCTCTCCTTCCATGGTTTTAAACAGGCTTACCACAAATCTTGAAGTGACATGAACCTCATCAACTGTCCACCTAGTGTGGTTTTCTGGATCCTCCCACAAACCATTTCAAGATCCATGAATCTGACTTACTCTGGTGCTATTGTTCATCACTATGCTTATACATCAGGGAATTATGTAGGAAACACAACTTGCATATCACAAAACTACACAATAGAAGATATATTGAAAAAATTTCACATTACTTCCTATAAGAATCATAATGTTCTTAATCGTAGTCTCTATCATTGATCGCGCCACTCGATCTCGAACAACATAGAAAAGCGCCCTTTTGCCACCGCTTCGAAGCTTTCCTTGACTAAGTCGTTTTGGGTGTAGAATGGGAATGGAACATTGGTATGTATTCCCCCCCACAATGTGAAATTCCAAATAAGAAATCAGAAAGGGAAAAATGTATTGTGTTGTATCATACTAACTGGATCTTGCTTTGTCTTGATCTTGCTGCACATGATCACCATTGCCAATGAACGTATTCACTGACCGATCATCTTCCAATGAAGTACGACAGTCAGAGGATCTCTGCAGTCAGAGGATCTCCGTAGTTTTCTGCTCTCTTATACAATTCTTTTCCAGTATTAACAATAAATCACACCACTCAAAGCAACAAGAACACTGCAAACTGAAGCACACTGAGAAAATGGAAACCACACTGAAAATCATATACTCACACCATACATATGCCACCACGCCTGCGCGCGCCCGTCGTTGCCAGTGACTCGACGAGAGGTCGCTATCGACCTCCGCCTCCGATGCCTCCATCCTCCATCTTCATGCTCTTCAGATCACTGGATTTGGATATGAAGCTCTGTTTCCACATTGAGATTATTCTTTTCTTCCTTCCCGTAATGTGAAATACTTTATTTCCAGACGTCGGGTAACACCGAAAATGCGTCTGTGAGGCAATTTTTTTTTATTTTCCAATATTTTTGTCATTAACTCTTGACACCACCTAAAATCACCTATTTGACATGACTTTGACAAAACAACAAGGACTACATAACAAAAGATGATTTTATGACATTTGACACTATTGGATGATATAAGGACTAGAATAGAGACTAGAATAGAAAATTTAAAAATGAAAAAATGACTTTGGTAATGACAATACCAAAAAAATTGTTTCGACTCTTTTTAACAATCTGACTTTTGACGTCTTTTTAAATACAACTTAGTGTATGGAGGGCTTGAACATCTAAATTGACAAAACAATTACAATGAGACCGAAGTATTATTTAGGACAATTCTAAAAACTTAACACTACAGATAAAAATAATATTAAAAATCCAATCGACTCAAAATGAAACAAAATTAAGAATCTTTAAATGACTACACACTATGCACACACTCAAGTTTAACACCATTGAAGGGTGAAAGCACATAAAAATGTTAAAATCCAATTTAACCATGACACTTTACTCATCGTGATTAAACAAGTATCAATTTTAAAATCCAAATAAGAGGGATGTGACAATTGATGCCGTATAACTAATGGAGAATCTAACATCCTTGGCTTATGAAACCCTCTCGTAAGGATTTCAATAGATGTGGTGCAATGTTATTGTTAATCTCGTAACTATTTTTGATTAAGTTAACTCATATTACATTTAGTAGATGTACTTGTCGGCATTAGCGGTGGAAAGACCCCAAGTTAAAATCTTTTGATCCACAACCCATTACTTGTTGCAGAATAATAGAAACAAACCCAAAAATAAAGAATTATCCATTGCGTCGAAAAAACACATACTATAAAAGCAAACACCATCACTTATATACACAAAAAATAAATGCCTACTACTAATTATTTACAAAAAAACTAGACAATACTAATTGTTGGATTCGTAATGTTAACAAGCAATTACATCGATATCCTATTTTCCAAACTAAATCATTGCCAACAAATTATGACAGTTTTGGGTTGTTAGTTCCTTGCCTTTGGACCATATTTGTGTTGCAAAACAATTTTAGAGTGCTTGTTACTTAGGAGAGGATGTCCCACGGAAGGGTCCCCCATTCCTCATTCCACCTTGGAAAAGACCTTTTGTTATTTATCCTCACTGGTATCATCTACGAGACACCACTGTAAAGTGATTTCCTCATCCCCCCAGGCACTTTAATTGGGATCATGCTAGCGTTGAAGATTACACTTTCACTGAGCTTGACTAGATCTACCAAAATCAATTCGTATTGGATTTGCATTATTTTTTGGAATCAATAGGCATTGGTCTTTGTATTGGTGTTCCTTTCGAGATCAAAATCATTTTTCTTTATGGAACATGTGTATTGAGTATTGCGATCCATTCTTCTTCCCGTCTAGCACCTCCTCACACCACTGACAAGATCACTAGAGTTTGCATCTTCCTTCATCTCAATTACCATTTCACATCGCATGTGGTGGTTAAATATTAGATTGGTTGAATTTCCAAATAAGTAGATGATGTTGGATACTCATATCCCATGCCTCAACATACGAGTTGTCATCTCCTCCAATTATCCTCCATCGAAATCCATGCATTCAACATATTACATGCATTTATAGTTGTTAGCTCATCAATAGATTATAATCTTCACATCGACTCACCTAATCATATACTTTTCTCGACCGAATCCTCTGAATTATAATTTTCAAATTCAAATATTACCTTTTTGTAATCATGAATGATCTTATCAATCATAAGAATAAACCATCTGCATAGTATTTGTTTCCTCTTTTACCAACGCCTCAACCATTAATTACCCTAAAAACCTCCAGACTCCCGTGTTTATTTCCCTCAACTTTAATTTCTTCTAAGCATATCCTATTCGGCGTTTCCATCAGACGGTGCGATTGCTAGTTGTATGTAAAACTACTTTCCACACTTTCCTAGAGTGGCCGTGTCAACCATTTCATACCCATCCGTTACACTTCTTTGACCAGTAAGAACAGTGACATTCTATTTGTCTTGGAGGCTGGCACCAGTATTATAAGTAGTTCCCCTTTTAACATAGATCACGTATCTCTAAGGGCATCATCATCAATGGCGTCGGCAATGCCGTCTACCGCCCCTTGCCCCACGGTCGCGTATGCCTGAATGCCAAAACTTCCTAAAAGCTTACCTAGAGTGGCCGTGTCAACACTTCAAAATTTCCGTGGAATTGTCTGGTGTGGTATCAAAGCTCATAGCAATTTGCACCCCAAGGTAAGTGCAATCTCCGTTACATTCAGATTTGTACTAGTTGCTTTCCCGATGCGTGTTTTATATATATTTTAAAAAGTAAAAACCCATTTATTTTGAAGAATTTCTTTGTTCCAAAACCTGAAACCCTTCCTTCATTATATATCGATCTGCATGTTTTCAACCAGCGGGCCTAAAGTTTGATGTGAGAATGGCTTTCTTTTTAGTTGGAGTGTTTTACATTTTAGTGTCTTAGGTTTATTGGAAGCTTTGTTCCGATTTAAATAGGTTAACAGACATCTAACGTTCGTGGGATTAAGTGATCAAGAAAGGTTTTAGTTTTTCGCCTTAGTGTTAATGGAAATCTTGTATGTCTACCTTGTGTTGTGATAGATTAGCCCATCTCATAGGTTGAGCGTACCATTTTCGCTGGGTATGAGGGACAATTCAGATCTGTAAGTAGACAGACTCCCAGGGTTTTTGTGATTATGTGGCCTTAGACAGATTTCGGAATTTTTTTCTTGTTTCTGGTGACTTTAATTTAGGATAAGAAGTCCACTTTTTTAATTTTTAATTTTTTTAACATTATCTAGTTCTGTAAAAAGATAAGCTGTGATTAAGGTTTTGTAGAATTAAGCTGTCATTCTTCACGACAGCGTTAATCTCTGGGTTCATATTAATGGTTGCTTTACCAAATTGATGTTTCAGTACAAATCAGCATGTAAATTCGTTGTTGTAAACCCTAATTTAGCTAACAGTGGGAATTTTGCTATTTACCTAGCCTCACAACCAATGGGAATGTTTTGTTACATTTTTTTGTCTTACATGCAGTGAAATCTCTCTGCTAATTTTGACTCAATTAAACATTTTTATAATTGCAGAGGCAAATAGCGAACTTTCCTTTCTAAACAATGTCTAGCAAGAAGGAAGAAACTGCACAGGCAGCGGCTGATCGGATCAAGGCTGCTGCACTAAGTGCTGCCAAGGGTCTTAGCCGAGCCCAGGCTGAACGAGCAGCTGCTGCTGCAGCAAGGAATGTAAATGCATACGGACAGAAGGAAGAAGGACCTAGCCGATGGCAGGAACGCAAGGAAGCGAAGCGTCAGATGTATTTGATGAGTACCGAGAAGGCTGTGAAATTGGGTGTCAGGAAGGATTTGAAGCCCACTGCTCCATCTGGAGGTGCTGCTCAGCGTTGCCAGAAATGTTTTCAACCTGGCCATTGGACTTATGAATGCAAGAATGAGAGAGTTTATATTTCTCGTCCATCACGGACGCAGCAGCTTAAGAATCCCAAACTGAAGATGAAATTGTCGGTGTCTTATGAGCTGGACAACCCTGATAATCCTCAGAATGCCTTGGGTTTGGAGCATGATTTGAACGGAAATCTACTATCCGAGAAAGTGGAAAGGAAAAGAAAGAGCAAGAGTAAGAGTGAGAAGAAGAAGAAGATGAATAAAAGGAAGCAACATGCTTCAGATGATAGCAGTGACAGTGATTCTAGTGAAATATCTGAAAGTTCAAGTGATAGTGGTATTTCTACGGAAGACTCAGACTCTGAGTCAGATACATCAAAGTCAGTTAAAAGTGATAGCGAGACTGAGTCATCCGAGACATCATCTGATTCAGATTCTGAAGAGGAGCAAAGGAGGAGAAAGCGTGTGAAAAAGAGGCATCGTCAGCATAGTTCATCGGAGTCTGATTCTGATTCTGATTCCGATTCCAAAGAGTCCCGCAAGAAGGTAAAGCCCCATCAGAAGAGGCGTCATAGTAGACGATGATGCCATTGTGTAAGTAGTATGGCCAACAGTTTTATCCATTTGGACTTTACTGTTAGATTGTTATGAACGTCATTGCGATAATTTTGTGACTAATTTGGATAACAGTCTTATAAATTGGGCTGCTAATACTTGTGTTTATCTGCAGCTTTAATAATTAATAGCTTTAAGTCAAAAAAGAAAACTCTTTCCTACGTTGGTAAAATTCAATTATTTTTGCTTTAACCATGTAGTTCCAAACTTCCAACAGTCTCATTTCCTCAAAACATTGACTAAAGAAAACATCTAAAGATAATAATGTTATTCATTGGATATCATGATAGGTGGTTCTAAGCGTAACAAAGATAATGGCATTAGCTTTAGGTGGTTGCTTCTAAAATTTGAATTTAAATGCTAATTGGACTTCTATAGGTGGTGATGACAGTATTAACAATATACATATTTTTCAAAACAAAAGAGTTACTTTTTGAAATTATAAGTTCTTCTCATAACTGGTTTAAAATTTTATTTATTTTCAGCAGTTTAAAACATTAGTTATTTTTAGCTTATTTAAAACATTCTATTTTGATAGGTAAAATGAGCTGTTTTATTAGGATACTCACCAGTCAAATTGAAAGTGTTACACAATATTATTGAAAGGAAGAAGTTAGAAGAAGAGAGTAATGTATTATAATGGTGGTTCAAAAGTCAATTTGCTATCTAGGGAAGATCCAAAGATTGGATTCTGTCCCACAAGCAAGATCTAGAGTCTTTTTCTTAAAAAAGTGCAGGTCTAGAGGAAGCTAACGACATACGTGAGCCACACCAAAATAATATCACATCTGGTTACCAGAACAGGGAACAATATTTTAACACGCTCCATTAGCTGTGCTGCACTTGCTTCAGTCCCAAGAGGCACCACTAAACAACCTCATCCAACACCACCCTGTAATGCAACATTTGAGAACCCCTGTAAAACTTTTTAACAGAGTTGCAGATACTCAAAAACAACAGTGTTTATCTGCTATTTTATAATTAATAGCTTCAAGTCAAACAAAGAAAACTCTTTCCTACATAAATTCAATTAAGTTCTTTTAGCCATCATAAATCTCGAACAGTGTTTTGTCATTTTCTTAAAATATTGACTAAAGAAAATATGATATATCTAAAGAAGGTCCCACAACCTTATACAAAAATCCCTTCAGGCCAGATTTAGCAATATAGAACATAGCAAAAAAGTACCCATGGAGATTCCAAAAAAAGGAAAACGAAAAGACAACAGAAGAAAAGAGGATAACATCAGAAGAGCTTTTTCAGCTCAGAGACAACAGTTCTAGCTCTGGGATCCCGAATCCTCCGCAAGTTGTTCCACAAGGGTGATGAGCTCCGAGCAATCTTTGGCAATGGCGCTCCTGGTAGAATCAGTGAAGGCCTCCCAGGCCTTCAAGGCAGTGAAGGCACGCTGGAGCTTGTTTAAAATAGATGACACCAAATCGACTCTGCGTTCATCCCTCTGTGAGTCAGCAATCGCAGGCTCAACGGAGTTGAGTTCAAATTCGGAGAAGATTTCATAGTGTCAGCAGGAGGTTCACTTGTCGTCGAAGAGTGATTGTTTCCAACAGTCTGAGAAGTGGGGTCATCCACAGCTGGTTCGTCTCCATCTGCTCCGAGGCCGGGAGTCAGGATAGAGCTTGGCGAGGCCCAGAATGTCTTCGGCAAGAGAAGTATCGGGGCTTGAGACCGGGAGACAACTTTAAAACTGGTGTCAGTGCCTTCCAAAGAATAACAAGCACGAAAGGTGGGGGGAAAACAGGGGGAGCAGAAGGCTCGAAACAACGAGGGGAGGGGCTAAGAATGGCGACATCCGAGTCGAGTCAGAGGAAAGGTGTAAATGATGGTGGCGCCGAGAAGAGCGGAGGGAGGTGGAGGAGGGGCGGGGGAAGGCGAGGGAGAATGGCGACGACGACCAGATTTTTGGGGGAAGTGAATTAAGTCGGCATGCGAAGCAACATCAGAAAAAAGCAAGTACAGTAAGCCCTGGTGGAGAATAGCCCCTTCCCCATCACGAGCCAGCTGAACAGAGTGCTCTAAAGATTGATAGAGGAAAGCCGCCAGATTAATCTTTTTCCCCAACGCAGATGAGAAAGGATGAAGAAGTGAGGGCCGTAGACCAAATGATAACGGCCATCAATGGTGAAATAACGCATTACAACTTCAACGCGACTCTATTCCATGGAGGAGGCAGGGAATCGCGAGTGTAGCCAGAGAGATATTTGACCGGCTTGTCCCCTGGAGCGATAAAATCCTACATTTCAGCATGCAACTGAGCGCTTGAAATAGATGTCACCGCGGCAGGAAGACCCGTGGCATCAACGATAGCATTGGTGGAGATGGTAAAGCACGTGTTACCAATCTGTACCCACCCCTTCACCAGGAAGCCATAACGCGCATACGAGACCAGGGCCGAGTAGCCCGCCATTCTCTCCAGGAAGGTCGTGATGCCATTTTCCAGTAAAATGTTCCAAACCTCCACATCTTCTTTAACCGAGTCACAGGCAGCTCAAGCCGCTTCAGTTGGCCACCCATTGTTGAGAAATTTGGAAAAGTGCAGAAGAGAGAGCGATGGGGGTCCTTTAAAAGCCCGCCTAGGGCGTGGGAGCCGTCGGCCTCGCCATCATTGTCCTCCCGCCAGATCATCATATGATTAAGGGGAGGAATTACCCCATGCGTGCGGAAATCCTCCACATCATAACACATCACCTCATCAAATGGTTCATCACAAAGGTCTTTTCATAATAAATCAAACATAAATGCCACCGCCTTTTGAGGGGGCCATAAAGGCGTTGCTGAAACCCATATCAGCTCCCCCTTCCACAATCAACATTGGGATAGATCATTCTGAGTAATTTGGAAGAGATCAACCGGGAAGTTGTCCGTCCAACTTTGTTGACTCTCAAGGAGAACTCCAATGTTAGCTAGGTGGTCCGCCGCTTTATTCCCCTCCCGAGGACGTGATGGAACTGAATTTGCTGGAAATTTCTTTGTAGAATTCTGATATCAGCTATGATATTTTGGATTGACCATTGACCAGAATCAATAGATGACAGGAGAGATTGATGATGTTGAGGGAGTCACTTTCAACTTGGAGAGGATCGTCACCAAATTTGATAGCCAGCTCAAGGCCTTTGAGGATGGCCATGGCTTCCACGATGGTTGGTGCCATAGTTAAGATTATGAGCAGAGGCAGCAACGATGGAACCCGAGGAGCAACGAAGAATGGCTCCTCCACCTGATTTACCAGGATTGCCTTTCGAGGCCCCATCCGTATTAAGTTTTCTCCAGCCAGGGGGAGGAAGCCATCGAACTAATCCCCGAGCAGAGGAAGTGCCTTTACTTACAGGATGAATAGCCAACAACCGCTGCCACTCCCGAGAGTTACAGATTTGGATTTTTTGCTGATATTTGGACCAGAGGTGAGAGTTGAGATTATCCTGGAAAGTTAGAGCAATCTGGTAGCCACCCGATCAGGTTCAAGACTCTGGTCTTTGAAGATTCTTCTGTTCCTTTCTTTCCAGATGCCCCATATGCCATGTGGGAGGAGAAGTTTCCAGCCAGAACCAGAGCCGGGTGAGTGAAGGGGAACTCCATTGAGAGAGGGTGTCCTGAATGGACTCAGGGAAGGTCCAAAACACACCCATCCTCGATAAGAACCAATGCCAGATAACTTGCGAAAAGGGACAGTGGATCAAAAGATGGGCAGAGGATTCCACCTCCTTAGTACAAAGCACACATCTAGTGGGAAGAGAGAAACCCCTCCTTTTCAGATTTTCTCCAGAGAGGAAAGCATTCTTAGAAGAGAGCCAGGAAAAAAAACCAATTTTGGGGATGATCTCCTTCGGCCAGAATTTGGTGAGGGGGACCAGAGTCAGCACAATGCATTGAGAGATAAGCAACCTTAACCGAGAAAGAGCCAGATGGGGAGAGGGGCCAAATTAGCTCATCTTCATGTTGGGAGAAGGGGATATAGATGGATGAGAGCACAGTTCTAAGTGAAGTCAGGAGCATGCTCTGCTTGTTCACTTATATCATCCCAAACCTGAATATTCCAGGAGGGAATGGAATTCACCACCTTCCAATAGCCCGAAACTAACCTTCCCTACTTATTAATGAGGCTTCTTTTCACAGGATCCCATGAGGGATTGCGATCAAGCGGCTCGACCCCAATCCAATGATCCCGCCAGAAGTCAATAAGTCTACCATTTCCAAATCTCCATTTAGTGCCAGCCCGATAATGGGGAGGGAGCTAATAACAGAATTCCAAATGGCCGAACCTCGAATTGGATTTGAAGTGAGGAAATCTTCATTATTAGCAAGGTACTTAGCTCTGAGAAGCTGAGCCCAATGAGAGTTACCTTTAGCCACGTCCCAGCCAAGTTTGGCCAGGAGGGCCACATTCGTGTCAGCCATCCTTCTTAGTCCGAGCCCACCCTGAGAAGTCGGCTTACACACTTCCTTCCATGAGACAAGATGGATCCTCTTCCTTTCTTCCGTCCCAGACCACAGGAAGTGCTTTTGGATTTTTTCCACCACCTCCTTCACCGAGTTGGGAACTTTGAGAAGGGACATGAAGTAAGTAGGAAGACTTTGGAGGGTGGCTTTAACCAGTTGGAGTTTTCCAGCCTGACTGAGCAGAGCCCCTTTCCAGCAGCGAGCTTTTTTGGTATCTTTCAATGACTGGATTCCAGAGATTTTTAGATTGCTTACCATGGAAGAGGGGGATGCCAAGATAAGAGGCGGGGAGGTCCACAATATTGCACCCAAAAATATCCGCAATCTTTCTCTGGAGTCCTAGGAGCAGTGTTGATGAAGGAGATGTTGCTCTTGTTGAAGTTGATAATTTGCTGAGAAGCTGCTTGGTAAAGAGATAGGATATCCATGATAGCCCGGCTTCAATCACAGAGGCAACACTTAACAACAAAGTGTCATCAACAAACTGCTATGAGTGGCAGAAGGGAAGCTGGAGGTGATTTTCAGACCCGAAATGATAGATTGACTTTTAGCTGCCTCCAGTGCTCTGCTGAGGGAGTCCGCCATAAGAACAAAGAGGAAGGGTGACAGGGGGTCACCTTGCCTGATACCTCTGCTGCTTTTGAAGAATCCTACCGGAATGCCATTGATAAGAATAGAGAAGCAAGGAGTCGCAATACAAGAGAAGACCCAACTACACCATCTTTTATCGAAACCATATTTTTCCAGGACCCTAATTAAAAAAGGCCAGCTGACTCTGTCAAAACTTTTTGCATATCAAGCTTTAGGATCATTCCAGGGGATTTCGAGTGATAGGCCGAGTGGATAGCTTCATGAACCGTAATGATACCACCTTGGATGAGCCGCCCCTTAATAAAACCATTCTGGTTTTGCGAGATGAGAGCATTCATTAGGGGTTTAAGCCTGGAGGCCAACATCTTAGTGATAATCTTGTAAGCGGTGTTGCATAAACTGATTGGCCTAAAGTTGGAGACATCTTTTGAACTATGCACTTTTGGGGCAAGGGCAACGAAGGTGGTATTCCATTCTTTTAGAAGATTGTTACTGATCTGGAACTCATTAACCGCTTTGAAGAGATCCTGCTTGATGGTCTCCCAGAACACTTGGAAGAAAGCAACAGGAAAACCATCCGGGCCCGGAGCTTTGTCCCTTTTCATGGCGAAGACCGCTTTGTGAATTTCCTCCATAGCAAAAGGTTTGATCAGATTATTGTTCATCTCAGAAGACACAAGTTGTGGTATATGTTGGAGCATAGAGGCCATTGATTGCTCCGAAGGAGGCTGATCGACCTGGAGGAGGTTAGAATAGAAGGAGACGAGCTCATTGGAGATATCAGCCTCAGATGTTAACAGGGTACCCGAGGACGACACCAGCTCTCTGATCTTGTCTCTACTCTTATGCTTGGAGGCAGTGATGTGGAAGAATTTGGTGTTACGATCCCCCTGCTCGAGCCAAAGGGCTCGAGAGCGTTGCCTCCAATAGGTCTCCTCTTCTTGAAGCGTGTTGTGATAATCACTGAGGAGGGAGGTTTCTTTTTGGTGAAGGTGATCCAATCTCCCCTCAATCTCCATTTGAGCAGAGACTTTAGCCAAATCCTGAGATAGCTTCTGTTTGTGGAGCTTGATGTTGCCGAAGACCGTAGACTTCCATATTTTGAGCTGTTTTTTAATTTCTTTGAGCTTGCTGGAAAATCTAAACATGTCAGTGCCCTCAATTTTGATATTCCACCATTTGGCAACAAGAGGGTTCAGGTGATTATTCTCAAGCCAGCAAGCTCGAACCTGAAGGGAGGATTCTTGGTATTCAGATTGTGATTTGCACTCAGCAGGAGAGGGTTGTGGTCAGAGGCAGCCCGGGGGAGGGATTTGAGGTAGAAGTCAGGAAAGAGAGAGATCCAGTCCAGAGAGCCCAGAGATCTATCCAATCTACTTTGAATATGGTTCCTACCCAATCTGCGGTTTGACCACGTAAAGGAGGAACCGTGAAGTTCCATGTCAAGAAGTGAATTCTCCCTGATGAAGTCAGCCAGAGCTTCCATGCTGGCGGTCATGGCAGAACTCCTCCCTATTTTTCCGAAGGAAAAAGGGGACAATTAAAATCCCCCATTATTAATATGGGGATTTTACCACAAGTGTTGATGAAGTTTGTGATATCTTTCCATAATTTCCCACGTTGAGTCTCTAAGTTGGGGGCGTATACATTGATGGCAATCCAAGTGGAGTCAGATCCAACCTCTTGGAAGAGCATGCATAGAAAGTTGGGATGCTTGAACAAACAATCCCCTTTGAAGCTTCTGGGATCCCATAGGGTACAAAGACCTCCCGAGTTCCCTGCTGAAGGTTGAGATTCAAAAGAAGCAGCCGGCCAAATTTTTAGGAGTCGATCGTCTTTTTTTAGTTTAGTTTCCTGCAACATTATGATATCAGGAGAGTTCTGGAATTTGATATCTTTGATGACTCTTTGCTTTTGAAGAGAGTTGAGCCCTCTTATATTCCAAGAGATGATCTTCATTTCTTTGATTTGGATTTTCTCCCCACCACCATGGGGATTGTGCTCTGGGTTCCTTGAGCGACATTAAGAGCAAGCTTCTTGCTGGAGTTTGATATTGCTCGGAATCCTTCCCCTTACTTTTTCAGTGCCAATATCAGGTTTCTTGCTGCTGCTTCTTGTAAAGCGGGGGTTGAAACTATCATCAAGAATGGGCCGAGGGGGAGATGGCAGAGTCCAAGGGAGGGGGAAAGAGGGGGTCAGGGGGGAGATTCAAGGAAGGGGGTTCCGAGGAAAGGGGACCAGAAGTGGGAAGGGGGGATGGGGAGGGATAGAGGAGAAGACAGGGGTGGAGGGGGGGAGGAGGAAACAACCAAGGAGAGGTTAACCTCCTCAGAGGAAAGGGGGGGAGAGCCGAGGGAGACAAAGGGATGATGAGGGACTGAAGGGCCAGAGAGGGGGAACAACCTCAGAAAAAGGATCAGAGGAAGTGTTTATTTCTCCTTCTTCCAGGAGAGCAAAGGAATTAGAGGTGGGGATGATAGGGATCTCAACAGAGGACAGTTTAGGAATAAAGCTTCTCTTAGTTTTTGGGGAAAGGTTTTGGGTTTTGGATTTCGGCTGAGGTTTGGAGGGGCAACTAGAGGCCCGATGGCCAATGCTTTTGCAGAAGGAGCATGCTTGAGGAATATATTCATAGTCAATATTCTGTTTCCAGTTCCCAAGATCCGATATTAGCTCTATCTCTTTTGGGAGGGGACAACTTACGTCAACATTAACACAAAAACGAGCATGGATGAATCTAGTTTTAGCTTTAGTTGCTTGATCAATAGCAATTAAAGATCCTATGGAGAGGGCAATACCTTCAATAACCGCTGGATGCCAGAACTCTAGGGGGAGCCCCGGAGGCGAACCCATATTGGGGCTTGGGTCATGGATTCAGTGTGTGGGTTGAAACCTAGAGACCATTTCCTGAGGTAGAAGCCACGTCTGCCAAAAAACCAAGGGCCACCGAGAAGAACTCTCGCGAAATCCTCTTTCATGCTGAAGGAGAATAACATGAAACCATTAGGCATTGCCGCTATTTCAAGCGCTCCACATGGTTGCCATTTCAACCGTGCCCATTTTTTGATATCCTCCAAAGGGGGTCTAGGACCCATCAGTTTACCCACCAAGGAAAGATCAACCCAAAATTAACAGTGGAGAGTTTCGGGCTTGAGTATTTCTCCAGAAATTGGACCCTTGTATAAAATTAAGGCTAATTTCCTCTGGCAGCGAGCTTGTAGCTTCCATCAGAGGCCATGTCAGCACACATATCCATGTTCAGCAGCTCTGAAAAAGTGCGGGATGGACCATTAAGAATCACTAGATGTCAATGTTAACCCTTCCCCCAATATTCATTCTTTTGCAGTCCATACTTCCACCTTTTGGGGACACTTGGCCCAACCATGCTTGTCTCTAGGTGCTGTTTTTGACTGGACGCACCAAGGATTTCAGAGGACGGTGCTTTGATATTGAAATCTTCCAACCAGGCCTGCCAGGTTTGCAAGGGCCAGGAGTTGCAGATATGAGTTTGTGGAGACAAGTCTCACAGAAATTTGCCTGTATTTCAAGGGAGGAAAACTGATACTCCTTTTTTTTATCAATGGTAGAGCTGCCAATTTCAATTATGACTCGGGGTGTTACTAGTCGGGTAGCTCCTGCTTGAGCACTTCAAGAGAGGAGTGGTTTTAGTACCCATTGTTTTGTCATACTGCCGTGACGGTTGCCTTCTGATGTGCTTAAGCTGGGCATGCAGTAGGATAGAGCAGAACTAAAAAGTATGTTATTGTATGGTAAAATGGTTGAGTTAATGCAATAAGGAAGACAAGCTATTGCTGTGGGCTTTTCCCAAACAGTTTATCAGGATAAATCTTGTGTATGTCATTTCTCTATTTTCTATTTATCTCAAAGATTTTGTGAAGTATTTCTTCTCTTGTATTTGTTTATCAGAGCAATTTCTTTTCATCTGTTCTCTGTTCCGATAGGGCTAAATAATGACGATAAATCTCCTTAATCGCCTCATCTTAAAGCAGCAGGGCGGAGGAAAGATACAGCGATTTTGACATGAATTGAAAGGTGTATAATACAAGAGAAATCACAACCAATTTGCCAAGGAATTCATCTTGAATGGATTCTACTGACATCTTTCCTCCATTGTAGTCCTTGCAGGCACTGTAGTTGTAAGAAAGAAAGAAATTATATTAATGTCCACAAATGACCAAAAGTAGGTCAATGGGACTGAAGGATACAACCATTAGCAATAGAAAGTTCTAGGAAGAGAGAATCCTAGAGGTGAACCAAAGAAATAAAGTACAAAAGACAAAATAGAGTGCGCCACTAACACAAGTGGCAAAGAAACCAATACAAATAGCAATGAGGGGCGAACAAAAACCCCAAGAGCATGTGTCAATGAAGACTGGAGGCAAATCTCATTGAATGTCCCTATCTGTTCCTGAACTGGAGGAATCATCTGAACGTGCCAAAAAGCCTTCAACAAGATCATACAACACACAACATTTGTGTAGGTGGGAATAGGTGATAGACTCTTACTCTGGACGTGAAGATTTGGAGGTTTCAGCTACAGATGCCATGGACTTTCCACAAGGAAAAGAGCAAGAAAATATTTGGGAGAAAGGGGTTGAAAGATTGAGGGAACGAGTGTGATAAGAGAGGATTTAAAGGAGAGCGAAGCATAAGGGATTTGGAATTGGGGACTGCACTGCTCGAGGCACGTTGAGGTGAGCCACATATTTCCTGCAGCATGTGGGAGTCTCAATTGCCAACAATTCATACTCCAAGAGGCAGCCACAAGTCATTGACCGAATGATTTTGAAGAAATCATACATTTCGTGGCTGCAACAATTTATTAATGGGCCATGGCCAACATTTTAGACTAATAAACCTTCCTCAAGATCCCCAACCTCTTGGAGGATCAAGGTGTCAGAGCCCGTTCCTTTGGAAGAGAGAAGATCATAACTTTTGAGATGTCAAGATCCGTTCATGCATTACGAAGATGATCTCTGGGGCTATTAACTTGCTGGATGCAGCAAGAGAACAAAATATGTTGAAACAATTGCTGAATTTTAAATGATAGATGAAATTGGTAGTTGAGCTTCCAGTTTGGAGTATTTTTTTAGTGTAGATTGACGCCATTTAGGTTGCCATTCAGTGGGGAATTTGTGCAGAATGTAATGAAATTATTAATAACTGCGGTATGCTAAAAACCAAGATAAGCGTCTCGACTCTTGAGATTATGCTAAAAATTCAAGATAAGGGTCTCGACTCTTGAGATTGATATCTCTGGGCTTTTTTCAGATAGATGTATTTAAGATATCTGTACTGGTTAGTTATTCTAGTTGTATCTCTATTCCTTTTTATTCAATTTCTCGTGTATATTGTTATATAAATTGCGCCTTTGGTTGAATAATGAAATTGATAATGAGAGAACCTCATTTAGCTAATAATTTTGTTGAGAAGTTTATATTTTTTTGATTGAAGAGATTTTCCCATATATATATATATATATATATATATATATATCATACATATATATGTATGTATATGTATATATGTATCTATTTGTGCGTGTGAATATATGTATATATATAGAGAGAGAGAGAGAGAGAGAGAGAGAGAGAGAGAGAGAGAGAGAGAGGCTTTACAAAAAAATATATATATATATATATAAAGGACAAGCTGGCTTTACAAAAAAAAAGTGAGAAGATGAATTACACTCCGCATGTCAGCCAAGCCAAGAGAGCTATTAAGTAAGCAGCTTAAACAAGTTTTCAATCAAAAAGGAGAGAAAACTACAAGAATAAAACATTAAGCCAAGGGGGCCACAACTAGCATTAGGCGGATGGGGAGGGGGATCATTAGGCTTGTCTCCCCACCCACTCCATCCACTATCGAATGGTCACTCTCAATCTCGCTTTAAAGCAATTCTTGATTTTGAATGTTCTTTGTGGAGTTGAATGCCCCGATGTCACATTACATTTCTCACTACTAATCCTCATCTTGAAATGTTGAAGGATGAACAAAATAGGGCTATTTTACATTTCTTTTGGTAACTATAGCTTCAAATGAGATGCTTGAGCGTAGTGTTGTGCAAAGACTCGTGTCCTACTACAAAAATGAGTCTTGGAGGTCAGGTACTGCCTCGGAAACTTGATTGTCTTGAAATGCTCAATGATGAACAAATTAGGGCTATCATACATTTGTTTTAGTAATCGTAGCTTCAAATGAGATGTTTGAGCATAGTGTTGCACTAAGATTCGTCTCCTACTACAAAAATGTGTCTCGGAGGTTGGTACTTGTCTTGGAGACTTGCATTTTAGTGTTTTTAATAGACTCACACACACATATTCTCGTAGTCTCCACTCTAAATATGATGAGATATCAATATAATTTTTCTTGTTAACATCTAATCTATTAAAAAGTTACTTTTTCTTCTAGGTCAGTATAAAACTCTATAATAAGGTGATCTGCGTGTACTTCTCAAAGGCAGGAGCTCTTTGAGTGACATTTTGAGCAACATACAATCCTTTGTGTGGTCTAGTGTATGCGAGGGCATACACCAGATAGGAGGTCATTGTGAATCTCTTGCTAGTGAATAATTACATCACCGCTTTGGTATAGATTATCACCGATGATCTCTCCCTAGTCTATCATTCTGTTTCCCTCCATGATTGTGAGCATGAACCGGGCTATTCAAATCCGGAAGTCCCTGGTGTGTTCTTCGCCCATCACTTTGCTTAACAAGACAATGGCATATGAGTAAGCTTCATGAAAGTCACTCCTTGACGATAACGATTTTGGAAGCTTTGATCATTTTATTCCAAGTTTCAATCATGCGCCAACCGCAATCCCTTGCAAATAGGAGTCTGTCTGAGCCATTGTTGAGTTGCAAACTCTTTTGTGATTATCACCATGTTTCTCTGAGTTGGAATTTGCATATAACTTAAGATTCCCTTCACAAATCAAGACCGCTAACAATGAGTTGTCATCCACAATGATTGTTCTAGAGGCTTGATCATACTTTATTTAGCACAGTCAAGACCAATTTGGTGCTTTGGACAAAGTGGATGATCTTATGCTTTGAAAAGTCCATGAGAAACAATATTTTCTTTTTTGCAGTTCTTTGACTTCATTCATCATCCAATGTCTCATTTCTTCCAGATCTAGGTGGGCAACATCATTGTCTCTTACCAGTGGATATTCAGTGGACAAAGTGGAAATGGGCTCATATCCGACATATTTGATCTTCATGGTTTCCTGGAATGGTGATGGAATGATGAGATGAGGGTGTGTGCAAAATTTGGGTTTGATCCGAACACTTACTATTTTTAGTAAGTGACACCTCACCTTGACCTGCTAAATTTAGCCAATTTTCACCATTTCACAATTTCCAGTTTTGGAGTCTTGAACTTGAGGTTTGCACTGAGGGTTTTGGATGTTTTCTTCTTTGATATCAGAATTTCTATTTTTAGGAAGGCACAAAGGCCAACTTATTAAAAATAGAATTGGGTGCTTCGGTTGTCGGATTGGAATGAAATTGTCTTGTTGGATTAGGAATTTCATCGCGATTTCTTGCTTTAAGTTTCAGGGGATTTTCTCCTCCGAATCTTTCAAAATCTTAAAAGGAAAGTTTTTGGGAAGAGACGAACATGTGGGTGTTATGAAAAATCCAGAGGATCAATGGGGATGAGTCTTGGATCTTCTTAAAGGTGTTCTCAAACAAAATTTCACAAAAACAAAGTTAAAATGAGGGAGATATGAGCATTTTTTCCGTTTTGGGTATGGGGTTTCCTTGCAAAATCAGAGCATTTATAGGTGCAAAAACAATGGAGGGAAGGGGAGTTATGAAAAATGGCTCCAAGATGCTCAATTCATATTTAAATATTCAAATTATAACTTGGGGTTAAGCAAAACCCACCTGTAACTCTCTTGCATTCCTTCTCCTTAACCCGGGTTGAGAGTGGGTTAAAAACTTTCTAGATGGGGGAAGTGAGCCTCCATTACACCTTACCACATTTGGTAAGTGGTGCAATGGTGCAAAAGTGCTTGCAACATTGCAAAGTGTGCCATGGGGTCAACTCTCATGGAGATGGGGACTAGTTTACACATTGGAGTGAGTTAACAATTTCCTAACATGCAAGTTGAGTGCTCAAGTGCCGGGAGAGAGAGGGCTACCAAGGGGTCACACTTTTTTGCACTTGATGCACTTTTGCACTAGGTTCTTCCGCCGCATCGCAAAGTGCGCCATGGGTAGGTTGCTTCATGAGGAAGGGGCTTGGAGAGGTGTGAGGTGAAAACATGAGCCTAACATGAGATGATGTCAATTAAGTGACGAAAGAGTCTCTCCTCCACAGGGTCGAACTTTGTTGCACCCATTGCACTTTTACACTAGGTTCAAAGGTGCAAAAGCGCTTGTAGGATTGCAAAGTGCGCCAAGGGTCTGCTAGGTCATGAGGGGTTTTTTGAGTGTGAGTGCATAACCTTTCCCTAACCACCAAAGATGTCACTTAAGTGACGATACTTCAAACTTGTTTTCCTCCTCCCTTGTGGTCGCACTTTGTTGCACCCCATACATTTTTGCACTAGGTGCAAAGGTGCAAAAGTGTTTGCTGGCTTACAAAGTGCGACCTGGACACTTATAGTAAGTCCGCCTTCACCAACAATTGCCAAAAATAGACCCCGGAGATTGAGTCTTTTCCCTCGGAGCTTCCTAGAGAGTTTCATGGACAAACCTTATATGATTTTGATTGGAAAATGCCTGATGAGATCAATGGTACCACTTTTAGGAGCCAGCTCTACTTGCAATTCAAAATTTACCCCTTTTGATTATGGTCAAGCCCAGGCACCAAAGGTCAAACTACCACTAGAGAGAAACTTGCATTTTTGTCTAACTTATCACATGTTCCATGTAGAGGGTTTGATTAAATTCAATTTTATTTTTGAATTAGGTCCCAACTCCCTTTGGAACTCCCAAAATGCTCATTTGAACCTCCGTCATGATCGAATATCTTCACTTACACTATTGGGCCAATATCTCAAAATCATGATGACAAAATCTCCCAAAACCTGCTTTGGAATGTGAAGTAGGCCTTTTACATTTCTAATTAGTGTTTTGTCACTTCACAAAATTACCTGAGGCTCTGAACCATCTGGAACAAGCTCATTAGCTTTTTCACTCCTTTCATTTCCTCGCACCATGCTACAAGTAGCCCGGTGTTGCACATTTTGTTCCTAAACTAGTTTCAACTTGCAGAACTTCCCTAAAATACCTCCAATGATATCATAGCTCTGTCACACACAGCTACTGGAGGAATTATCTCTTCTTGGTACATCCCTAGGAGGTGTTCATTAGGTGCAAAAGTCTTGAAAATAGGCCTTTTTAGGCCTCCAGAGCAACTCCTTCAAAATGAATCTCAATGAACTCATGAATTGTTTCCCACAAACTTACATGCACATGAAACACACTCAAAATCCAAATCACCACATCTCTCTTGACCATGATGGGGTTTACATAGTTAGAGATTGGCCAGAGGGCAAGTTTACATTACTTGGTTTAGGAATTTTTGAGTGCGGGCTTAGTTGTCATGGCAAAATTTTCCAATTTTTAATGCAAGACTTCCGAGATAACAAGTTTCCATCACAAAACATGGAATGTATGCATAATCATCTTGATGAGATATCTCTCTTATCACCAAATACAAATCAACTTGGGCTAAAAACACTTTACCACTGTCATAATTCACATGGAATCTTATCCAAATTGAGGCCATCTAATCAAATTTATTCCATCCTTTTAACTGAAACCTTCTTCCCATATCAACATGTGATGGAGTGCTTCTCACAAATGAAAGTTCATTGTTGTTCATGGTTGATAATGACAATCCCCAATCTGATTTTAGCCAATGCAGCCCTCTAATCATGGCATAATAACTACTAATTTGAAATCTTATGAAGAAAGACAAATTCATGAGTAATGTAGGGACTAAAAATTGTCTTACATAAGTTGAAAAATTAAGAACAGCAGGTCTACAATTGAAATCAGTAGACATATTGGCCCTTAACTCAAGACCCTTGCTTGATGGCATTGAGTGCTTTGAGAATATACCTCCTCCTTCATGGTAGCCATGTTTGGAACTCCATCCACTCTACCATGAAGTATTGCCTTCTTCTTGAATTCCAACATAAGGTGTGAACAATTCATACCAATACTTACACTCACCTCTTTTTGATTGTAGTTACCTTGCTGATTTTGGATTCCAAATGTTGCCTCCAAGCTGCCCCACTGAATTCTCTTCAAAAATTGGCTTGGATCAGATCCTATGAGAGTTGGCGGATGAGTGTAACAACCATATATGACTTTGGAATTCCTCAAATTAGTCAACTTGTGGTTGTATGTATTTGTTAGCAACATTCCCAACTCAAAATCCTTGGATATTAATAACATAAGGAAGGTGCAACAACTGCCATACTTGAAATCCCTTTCACACATGTTCAAGCCAAGGAACTTCATCATAAATGCCAACCTACAACTGTCCAAAGAGAGTACTATCCATCCAAAATATGAATTCAGAAAGAATATCTTACCATGGCTGAAGTATTGTATTTTATGATGCAAAATTGGGATGGTGGTAGTGGGAGACCATCTTACACCTGATGTGTACACTTCATCCTTTGCCTTGGGTGAGAAATGCCTTTTCCTTGTGGTAACCAATTCCCTTATGGCTGCCATAAAGATGTAGGTAACAATAGTCCCCCAGTTTGTAGCAACATTATTGAAAAGATCTCCTGGATCCCAAACTTCTATGTACAAGCAAAATGGAATTTGCAAGGAAAAATCTATGTACCCTTTGTCCCTCAATATGTTCTTCCTCTTATCAAATTGATCATGCTGCCCTCCATGATACAAATATGGCAGCGACATAGGAGGAATCAACAAATTTGGAATATGATGGTCATGTCTAGGGCTGCCCACAAAGAGTTCCCTTCTTAGGGCTGAAGTAGAATCCTCTTCCCATTTGGTACCCTTCATCCTCACAAAATTGTTAGAATATTTCTTATGACGACCAAAATATTGCAAGGACATAACATGAAGGTGATGAAGCAATTCCTTAGGAAGATGATGAAATTGCTTACTATAGGTTGTTGTCTAGAAGTTTCCAACAAACTACAAGTGATCATAGACACTTGGAAAAACACTCTTTTTATCCATATGACCCCCAACAAGGTTACCCAAAAGTCTTGGTCCATTGACCCTATGCAATTCTGATTTGTCTCCATCCTTAGCATCATGAAGACTTCCCATTTGTCGTGATTTGCTTTGGAGCATTAAATTTGCCCCAAGGTCATCCCTTTCAACTAATTGCCCATGACCATAAATTTGAAATGGCATGGTATAAAGTAAAAAATATGAATTAGAGTGATACGTTTAAGGGGCCACCTCATGAATCTTGTTGGAATCATAAATAATACCAATTTTTCTTTCATTGCTTGATGTTCAAATGTCCTACCTAGTTGATCATCTTTCTTGTCCTTTTGCAATTGTGCTTCAATGATCCATAGGGATCTAGAAAACACCACTTCATTAGAGTAACCTAACTAGAAGAAAAAATAAGCGTAAGAAGGAGAAAAAGGTTTAGTTACGTAATCACAACTTTTTTCTGCAGAGCGATGGTTGCGTAATCGCCCTTTTGCAGATACCGCGGTTGCGTAATCGCTGTCGGTTTGCGTTCATCGGTGGTCCTGTCACTATATAAAACAAAAAAAAACATCCACGAAGAGTCATGGATTTGAAGTGTTTGGATTGTCTCTTCCTTGTTTGACCCTTCTTCTTCTTCTCCGAAAGGCACGGAGGACATAGGAAACAAGCTATAAAAGCAAGAAGAGCATGTGGAATTGAGCATTCATTCATGGGAGAAGTGAGCAAGAAACCATTTGTGCTAGAATTGATTTGTAGAAGCAAGGTGTATGAGAAGAGAAAGCAAGTAGAGAGGGTGGAAGTAACATTGTTGTCTTCCTTCAGCTTCTTGTAATCTGTATTCTTTTGAATTGGCCAATATAATACTGGGAAGAAAGAGCAATTGCCCTTCCCAACTGGTTTTCCCTCAATTTGGGGGTTTCAAGATAAAAATATTGTGTTGTGTGTTGAATTATTCATGTTATTTTTTGCAAGTAGTTCTAAGCACTAAGTTTCATTCACTAGGTTTCAGTAATTTGTCATTTTCAAGTAAATTGGAAGTAGGAACATAAGTTTCCCATAAAAGGATGTTAGTAACTCAACTAGTTAGTAAATAGTATTTTTCCTCTCGGTCGTATTTCCATTGGTTCCTTTTGTCATATTTTCTACAACTTAGTAATTGTTGTTAGGTGTAGGTTAACTATTCATTTTCCCATACTGAGTTACTTTATTACATTTACTTGTCATGAATAGTTCATTAATACCATTAAGTACATAAACATATTTATTTTGTTTCATATGTATCCTTTTGGTTTATATTTCGATATTCATTTATTTTGTTTGAATTAATGAAATCGAAATAATCTTACAACTTAAGAATTATCAACTTTAATTGATAAATCAGCTTTATAAGTAGATTATCTATATTTTCAGCTCAAATAATAAGATAAGTCATAAACCAGATTTCAAATAAGGAAAAATATCCCAAACTTTATTAATAATGATTTACAATATCAATAAGAATAATACATTAGGCCTTGTTGGCGAAATAATTTTTCATGTTGCAAATTATTTAGTTTTCATCAACAGTGTGGGGCTAAGCCCCTCCTTGTGTATGGGGAGACTCCTATTATTGAATGTAAAATACCTAAAGCCATCTAAAAGTTGTGGGTGGCCAATCACCAAGGATCATTCAAGAACACTCCACCTGAACATGTGACAAATGCTTGTATGATGTACATGGGAGGAATTATAATAAAGATAGGTAAAGGGAAGATGGGGAAATAAGGAGAGAGAGGGTTACTGTTGTGAGTAGACACTAAAAAGGTTCACATGCAATAACCAAAGTAAGTACACATTAAATTAGAAGAACGCAATAATGTAAACCATTAGAAAGGCTAATTAATAATAAACACAAAGTTCTTCAAATCTATCAATCGAGAATGTAAAGTTCCTTCTTGGTTGTATAAGATCATAATGCTCACAAAATTGGAAAGTAGAGAGAGTGGAGGAACATTGACAAAGACAAAGAAATAGAAGAACTGAGAATAACTTTATGGTTCGATGTTGAAGTGGTAATCTCAACAACATATACTCAATCAACAATTTCCAACCCCTTGAATGAAAAATTATTTCAATTTATAACATTACAAATTGTCCTTTCATCTACCCGATACATGACTCTTCACATATCCTCATCACTTATGACCTTTCATATTCCTAGGAAGTGAGTCTTTTGTTATTATTGGAAAAAGGACTCTTACAATGTTTAGGTAAGGGCTAGTTAAGTGCATAAGACGAAATATCAAAATGTACATTCTTAATTGAGAGAGAGAGAGAGAGAGAGAGAGAGAGAGAGAGAGAGTTGACTGATCGATCGATGAGGATGAAACTTTGCTAAAAGAAAATTTTCTAATCATGATCCCGAGGAGAGTTCCCGAATGATCTCTTGTCCTTTTAATTCTTTATCAACCGAGCCCAAGTGAGAGCCACCTTATCTACTTCTAAAATACAAACACGACTCAACACTTTGATCCATGTATTTGAAATATCACTTATATCCTTGCACTTATTAGACCATTCTTTGTGATCTCTTGCAATGTCTAAAGTAGAAGCTCGATGTTGGTCAGTGGGAGTCTAAGATATCTTTATTGAAGGAAAAATAATCACCTCGCATCTTTATTGACCAACTCCTAGAAGGAAACAATGAGTTCTTCTGATGATGAATTCTTAGTGAGTGGAGGGAACCCAAGTCTCGAACATAGTTGTAGACCTTTTAAAATCTCAAAAGCATTTTGTACACTAGAGCCAAGTTTAGAGATGACATCTACAATCATATCATATCTAACATCCATGATGCAGACCCAAACTGGGGACAAATTGTCAGCAACTGATGTGAACACATTTTTACTCACAAGGGTGTGAGAGTTGAGGGAGATCATCTTGGAAACAAGTGGGAGCACCTCATCCAAGTGGATCTTCTATTTTTCAATCTCCTCCTTACTTTCTTCACTTCTGAAAAAGTGGCAATAATATCTTGAGAAGAGAGAGAACCTCTTGGATCAATGTCTTACCTTTCTTGATGATCTTCTCAATCCATCTCTCGTTAGCCTTGGCTTGCATCGTATAACTTTGTGATTTCTTGATCACACCAGGGTCAAAAATACTAATTGGAGGAATGTATTCTATAGGGAGTGAAGGTATTGAATCCGACTCCAAGAAATGTTGAATGTAGGCACTGAGAGATTTTACATGTTCCTCCAATTTCTCAATTGTTCGTTTGTACTCTTTGTTTCAAGTAAGGAGGCGGGTAGTGGATTCACTGAACAAATGAGAGTCACCCTCATGCGAAGCTTGACCCAATGAGATGTGAGTCAATTCATAGTCCGATGGAGTCATCTCCTCAACGGGCTTTACATTCTTTGGTCGAGCAATTTCTACATATTTCTTTCTTGAGACACTCATCAAGAAATGGGAGTTGTTTGGGCCTTCTTCCTCTTGGATTTCAAGATTTTTATGATAGATCCACAATCGAGCATCAGCATCTTGTTGTGTTGTTTTTGGTTCACTTTTGAGAAATTATTGAATCCATGGGAATGACTCTTCGTGTGTGGACACGATGTTGGTATCTAGAGCACTTTCAGGAGCTTGTTGTAGGATCACATCTTGTTCATTATGAGAATGTTCTGCCATGGGTAAGAAATAATTTGATGCTCTTGAGGAGGAGGATGCGATGGATCACTCTTTCTCGATTTAATAGGATCTACTGGCATCTATATTGAACGTTATCTTCTTTCCTCAATTCTTTTGGAATATGGGACCACTATGTGCTCTCTTTTCGTTACCTTCCTTCTTGAAGGCTCATGTTCAATGGCTCTATGTTGCACTTAAAAGTTTCATCCTTTGAGGATTGACCATACTACCAGGAGTTTGATTAAGTTTTTAAGAACAATGTTATGTCAATGTCATCAAATGAAGCCATGATGGTTTCTCATTCTTACATACAAGGTGCCTCACATGAAGATCACTTATCAATATTTCTCGACTCCAAATCTCTTTCTCGAATGAAATCAAATTCGGGAGAGCTTGCGTTTATTCACACTCATATGTATCCCATGAAAAAGGATGAGATCTTTATTCTTCACATAGAATGGATTGAATACTTAGATAACTTGAATAACTCACTTTGATTTGTTTCTTTGAGATACGACGGCAGTATCAAGGCACAATGTCTCAACTTGCACGATGAATTTGTCATTTCAATTATGATTACGATGACTTTCTTTAATGGATTCAAATTATGATGGGGTTCTTGACTCTTTTCAAATTCTTTACAACTACACAATGTCCGACTTTCACTTGTTGTGCCTCGATATGCTATGTCTCACTCCTTGACACAATTATGATCATAATGATGCTTTAGGATCCTTGTGGAGAGTTAATTTTATTGTTTGAGTTGGGAAACAAAATTACAACCATGTGAGGATGACAAAAAGCAGTGAGATGAGTGAAAATAAAGCCAACAACAAATTTCTGCACTGAAAACTTAAACTTTCAATTTTGGGCAGGTGGGACCAGGAGTTGATATTTTGAGATTTTTTGCATTTTTAATCAAATTTTGTCTTCCGAAGCTTCTAACACACATATACCACCTTCATTGATGATTATTTAATATTTTTATGAAGTTTCTATTTTTAGCAGGTTATTTTTTCGAAAACCACTATTTTGGGAAAATTGTTCGTTTTACCTTGTTTGCTTGTTTGCACCCTTTTTGGATGTGTTGAATGATTGGAGCTTGATGTTTTGAGAGAATTAACATATTTAGTAAGTCATTATACATATCGTGTGCTTTTTTTTAAAAGCTGGTCATATTGGTGTCGGGTTGCAATGAAATCACCATTGTTGGAGTCAACTCTACACCAGATCCTGTGCTCTAATTTTCACCGTGTGATTTGTCGGCTAGAACTCTTGCAAATTAAAAAGGAAACCTTTGGATGGAGGATTATAGGTTTTCTACTGTGTAGAAAACTAGAACATCATTTTCTATGAAGCTATTTTGATTAAAAAGGTGCTTGAGAGGAAAGAATTCACCTAGAATCTTAGTGAAATCGGGTTTCTAGATGAAGAGCTATGGGAAAAAACCCATTTTTGAAGTCATGTCTGCTTTGGAATGTGTCAAGCGTAACCTATGTTATATTTTGATGTTATTTTAAGGTTTTATTGTATCAGTAATGGTAGAAGAGTGAATAGTGCAAAAAACCAACTTGAAAATAAGTTAGTTTATTTCATGTCTTCCTGGTAACTAGTTCTTAACCTTGGTTGAATGACATGTGAGTGTGGTTAAGAACTAGGGTTTAATGGCTTGCATGGGGGCACTCATTTCCCCCTCCCCCCCCCTCTATCCCCTTTGTGAAAAGGGACAAGAGGGACACAAATAGGCACTTGGAGGAAGATTTAGATAAGTCTTAGCATTAGATGTAATGTGAGGATGATGGAGAAATCTAGGCAAGCACTGGGGCTTAAAACAATCACATGGAAAACCAAAAATGGGGCTAGTGTGGAGGGTGGCATTCATTTTTTCCACTTTGTCCCCTTGGTGCAAAGGAAAAAGAGGGACATAAATGGGCACTTGGAGTAAGATGCTTCCAAGTGACATGATCTCGGTGCATGAGGAAGATCGGTTTAGCTAGGGTTAAGCCCCTACTGAGTCAGTAAGGGTCATATGAGGGACCGGAGAGAGGGCTAGTGTGGGGGGGTGCTCATTTTTGACCTTTCTTTCCCCATGGGAAAGAGAAAAAAAGGAGCACCTTGATTGAAATCATGACATGTGGCGGAAGAAAATTGGCCAAATACGGGATCAACACACTTAGCACTAGATAAGACTTGAAAACCATATTCTTAGAGTTTGGAAAGGTATTTTGAGGTAAATGTTTATATTATTTTGACTCCAAGAAACATTCCAAGATCAATGGAATAGTTTTAAAACCTAATGCTTCTTGAAAATCCAAAAATTGGTTTGTTTTGATTTGGAAAACAACGTGCAAATTCCAAAGTGGAATCTGTTTTGAGAAATAATTAGGTCTTGTATAAAATATTATTCTTCCACTATGAAGATGATTCTATAATATTTCCATTGCCTAATTTTTTTGCATTCTAACTCCTTACATAGCTCCTAGAATCATCTTTAGAATTTCAGGTAATTTTTTGACCATTCATTCTTTACACGTGAAAACTCCGATTTTGCATAGTGTTGTCATGCATTTTTACAGAGTTAAAATTCAAGGTGAAAGGAGGACAACTATATCCCGAGTTGAAAAATATGTCTAAAACCCTCCCGAGTCACCCTTTGGATCATCCCACCATCCGTGTCATGACCCCTCACCCTTGAGAAGCTTTATAATGTGATGCTAATCCTTCCCAAGTATCTACAATGTGTTCATAAGGTCACCCGACCCATTCCGTGAAATGTTGTCAAGAGTGGGAATTTGCACTAGTGCCAGAAAAGGCTATTCCCTAGCCTTCTTGAACTAGGTACACATCCTCCAGAGCTGATCAAGAGGCCTACAATCATATGAGAATGTTATTGAATATCCTAAAATTCATTGGAAAAGGTTTAAAAAGTTTTGGAAAGTTTCAGAAGTTTTGGGATTAAAATAGTGAAAGTGAGTCTTAGAGGCTTTAGGAGCTTGCAGTACAAAAAACACCTAGCCTTCAACTAAAGATTCTAGGAGCTTTGGGATGATTGAAGAGGAAAATAATATACCGTTTGAAATCTATTTCAATTCTCTACATGGTGGAAAAATCACATCCTTCCCAACACCCAAGCACTTCTCTATGTCGATAAATTTGTGTCGACTCACCTCATGGGCCGAATTAAAAAACAACATTTTTGGAGCATGAGGTATAATAAGGTCTTGTAAACCATCCCAAGTGTCCTCAAAATGGCATTTTAAATGAAATTCATATGAAATTTCACCCAAAAAGACCTTCTACAACTTTGGGAAAGTTTGTTTTAAGTTTATGTTATCCAAATAACTCTCCTAGTTATTTGGACAACTTGTATACATCTTTTGGCTCTGAGATCTTCATTGCAAGGTTGCGCGCACTCAAGTTCACTTGGCACATTCCCTTGGTTACATTTCCTCACGCCCCCTTCTTTTCCTCATGCACCCTTGCGCGCTTTCCCTTCTTCCCTTCATTTTCCTTTTCCTCTTTGTTCCATCTTCCCCTTGCACGCCTTCCTTCCTGCCTTCTTCCCACGCGGACATAAATGGGCACTTGGAGTAAGATGCTTCCAGTGACACGATCTGGTGCATTGCGAGGAAGATCGGTTTAGCTGATTAAGCCCCTACGAGGCTGTAAAGGGTCATATGAGGGACCGGAGAGAGGGCTAGTGTGGGGGGTGCTCATTTTTGACCTTTCTTTCCCCATGGGAAAGAGAAAAAAAAGGAGCACCTTGATTGAAATCATGACATGTGGCGATAAGAAAATTGGCCAAATGCGGGATCAACACACTTAGCACTAGAGAAGACTTGAAAACCATATTCTTAGAGTTTGGAAAGGTATTTTGAGGTAAATGTTTATATTATTTTGACTCCAAGAAACATTCCAAGATCAATGGAATAGTTTTGAAAACCTAATGCTTCTTGAAAATCCAAAAATTGGTTTGTTTTGATTTGGAAAACAACGTGCAAATTCCAAAGTGGAACTTTCTTGAGAAATAATTAGGTCTTGTATAAAATATTATTCTTCCACTATGAAGATGATTCTATAATATTTCCATTGCCTAATTTTTGCATTCTAACTCCTTACATAGCTCCTAGAATCATCTTTAGAATTTCAGTTAATTTTTTGACCATTCATTCTTTACACGTGAAAAACCGATTTTGCATAGTGTTGTCATGCATATTTACTGAGTTAAAATTCAAGGTGAAAGGAGGACAACTATATCCCGAGTTGAAAAATATGTCTAAAACCCCTCCCGAGTCACCCTTTGGATCATCCCACCATCTCGTGTCATGACCCCTCGGCCCTTGAGAAACTTTATAATGTGATGCTAATCCTTCCCAAGTATCCGCAATGTGTTCATAAGGTCACCCGACCCATTCCCGTGTAATGTTGTCAAGAGTGGGAATTTGCACTAGTGCCGAGAAAGGCTATTCCCTAGCCTTCTTGAACTAGGTACACATCCTCCAGAGAGCTGATCAAGAGGCCTACAATCATATGAGAATGTTATTGAATATCCTAAAATTCATTGGAAAGGTTTAAGGAAGTTTTGGAAAGTTTCAGAGGTTTTGGGATTAAAACAGTGAAAGTGAGTCTTAGAGGCTTGAGGAGCTTGCGTACAAAAACACCTAGCCTTCAATGAAGATTCTAGGAGCTTTGGGATGATTGAAGAGGAAAATAATATACCGTTTGAAATCTATTTCAATTCTCTACATGGTGGAAAAATCATATCCTTCCCAACACCCAAGCATTTCTCTATGTCGATAAATTTGTGTCGACTCACCTCATGGGCCGAATTAAAAAACAACATTTTTTGGAGCATGAGGTATAATAAGGTCTTGTAAACCATCCCAAGTGTTCTCAAAATGGCATTTTAAATGAAATTCATATGAAATTTCACCCAAAAAGACCTTCTACAACTTTGGGAAAGTTTGTTTTAAGTTTATGTTATCCAAATGACTCTTCTAGTTATTTGACAACTTGTATACATCTTTTGGCTCTGAGATCTTCATTGCAAGGTTGTGTGCACTCAAGTTCACTTGGCACATTCCCTTGGTTACATTTCCTCACGCCCCCTTCTTTTCCTTACACACCCTCGCGCTTTCCCTTCTTCCCTTCATTTTCCTTTTCCTCTTTGTTCCATCTTCCCCTTGCATGCCTTCCTTCCCTTCTTCCCCGGACATAAATGGGCACTTGGAGTAAGATGCTTCCAAGTGACACGATCTCGGTGCATTGCGAGGAAGATCGGTTTAGCTTGATTAAGCCCCTACGGAGTCAGTAAAGGGTCATATGAGGGATCGGAGAGAGGGCTAGTGTGGGGGTGCTCATTTTTGACCTTTTTTCCCCATGCGAAAGAGAAAAAAAGGAGCACCTTGATTGAAATCATGACATGTGGCAGTAAGAAAATTGGCCAAGTACGGGATCAACACACTTAGCACTAGAGAAGACTTGAAAACCATATTCTTAGAGTTTGGAAAGGTATTTTGAGGTAAATGTTTATATTATTTTGACTCCAAGAAACATTCCAAGATCAATGGAATAGTTTTCAAAACCTAATGCTTCTTGAAAATCCAAAAAATTGGTTTGTTTTGATTTGGAAAACAACGTGCAAATTCCAAAGTGGAACTTTCTTGAGAAATAATTAGGTCTTGTATAAAATATTATTCTTCCACTATGAAGATGATTCTATAATATTTCCATTGCCTAATTTTTTGCATTCTAACTCCTTACATAGCTCCTAGAATCATCTTTAGAATTTCAGGTTAATTTTTTGACCATTCATTCTTTACACGTGAAAAACCTGATTTTGCATAGTGTTGTCATGCATTTTTACAGAGTTAAAATTCAAGGTGAAAGGAGGACAACTATATCCCGAGTTGAAAAATATGTCTAAAACCCCTCCCGAGTCACCCTTTGGATCATCCCACCATCTGCGTCATGACCCTCAGCCCTTGAGAAGCTTTATAATGTGATGCTAATCCTTCCCAAGTATCGACAATGTGTTCATAAGGTCACTTTTCCCATTCCGTGAAATGTTGTCAAGAGTGGGAATTTGCACTAGTGCTTGAAAGGCTATTCCTAGCCTTCTTGAACTAGGTACACATCCTCCGTGAGCTGATCAAGAGGCCTACAATCATATGAGAATGTTATTGAATATCCTAAAATTCATTGGAAAAGGTTTAAGAAAGTTTTGGAAAGTTTCAAAAGTTTTGGGATTAAAACGGTGAAAGTGAGTCTTAGAGGCTTTAGGAGCTTGCATAGCAAAGACAAAAAAACACCTAGCCTTCAAATCAAGATTCTAGGAGCTTTGGGATGATTGAAGAGGAAAATAATATACCGTTTGAAATCTATTTCAATTCTCTACATGGTGGAAAAATCATATCCTTCCCAACACCCAAGCACTTCTCTATGTCGATAAATTTGTGTCGACTCACCTCATGGGCCGAATTAAAAACAACATTTTTTGGAGCATGAGGTATAATAAGGTCTTGTAAACCATCCCAAGTGTTCTCAAATGGCATTTTAAATGAAATTCATATGAAATTTCACCCAAAAAGACCTTCTACAACTTTGGGAAAGTTTGTTTTAAGTTTATGTTATCCAAATAACTCTTCTAGTTATTTGGACAACTTGTATACATCTTTTGGCTCTGAGATCTTCATTGCAAGGTTGCACGCGCACTCAAGTTTACTTGGCACATTCCCTTAGGTTACATTTCTTCACGCCCCCTTCTTTTCCTTACACACCCTCACGCGCTTTCCCTTCTTCCATTCATTTTCCTTTTCCTCTTTGTTCCATCTTCCCCTTGCACTTCCTTCCGCCTTCTTCCCGCGGACATAAATGGGCACTTGGAGTAAGATGCTTCCAAGTGACATGATGCAGTGCATTGCGAGGAAGATCGGTTTAGCTTGATTAAGCCCCCTACGGAGTCAGAAGGGTCATATGAGGGACCGGAGAGAGGGCTAGTGTGGGGGGGGATGCTCATTTCGACCTTTTTTTCCCCATGCGAAAGAGAAAAAAGGAGCACCTTGATTGAAATCATGACATGTGGCAAGTAAGAAAATTGGCCAAGTATGGGATCAACACACTTAGCTCTATAGAAGACTTGAAAACCATATTCCTAGAGTTTAGAAAGGTATTTTGAGGTAAATGTTTATATTATTTTGACTCCAAGAAACATTCCAAGATCAATGGAATAGTTTTGAAAACCTAATGCTTCTTGAAAATCCAAAAATTGGTTTGTTTTGATTTGGAAAACAACGTCACGCAAATTCCAAAGTGGAACTTTCTTGAGAAATAATTAGGTCTTGTATAAAATATTATTCTTCCACTATGAAGATGATTCTATAATATTTCCATTGCCTAATTTTTGCATTCTAACTCCTTACATAGCTCCTAGAGTCATCTTTAGAATTTCAGTTAATTTTTGACCATTCATTCTTTACACGTGAAAAACTTGATTTTGCATAGTGTTGTCATGCATTTTGGAGTTAAAATTCAAGGTGAAAGGAGGACAACTATATCCCGAGTTGAAAAATATGTCTAAAACCCTCCCGAGTCACCCTTTAGATCATCCCACCATCTCGTCATGACCCCTCACCCTTGAGAAGCTTTATAATGTGATGCTAATCGTTCTCCAAGTATCGACAATGTGTTCATAAGGTCACCCGACCCATTCCGTGAAATGTTGTCAAGAGTGGGAATTTGCACTAGTGCCAAAAAGGCTATTCCCTAGCCTTCTTGAACTAGGTACACATCCTCCGAGCTGATCAAGAGGCCTACAATCATATGAGAATGTTATTGAATATCCTAAAATTCATTGGAAAAGGTTTAAGAAAGTTTTGGAAAGTTTCGAAGTTTTGGGATTAAAACGGTGAAAGTGAGTCTTAGAGGCTTTAGGAGCTTGCGATGCAAAAACACCTAGCCTTCAACTAAAGATTCTAGGAGCTTTGGGATGATTGAAGAGGAAAATAATATACCGTTTGAAATCTATTTCAATTCTATACATGGTGGAAAAATCATATCCTTCCCAACACCAAGCACTTCTCTATGTCGATAAATTTGTGTCGACTCACCTCATGGGCCGAATTAAAAAAACAACATTTTTGGAGCATGAGGTATAATAAGGTCTTGTAAACCATCCCAGTGTTCTCAAAATGGCATTTTAAATGAAATTCATATGAAATTTCACCCAAAAAGACCTTCTACAACTTTAGGAAAGTTTGTTTTAAGTTTATGTTATCCAAATAACTCTTCTAGTTATTTGACAACTTGTATACATCTTTTGGCTATGAAATCTTCGTTGCAAGGTTGCGCGCACTCAAGTTCACTTGGCACATTCCCTTGGTTACATTTCCTCACGCCCCCTTATTTTCCTTACACACCCTCACGCGCTTTCCTTCTCTCCCTTCCTTTTCCTTTTCCTCTTTGTTCCATCTTCCCCTTGCACGCCTTCCTTCTGCCTTCTTCCCGCACCTCATTCTTCTTGCGCGCATTATCTTTGGCCTTCCTTTCATCCATTCCATGCACGCAACTAGTTGAAGCATGCCAACAGGGGCATTGAAACCTTTTAACAAAACAATGAGTGACACGTGGCAAAAATGACAAGAACATTTACACAGATTGACCCTCCTTTCACCAATCCACGCACGCCCGTGTTTTGCGTGCGTGAGACGACTTTGAAAAACTTCTGACAACCATATATTTTTCTACAGAGCTTTAATCAACACGCACTTGGACTTGTCGGATAGTTTGCAAGCGTAGTCTACAATGCTTAGACATTCAAATTCAAATTCTTGGCGGATCTCGGTAGGTGAGAAATGGAAAACCGTCTTTATGAACCTTAATGAACAAATTTAATTACTTCAACCACCCAATTTGATCTCGATTCGCCTTCCATCCATCTTGAAACACTCCAAATGGACTGGGGAGTGCATTTGAACATATTTGCGGGTGGATTTGTAGGCATTTAATGCTTCTTGTTGGTGGTTGCATTTCAAATTCAGTTTTCCTCTCTTTCTTCTTCCATGGATTCATCTATAACCGTAAGAGTCAGTCATTATTAATGTTAGACATTTTGGATCCTTACATTTTTTCTAAGACTTCATATTTTATGTATTCGAGTCCTTCTAGACACATTTTTTCACCAGGACTTCATATTTCGGGAGTAATATGTACTATTCTCTAGTTGACATGTTTGCATCCTTCTTCAGATTTTATTTTGCTCTTGTGCTTGTGTGATTTTACGTCTATCGCTCATTATTTACCATGAAACCATCAAGTAAATACATTTTAAGTTGTCTACATGTGCCTAGCTTTTTCATGAAGCTAATAAAAGCATCGTTTTTGACTATTCTTCAGTGTATCTTGACATGTTATATTTTCCTTCTTCATGCCTTTTATTTTGGACTATGTGCTTGTTGTGCCGAAGAAGGAAAATGAAACACTGAGGTTCTATCTTTTTAGTAATAGACCCCCGCTCACTCAGGCAGTAGAGCGGGCGGTTACAGAACCGCCGCCCAACCAGGGGCGGTGGTCCCGGGACCACCTACTTCATCCTCGCATTGGGTGGCGGTCCTGGCTCTTTCTTAGACAGAAAAATAAAAATATGAAACGAACAACCCAGAATTTGGAAGGTTGTTCGTGTCTCTTCTTCTCCTCCATGACCTTTCCCATTCTCCAAAGGCACATGGAGGACATGGGAAAGGCTATAAATACATGTTTCAGAAGAGAATAGGATCATCAAGCATGAAAGCAAGTGAGCAAGAAGTTCTTAGTGCTGGAATTGTGTTTTGTAGAAGAAAGGAGTGTTGAGACAGAGCAAGAAAGTATTTGGGAGGAAGTGTGAGATATTATCTACTTCTCTTTCATACTTATTGTAAATTTTGTACTTGTTATTTTGAATTGGCCAATAAAAGTGGGAAGAAAGAGTAATTTCCCTTCCCGACTAGTTTTTCCTCCTTTGGAGGTTTCCAGGATAAAATTTGTTGGTGTTTATGAGCTTAAATTCTTTCCTTTCCCGCAATTGTGATTCTAAGCATAAGCATAATTCATTCACTAGCTATCTCTCGTCATTTTCTAATAGAAAGTAGAACAACAACGTTTATTTGTGTTTCTCGTGGGATAATTCCAAAGTCAAGAGTTTACAGATCATTTTGGTATCGTAGAGCTAACAAGTATCCAGGATTGTGGTATTCGTTCTTGGATTTGTATGACAATGATGAGATCTAAAGGCGAAGAGGCTTTACCTTACGATCCAGAAATTTCTACAAAGAAGTGGAAACAGAGAATTCGGGACAAATGGAGGAAGAGAACTTGGTCCGTAGAATCGAGATGCTGAGACCATGATGGATAGGATGTTTAGAAGGCAAGAAGAGCTTGCTGATTTACAAAAGACAACTTCTGTCAAACAAGACTCCATGGACTCAGTGGTTCGGGCTTAGCTGAAAAGTTTGGCATAGGAAGGAGCCACCATGAGGAAAGTTATGGGGAAGAGCATGAAGAAGAGACTTCAAACACAAGAGAAAAGGTAAAATCCGATCATACTCCTTTTAAAGTTGAGACAAAAGTTGATATTAAAAGCTTTGAAGGACAAGTAGATGCAGAGTTGCTTGATAAATGGTTAAAACAGTTAGAAGTCTACTTTAGCATCCATAATGTCACTGAGGCACAAAGGATCACCTTTCAGACGTCTCAAAATGGAGGGACACGCTCTGTTTGGTGGGAAACCCATCTAACCACTTGTGAAAAGAAGAAGCATCCTATTGTGAAATCTTGGCAAGAATTTAAAGAATTACTTAGAGCTAACTTCTATCCTATTGGCCACAAGACTGACCAAATGATTAAATGGCAATATTTTAGACAAGGCAAGTGGTCAAAGTGTGCAAGACTATACTACAGAGTTTCAGAGGTAGGCAGGCCATGTTGCTAAACATGGACTTGGAGGATGAGGATATTCTGACTAAGTACTTGGGAGGACTTCACACTCACCTTCAAAGAAAAGTCATCTCCACCAAGCCCAAAGATCTCAACGAGGCGTGTGTGCAAGCATACTACATAGATGATGAAAAGAAGCAAGGGGAAGCAGAGCCAAGGGCAAAAAGCAATCGACAAATCAACAGAAAAAAGAGTATGGGCAAACAAGTAACAAGGGTAAGTGGAAAGGGAAAGGTAAACAAGCTGCCACTACTTTAAATACTTGTAAAGATCCCAAGAATTTTTGCAAGAACTGTGATATTAATGGTCATACTGACGCTACATGTTGGAAGTTACATCCGAGTTACATCCGAAGAACCGAACCAAGGACTCGAAGAAGTCCATGACAACTGTAAGAACAGAAGGGGAGGTGGAAATCGAAGATGACTCTGATGTAGATGAAAGGCTTGGATGCACGGCCACCAACATGGACAACCAAGAAGAGGAGATGAGTAGACTATTCCAGATCAAAATCCAGATCAAGAGAACTAAGGTAAATGCTTTGGTGATACCGGTTCTCAGTCTAACTTGATTTCTGAAGCAGTTGTAAAGAAGCTTGGTCTTGAGACTTACGAGCATCCACACCCTTATCCTTTGGGTTAGGTGAAGAAGGGTGTTGAAATTCAGTAACAAGAAGATGTAAGGTCAAGTTTGGGATAAATTCCCAATATATTGATGTTTTGGAAGTTGACGTTATTCCACTTGATGCTTTTGATGTTGTATTCGGGAGTCCTTACTTGTATATCAGGGATGCTATATTTATGAGAAGGGAAAACCGGTACAGATGGGTCAAGGATGGGATCAACTACAACATCCGGCACACCAACATAAGACACAAGTTACTATGGTGAGTGCTAACCAAGCAAAATGACTTATTCAGAAAATCATAATCAATTTTGTTTACTTTTGTTAAAGGATAAACAAGATGGGGTAGAAGTTTCAGAGATTTCTAACTAGGAAAGCATGATTTGGATAGTATTATTCAAATTTTTTCAGAAGTTTTTCAGCTCCCAAAGGGGTTACCACCAAAATGACGAAGTAGAGCATGAGATTCAAATATTGCCGAGTCCCCTCTACCAACATCGGTCAGATAGGCAATCCTTTCTTGAGAGTACCAAGTAAAGAAACAACTCCAGAACTACTAGACCAAGGGGTGATATGTCCGAGCACCTCACCATGTGGTTCACCTATTGTGATGGTGCCAAAGAAGGATGGTTCTTGGAGAATGTGCATCGACTACCGCGCTTTGAACAAGATCACCATAAAGAACAAATATCCACTTCCCCGCATAGATGATCTCTTGGACCAGCTTCAACATGCCAAATTCTTCACGAAGTTGGATCTCAAGTCCGGTTATCACCAAGTCAGAATGAAGGAGGAGGATATATGGAAGACTGCCTTCAAAACAAAACAAGGTTTGTATGAATGGTTAGTACTTCCTTTTGGGTTATGCAATGCACCCGCTACATTTATGAGATTGATGAATGATGTATTGCATGGGATTTCATAGATTCATGTGTCATCATATATCTAGATGATATTTGATTTTTAGTGCCACATGGGAAGAACATCTAACTCATTTACAACAAGTCTTGCAAGTTCTCAGGAGAAACAACTGCTTTGTAATATGAAGAAATGTGAATTTTCCAAACAATCACTTGTCTATCTTGGGCACGTGGTTGAGGAGGAGAGCTACGAGTGGATCCAAAGAAGGTGGAAGCCATCACTAATTGGCCAACACCAACAAGAGCCACAAAGACTAGGAGTTTTGTGGGAGCAATAAAGACATGCGGAAGTTCATTCCGGGCTTCTCCGCGATCGCAACACCTCTACACACAGTGGCCACAAAGAGTAAGAGTTTTGACTGGGGTAAGGAACAAGACAAATCCTTTGAGTTATTGAAATACAAGATTAGTCATGCTCCAATACTTGCTCTTCCTAATTTGCAGCAGCCTTTTGAAGTAGAGACAAATGCCAATGATTACGCCATGGGCACAATGTTGCTTCAAGGAGGTAAACCCGTATGTTATCATTCTAAAACTTTCACTTCAGCAGTTAAAGGATATTCAATATATGATAAGGAAATGTATGCACTAGTTCAGGCAATTAAAAATGGAAGCATTATTTGTTGGGTAAAGAAACTATTGTGCACACTGACCACAAACCTCTCCAATATTTGCAAGCACAAATCTAAATCAGCAGCAGAAGCAAGGCACTACAAATGGATGGGGTTCCTTCAATAGCTTCCATCCGGGTGATCAAATACAAGAAGGGTAGTACAAACTTGGTGGCGACATGTTGTCTAGGCCACCCACACAGAGAAGTTTTCCTGTTTGGCCACTATCTCTCATATCGAGCCCTTCACGAAGGAAGCTTACGGAGAGGCATATGCCCAGACAAAGACTTTGGGGTGACATTTCAGCAGTTTCAGCAAATCCCCCAAGGGGCTGAAAGGACAGGATCAAGATTGTTATCTCAAGGGCGGGCTGCTCTACCGATGGGTGAAGCTTTGTGTGCCAAAAGAAGAAAGAATTCTATCGATGAGGGAAGCACATACCTCAAAAGTAGCGGACATTTCGGTGTTGGTAAGACCCTAGCCCACTTGCAAAGGTACGTGTATTGGCCCAATATGCAAGAAGAAGTATCAAAATTTATACGTGGATGTAAACTTTGTTTGTACTAGCAAGCCTAAGACTAGGAAGGAGGGTTTGTATATGCCTTTTCACAAGACTCTACTCATCCCGTGGGAGGACATTTCTATGGATTTTGTAGGAGGATTACCTATGTCTAAACATGGCCATGACTATCTATATGTTGTTGTTGATAGATTCAATAAGATGTGTATTCTTATGGCATGTAAAAAGACAATAAAAGCACATGAGGCAGCAGATCTTTTCTTTTCTAATGTATGGGTGCATTTTGGTTTGCCAAAGTCTATTGTTTCTAACAGGGATTCCAGGTTCTTGGGGAAGTTTTGGACTACTTTGTGGGACAAGATGGATACCAAAGTTACAGGAGCACAACTTTCCATCCACAGATGATGGATGGACAACAGAGGTGGTAAACAAGACTTTGGTACAACCGATCGTAGGGTATAATAAAAAATATCCAAGGACTCGGGATGAGTCCTTAGCCTACATTCAACATTCCTATAACCGGGCAAGTACACACATCCACTATGAAGTCACCATTCAAGCATGCTTGGGATATCTACCTACAAATCCACTGGACATAATAATTGGGCAAAGAGGATGAGGAAGAGACACGAGACACAAAGGTGACTAGAGAAAACAAATTAATTGAGAGGATCCGACAAATCCATCTCAAAATCAAAGAATAACTAGAGAAATCTCAAGCCAAGTACAAAGCTAGGCACGATCAACATAGAGAGAACATAAGCTACATGTTGAGATAGAGTTTGGCTTTACTTGAGCAAGGAGAGATTACAAGGTCAAGCATGGAAACTCAAGCCACTACGATATGGGCCCTTCACCATATTGGAGCAAGTTGGAGAAAATGATTTTCGACTTGACTTTCCACCATTTATGAGGATGTACTCTATAGTAAATCCGTGAGAACTTGCACCTATATGAGCCATCCATGCTAGATGAAGATGAAGGACTACAATTGCTACCTTCCATCGAGGATTGCATCTTGACTCACGAGGAAATCGAGGAGGATGTAGTGTCAGCAAAGAAAGGTCGAGAGACTAGGAGAGGTCCGCAGAGTCTCTGGGCAGATTGACTGAAAGGAAAGACACCAAGGCAGGCCCGGTGGTACTCAAAGGAGCAAGTGAGGGAATTATTTCTCATCTACTCCCCCACTACTAAGCTTTTGTGGGACCAAAAGCCTCCTAAGTAGGGGAGGTGTGATCCATAGGGATCCAAAATGAATCTACTTCATCAAAACAATCAGCACGAAGAAGGAAAAATGATACACAGAGGTTCTATCTTTTTAGTAACAGACCGCCACTCTGCTGAGTGGGGTTACAGTAACCACCGCCCAACCAGTGGCGGGTCCCGGGACCACCGGCCCTACATTGGGGCAAATGGTCCTGGCTCTTTTTCGGATATAAAAAAAAAATATGAAACGAACAACCCAAAATTTGAAGGTTGTTCATGTCTCTTCTCCTCCATGACCTTTCCCATTCTCCAATGCACGGGAGGACATGGGAGAGGCTATAAATACATGTTTGTAGAAGAGAATAGGATCATCAAGCATGAAAGCAAGTGAGCAAGAAGTTCTTAGTGTTGGAATTGTGTTTTGTAGAAGAAAGGAGTGTTGAGACAGAGCAAACAAGTATTTGGGAGGAAGTGTGAGATATTATCTACTTCTCTTTCATACTTATTGTAAATTTTGTACTTGTTATTTTGAATTGGCCAATAAAAGTGGGAAGAAAGAGCAATTTCCCTTCCCGACTAGGTTTTTCCTCCTCTGGAGGTTTCCAGATAAAATTTGTTGGTGTTTATGAGCTTAAATTCTTTCCTTTCCTACAATTGTGGATTCTAAGCATAAGCATAATTCATAATCACTAGCTATCCATCTGAGTGAAGACTCCATGGGGCTTAGGATATCATGGGATAGTTGGGACACAAAAATGTGCTCCATGCTTTGAAGGTTGCAAAATCCAAAAATGGCTAAGTGTTTTGTCATGGTTCTTCCTTCTTCCCTCTCTGTCTCCCGTGACCGAAAATGATGCCGAAAGTTTTAAGGAAGATTTAATCACCTCATTTTCTCCCTAAAATCCATGAATGTTGTTAAACCTCCAAAAGAAACTTGTAAATTCATTAGATACTCCATCAAATTCTTCTCTCGATAATCGATGGTTACAAGATTGAAGATTTTCTCACTTTGCAATGAACAAAGAAATCAATCATACCATGGGTTCGAGCTAAGTTGTCTTCTTTGGAGAATATCTATTAAAGAATCTTAAAGAAAAGCTTCGAGAGTCCATTAATGGCTGCCATGACACAATAGTGAAGGAAGCGAGCATCATCTTCACTTCCCGAGGTTCCAAAGTGGGTAAAATCACACGAAATTTGGAGGAAAGGATCATCGAAAAATTTAGTTTTGTGTCCAACTAGTTTTTATGCCATGAATCCCTATTTTTCTACTAGGGATATGGGGTGATGTGTTTTTCATGAACATTCTGACCTATTCGTAGAAAAAACCTCAATTTCCCAAAGATCCAAAGTCGAAATCACCCAAATTTTATAGCGGAGAATCTTCCAAAAAATCGCTTTTCAATTTTAAAACCATTTTCGTGGAAATCCAACATCAACGTTCATTATTAAAAATAGCATATGCCATGACCTTTCAAATGATAAAAATTCAAGAATATTTTCATCATTTGATCACCAAGAACGCTCGATTAAAGTGCAAATTGTAAGTAGGGTAAATTTTAATTTTCCCAAAATTAATTCGGAAAAAACAACCTACTAAAAATAGAAAGTTTAAAAATAGTAATGCATCATAAATGAAAGAGGATGGAATGTGGAAAAAGGTTTGAAGGTCATATTTGAGAAAAATACGTGATATGTCCCAAAATAACTTTGTTTTTATGTCCCGCTACATACTAAGAATAGAAAGCCTCCATTTTGGGTGCAAAAAGTTACAAATGGCTCCATTTTCACACATCTATCCACTTTTCCCGACTCTTCATAGGGTTATGGTATGATCTTATAGCTCAATCAAATAAATGAAACCTCCATTTGGGTCTTGAAATATCTTTTTGATCTCATTTGGTGCACGAGAGTAATGAAGCATAACATAGGAAAGAATGAGCAACTAGAAATGATTCAAAGGAAGATCAAAGAATCCATCAATAGAATCATTAGAATAAGTCATCATGCTTATCATCTAGGATTGAAAACATCATTAACTCATCAAGATGAGATCTTGTCTTTCCACTAAGCTAATCTCGGTGTGTTGGTGAACGTAAAATTGAGTTGGTTGCACTCAGAGCTGTGCAAAAATGGTCCGTATGAATCGAGTTGTTTGGCTCGGTGAGTTAGTCAATTGAGATAAGTTGAGATGAGATGAGAATAGTGAATGAATTATCCTAATATTAATTATGCATAGTTTAAATTATTTAATTAATTTTATTAATTAAATAATAATTGTTATTTGGTTATATGGTTAATCAACCATATTTGTCTTTTATTTCATACTTGTTATATTGTTGTGAACAATATATTTGTATTTATTCATTTCCCTGCTTCCCGGATGTTATCGGAAGCTTATTCATTCTTTTGGTTTGCACACTCAGCAACTTATTCTCCCGATGTATTTGGTCATGCAATATCTATAAATATTGCAGCCCATTCTCTCTAATAATTTTGATTGATTGAGATTAATAAATTATACAAAGCTTCCGTCCCTGCTTTTTTCAAATCACATTTGGTTTCGAGCAGGTCAAGGAGATTTGAGGATTGCAGAAGAGGTTGAGGAGCATTGGAGAAGCTTTTGCAAGCAAAGGAGAGCCAGAGTTGCCTCCTGCAACTTCCCAGCCCCATCCCTTGCAATACCACAATCAAATTCTTCAAAACCGCCATTAAATCTATGTAAAACCGTGTATAGTCTTTGCAATTCAAGCACGAGGAGGATAGAATCCACCAAGGAAGAGATTGCAAGCTCAAAGGAGGGGAGAAAATTGATAGAAGTGCTATACACAGTCAAAACCACCTTCTTTCACGCAAAACCGCCTTCAAAAACCGCTGGTCGCTTTTCTCTTTGCTGGAAAATTCACTCAAAACCGGATTTCCAAAACCGTGGTTTTATGAAAAGGTATGGTTTTACAGTTTGGAAGTGTTTAATTATAAATTTCTCTTTATACATACTTGTTTAGCTTAGCCGCCCAAGTGGCTAGCATAACTTTTGTAAGACACTTCCCATCAAGAGAGGTCAAGGGGTCAAATCCCCCTCCCTCACCCACTACCAAATTTGGCAAATTTTTTGGCAAGAATCAACTAAATTTAGCAGATTTTTTGAATTTAGTTATAACTAACTAAATTTAGCGGAGAAATCCCTAATTTAGGTAAAAAAATTTTTTTCTCCCATTCGGCCTGGTTTTTCATTTTGGACATTTTTTTAAAAAGGAGACCCATCTAAAAATTGCATTTTCAGCTATTTTTTTGCAATTTTTAGCATTTTGGGTCGTATTGGGCTCAGGAGGCCACCAGACCATGAAACAGAAATTTTTGCCTGCCATTCAAATTGTCTAGTTTTTTGAATGTAAATTGTATACTGCTGCATATTGTACTAATTTGCAGGTTGTCATAGTCAACTGCAAACTTTGTAACTGCTCAAAAAGTGGCAGAATTGTCAATCAAAAATAATAAAAAATTGGTTCTGTAACACTCACGAGATCCTAGATCTCATTCGCAGCTGCTTCTGTATATACTACGGTGCCTCCTGGAAGCGCTTACGGGTAAAGCCGCCATGACTACTACCGCACTTAACGCCTAATATAGCTGCAACAACGCTGCTCTGGCATCGTCCCTTAAATCGACGGGAGTAATAAGGTCACAAAGGCACACACTATGAACCATCCCATCCGTCTCGTGAACGATCGCAAGACATAAATCCGACCGAGAAATTATCCAGTATATATAGCGGTTACGCGCGCGTATGAGGATATTTCTTTGAGCCGGTGTCAATAATCGCACACATGCACCCCATCAAGATCGCTCTTGTACCACGTATTGAATTCTTTCACGACGTTAACGCCTCTTTCACGCACTCACCGGGTATATAGAAAGGGCGAGCTTCTTCCACGCACCGACGGGTATATCGGAAGGGCACGTATATAGAAAGGTTCGGATATCGACGACGGTATATAGATTGGGAGACCTAATACCCGGAGTGATAAGAGCCAAACCCCGTCGCTGATCTCTCGCAAAATGGGCACCAATGCCCCCAAATTTTTCTTCCGATTCACAATTGCTCGAGGAAGCAACTATGCCGCATGGAAGACAAAAATAAAGACACAACTTGAGTTTGAAGAAATCTGCCTGTCAGTGACTGGTACTCTAACCGATCACCAACCGATGCAACACAACAACGACACAATTGATAGAGCAGATCGTAAAGCAAAACTCATCATCTTGTTTGAGTGTCCGACGATGTGCAAGCCCACATTCGAGATGCCACATCAGCAAAAGAAGCATGGGATAAGCCGAGCACAATATATGAGGCCAAGAACAAGAATGTCATACTCAAATTGCAGTCAGTCTACATACATTGAAGTTCAAGCAAAATGAGAAAATCAAGCCTTCCTAAGAAGAGTCACAGAGTTGAGGGCTTCACTTCTAGCCCTGTGGAGAAGAGGTCAAAGATGAATCTCTCTTCCCATTGTTCTGAGAGCTCTCCCTTCTTCTTACCGCATTTTTGTCACAACTCTAAACTTGTCGATACGACAATTAGTTTTGACAAGCTAGTAAACCTACTGCAACAAGAGGAAGCAATGCACAACAAGGATGATGAAGAGGAGCAGGGCACTATCTTCACATCAAAAATGGAAAGGAAAAGGTAAAGGAAAACCTAAATCCTATCGAAGTCCCCACATCAAAATCAATATCATGGGGACAATCAATAGAAGAAGCGATGTCCAATTTGCAAAAGAGGACATGACTTACAAGATTGTTGGTATAACACTTATAAGAAAGGTTCATCAAGCAACTCTGGACCACAACAACAACAATCTTACAAGGGACATTCTCACAACTATCACGGGCGTAAAAAAGGGGAACTGGAAAAGAAGACCCCACCAAAGAAGGTAATATTGTTGAGCAACAAGAACAATGACAATGAAGACTTCTTGTTCACCGCCGATCAAGTGAACCATCCACGCCATCTAGTGATGTCCGGTATGTTGATTCGGGAGCCACTCGACACATGACCGCCACAGAGACTGGTTTATTTCAATGAGGGACACGCCATCGAAAAATCATGTTTCGTTGGGAGATGATTCTTCATATACAGCTTCAGGGATTGGAAACATTTCTCTACCCTTGGTTCACGCAAATGCAGACTATCGATGTTCTATATGTCCCCGGGTCGACAAAGAATCTTCTTTCTGGTCACCAACTCCTAGATCACAACCTGAAAATTGACTTTGATAGTCAATCCGCAAGAAAATGTGTTTGATTCGAGATAAATCCAGAGGCTCGAAAATAATTGCAAAAGCCTCAAATGTGGGACGATGTTTCAACTTGATTTCATTCACAAAAATGATCAAGCACTTGTGGCTAAAAACTCCACCTCACCTCAACCAGTGGCATCGAGATTTGGTCATGTAAGTTTCAAATATCTCAAACACTTCACCCGGTGTAATATGGTACATGGGCTACCATCTCTTCGTAAGGATACAGATAAGTGTGTCCTCACCGCTAAGCAGAAAACAACACAGAGTTTCATTCCAAAAGAGTACTTTTCGAGCTCATGGTAAACTTGACTCGGTTCATACCGATCTTTGGGTCCGATGCAGCCAAGTCATTCAGGGTTCCAAGATTTCATGCTTTGTGTTGATTGACGATTATTCACGGAAAATGTGGATTTTTTGTCTTCGCAAGAAAAGTGAAGCCTTCAAACATTCAAAAAGTTCAAAGTAGCAATGAGAAAGAAACTGGTCATCACATCGTAACTCTCCGCTCGATCGAGGGGGAATTCACCAAAGATGAGTTCAAAGACTACCTACAAACTCACGGATTCGCCGACAAATGCCTCCTCCACACACACCGCAAAGCAAAATGGTGTTGTTAGAGAAGAAATCGTACTATCATGGAAATGGTGCGATGCATGATCGATGATTCCGACTTGCAGAAAGACATTTTGGGCGTAAGCAAAAAAAAACAGTTGTATTTGTTAAACAGAGCGCCCACAACTCGCTTTTGATGGAACTACACCACAAGCATGGTCAAAAAGGAAACCATCCATCGCACACCTCGAGTATTCGGGTGCAAAGCCAAAGCAAGCATGCACATACCCAAACAGTAATGTAAAGAAATTGACATGAAGTCACAAAATCTCATCTTCACTGATACAAGAAGAGACTCTCGGGTATAGATTAATGGATCCTAAGACCGTAAAAGTCTACACAAGCAGAGATGTTGAGTTTTTCGAGAAGAAGGAAGCAGAGACTCCTCCTCCGACTCGCAAGATGTAGATTTTTCACCTATTGTAAAAATCAAGCTAATGTTCCCTCGTAAGATGAAAGTGATGATGGGGATGATGGTGTTGATCAAATAGAACCACAACCCATGGGAACAGCTCAACGTATGCCTAAATGGTGTACAAGTACATTACGAGATGCAAGATTGGATGCTCCACCGATACATCCACCCTCGACCACGACTCACAAAGAAAAAGCAAGAGAAGAAGTTAACTTTGCTTTGATGAGTAGAGTTATTGAATCGATGAGCCCTCTACACCCGAAGCCCTACACAAAAGCTTGAAAGATGCCATGGATTCTCGAATATCAATCAAGATGAAGAATAACACTTGGCAGCTTGTTGATCTTCCACCAGTGGAAGAAACCCATCGATGCAGATGGATATTCAAAACTAAGTACAAAGCAGATGGGACAAAGGGACAAGTGCAAAGCAAGACTTGAAGAAAGGGGTACGCACAAAAAGAAGGCATCGACTATGAGGAGACATTTGCTCCCACAAATAAGATCAAAACAATCAGATGATCTTTGCTCTAGCCGCTTACTTTGATGGAAAGTTCACCAAATGGACGTAAAAAGTGCCTTCCCGAATGGAGATTTACAAGAAGAAGTCTACATGACTCAACCCGAGGGATATGTTGTACCCGGTCAAGAAGAAAAGGTATGCACTCAGAAATCTCCGTATGGCCTCAAACAGCACCCCGGCATGGTACATCAAGATTGATGAGCATCTCGCATACAACATGGATTCGCTCAGAAATCCATATGATCCCAATCTCTACCTCAAAAAGCAAGGGGGAGATGGTGATTGTTGTAGTTTATGTCGATGATCTAGTCATCACCGGCGCTCAAAGAAGATGATTGATGAAACGAAGAAAGATCTTAAGCGATCATTCGACATGACAGATCTCGGCTTATGCACTACCGTCTCGACTAGAAGTATGGCAGAAAGAGAATCACATCTTTGTTTCTCGATGAAATATACCAAGACAACGCTCGAGAAGTTTAGGATGATGGATTGCACACCAATTGCTACACCTATGGAGAATAGATTACGCTTATCTCGCTCGATCCATCTCCCGAGGTAAGTGCCACTCTCTATCGGCACCGATCGGGAGTCTCATTTACCCGACCTACACTAGACCGTATATCAGCCATAGTGAGCTATCTATCCAGTTCATGCAGAACCCAAAATTTGTCATCGAAAGCAAAGCAAAGCATTTTGAGATATCTCAAAGGATCAAGTGATCTTGGTCTAGAATACAAGAAGAATGAAAACTTCTTCTTGATCGGATATTCGATTCGTATCATGCAGTAACATCGATGATAGAAAATCCACTTCCGGATTTGTATTCTTTATGGGATCTAGACCAATATCATGGGGAAGTAAGAAACAACACTTTGTTTCTCGCTCTTCCACAGGCTTGAGCATCGCTCAGAGAAGTCCGTCTCGTGAAGCGATTTGGCTACGCCGCATACCGGAAGGACTTGGAATACCACAGACAAACCGACCACCATGTATGTTGACAATGAAGGTGTTCTCAAACTTGTTCGCAATCCAGCTTTTTCACGAGAACAAAGCACATTGAAGTTCAGTTCATTTCATACGTGAACATGTGTCAAGCACAACATCCAAATTTCAATTTTGTCCAACTACTAACAACGAGCAGATATTTTCACAAAGTCACTTGCACGTGACAAGTTCGAGTTGTTCGAGCATTTCTCTCCTCATCTCTTCGCATAAATGCACAATTAAGGGGGAATGTTAGGATTAAATATTATTATCCTAATATTAATTATGCATAGTTTAAATTATTTAATTAATTTTATTAATTAAATAATAATTGTTATTTTGTTATATGGTTAATCAACCATATTTGTCTTTTTTATTTCATACTTGCTTATATTGTTTTGAAACAATATATTTGTATTATTCATTTCCTGCTTCCCGATGTTATTGGAAGCTTATTCATTTCGCATTTGGTCACACTGTGCAACTTATTCTCCGTATATATATTGGGTGTGCAATATCTATAAATATTGCAGCCCATTCTCTCGTAATGGTTGATTGATTGAGATTTGTCATGTATCATGCAAAAGGAGGAGATTGTGATCATCATCAACAAGGGAAGCTTCTTTAGTTTGAGTAGCTATCTTCTTCCCCTCTTCACTCCCCCTCCCTCTCTTCCTTCACATTCTAATTCTTCATTGGGAGGTGCACTTTTTGTTTTTGTCTTATTCACTAATGTGACTATAGTCCAAAAATGTAATAAGTTGCCCTTAATTAATAAAAGGGGGCTTAATGTTTTTCCTAGGAATATCAAGAGTCACAAGTGGAAAAGACAAGTGAAAAGACATATGGGGGGTAGGTGAAGAGTCTTTTCTAAGTCTATATAATGTATTGACTTCCTCATTCTTAAGGGTTTTCATTTTTTTCATTCAAGAGTAGATAACTTCTTGTGAAAAATAAAAGAGATAACAAAATTTCTCTATTCTTCCTCTCACATGTTCTTCCATTCTCCTCTATGTACAACTTTGCCAAAATATCAATGAAGAAGAAAGGAGTTTCTTTCTTTTCTTGATGAGAGAATTAATGAGACTTTGTGTTCATAATTCTACCTTGTCTTGGTGTTAGTAACAAATTTGTTTTCTTTCTAAATTTGTGTGATGATATGTTCTGATTAGTGTTTGTAGGAATATGATTTTCTACCTGCAATATTAATCCCCCTTCCTTTTTTCCCACTCCCTTTTCCCACCTTCTCAACAAATTCCTCCCTTGCAAGAAATTGCAAGATTTTGCCACAGGTTCAGTGGAGTGTTCCTGTTGGATCCCCAACCTCTAGGCCACCCACAAATTTCATTTTCATTCATGCATAATAAATGGAGCTGCACCATTCAAGTAGAGGGACCTAGAGTCCCAGAGTGTTGGTGGATATCCACCAATTTGTCCAACTGATTTTTTTCTCACCAATAGTTTTTGGCGCCCATCGTGGGGAAAACTTGGCATATTATGCACCCAAAATATGAACCAAAAAATCCAAAAATATATATGCGAGAAAAATAGAGGTGTTAACATGTAATTGCAAAAGCGAAGAAACCAAACTAATTAGTTCCTAATCTAACAATTCTATTTTTACTTCATATTGAGCGTGATAAGAAGGGAAAGAGATTGTTATACATGTACTTACCCACTAGCTTCAATGATCTTCCCTTGTTTCTTTGGATGTGCTTAAGATAGTTGATATATTATCTCAGATTTTATGGGATAAATTTGGCAACACCTCTCCTTGATAAATGATTATTTTTGTTTAATAGAAGGCTATGGAAATTGAGCTTCTTGCTTGATATTTTGACAACTTATACTTGCAATTGTTATAAGGTGGCACAAATGGAGGGTGGCACCACTATTTATAGTTAGAGGAGAGAGAAATGGAGGGTTGAGATTGATCCATGTAGGATGTGGATCAATGGTGTAGAATGCATGAGAATGAAAAATTCTCTAGAATTAGAAAATTCTAGAGATTGGAAGAAATCTCCATTGAATTAAATGAGGGAAATATTTGGATATAAAAAATGGAAAATTAGAAAGGCTTATAGAAATAGAAGGCTCTAGATTCGGGGTTCATTTAGCTTGTAGTTAGTTGAAATTAATTGTGTTTAGTGGGTGATTAGATGGAGAGGCTAGGTGTAGAGTAGGCATAGAGTAGGTGGTAGGTGGGTGGTAATTTTAAATTCCTAGAAAATAGTTAATATAGATTAGTTAGTGGGATTTTTAATATTAATGATGTATTAATATGACTAAGGATAAGATGAGATTTTAGAATGAATAATAGAAATAGTTGGAATATGATTAAATATAATAATAATTAATTATTATATGGTTAGTGATAGGAAAGGGATTAATAATGTAAAATGAGTGTGTTATTTGCTAAATGATTATGTTGACATTTTACATGTCTACAATATATACCCAAAAAAATATTGGTAAAAGCCATTTCTAAAAATTCACTATTGATTCTTACGAATGACCCTTCATATTCCAAAACGTCCTTTCATATTCTCATTGCAATATTTTCCCAAAACTGGCTGAAAGAAGATATACCAGTTGAACAGGTTGTGAGGAATTGTTGATCCCGATTTTGAGGCTTTATAAAATCTGTGAGAAAAAATAAGAGATAATCCCTAATACTTATCTCTAGATTCACCTCCATCTGACTCTTTAATTAGTTCTCTTCGTAATCCTATCCAAAATTCTATCGATACTCCTCCCGAAAATCCTCTCGTTTCTCCTACCTTCCACCCACCATTGAACATTGAATTCCCTAGTGAAGGAGAACAAGAACTAGAAGAATAATTGGGAGAAGAATTTGCGAAGCGGAAGGCATAAAATAAGAATAAATAATGGCGGATGAAGAAAGAGAACGATCCCAATCCATTGTTACATGGGAATGAATACATGTTTGCTTGCTCTTGCACTTCCTCTTCATGATCTAGCGACAAGTTACAGAAAAAATTTCTGAAGTTCAAAGGTGATGGCACACAACTTCCCGAAGAACACATATCTGCCTTCATCACATCTTTCAAAATTAAGAGGAATCGAGCATGAGGATTTTGCGGTAAGATTGTTTGTGGAAGCAGTGGTTTTATCTCTTTCCCTCCCACTCCATCACATGTTGGGAAGACATTCAAGAAAATTTCATAGCAAGATTCAAATCAGCCGAAGATTTCCAAGACCTCCTCATTCAATTGGTACAAATGAGGAAAGAATCGAATGAAACTATGAGAGACTTTGTGGCCCGTTTCAACCGGTTACTCCACAGAATACCGAAAGATGCTTCACCATTTGAAAATAATGTCAAGATATTCTTCATCAATGCACAACCCCTTGAAATTGGATTCATCTTACGAAGAGTTCAACCTCGTACTCTTGAGCTTTCCCAAGATGATGCAATTGAGATTGAAGATGATCTAATTTTGTCTGGAAAAATTAAGAATCCAAATGGAAAGAAAAGGGGTCAATTTTCCAAGGAAGGTACCATTGAATCTCTTGTCCAAAAATTGGAAAATGAATTGAATTCAATAAAGAAACAAATAGCCCAAAATATTCCTCTTCAAAATTAGGATAGAGTCGGATTTCTAGATCACCCTCAAGGCTTAATTTGGAAGCTCCATCTGTCAATGCAATATGTATAACTCGAGAATACGAAGGACTTCAGCAAGAAAGTGAATATAATGATTTCCTAGAGGTTGAAGAAGTAGAGAATGATGCACAAATCAGATTATGTGAGTATTCTGGAGGTGATGAAGATGATGATGAAGATGCACTCAGATTCTCATGTGTGGCATTCACTTGTTCTCGGTCCCAAAAATGAGATTTTACCTCATTGCTGCAAAAAAAGAAGATCGAAATGGAGACTGTAGAAACTAAAATAATCAATTAAGGATCTCCACTTCCTCCCTCCATAGAGTCTACATTAGAGAAACTTGATCCTGTGCAAAGCAAGAGAACACTTGTTAGTTTAAGTAAGTCTTCCAATATTCCTAAATCTAATTCTAAAAAACCTAGTCCTTCAAGAGTTTCTAATATACCTTCAAAATCAACTTATTTTTCCCAAACCTCTACTCTCACTTCCACTCCTATCTTGACTTGAAAATAAGTGTCTTCATCACCCTTGTCCACATATGCTCCTTTTGATATCATAGATCATGTGAACAAATCTAAAGCACAAATCTAAATCTAAGTATTTGCGGATTCATCTCGAACATTTGAGAAACTTGTCCATCATATTAAGGGTAGTAGTTTAAATCCCAATGTTGTGACTCGTAGTTCTAATGGACTACTACCAACCCCACCTACGCCCTATCACAAAACATGCTTTCTCTGAGTGCATCAAAGGTTGATAAGATTGATCATTTCTATGTATCCCTTATTAGAAGATACCGGTTGAATAATAGCATAATAGATTCATGTGCTTCGATGAATGTAATTTCTATAAAGGTGGCCAATGCTCTTGGACTCACATTGACACAGGCTAGTGGCTCATGTTACTCCATGGATTCAAAAGAGGTCCCACTCATGGGAAAGATCAATGATGCATAGGTGGCTCTCATCCGAATTCTCAAACAAAAAGGTGTCAATGACTATCTTGGTAGCGTATTACAATTCATTTGGAATGTTGTTAAGTAGAAGCTTATGCTTTGAAACCGGGAGAGAAAATCTAGAAAAATTGGTCTTCTACAACCATTCGGTTAAAGGAGATATGAAGAAGTTGCTTCCCACAAAAAGATGAAATATATAGTGCAAAAGTCAGGAAATCCAAGAGCTAATTTATTGTACCAAGATATCGGGAGGATAAATCATGTCATAACAACCGAGGAGGAATATGAGATTCCCACCTTGATAGGACAAGTATCCCTTTCTGAGGGATAGTTAAGAAGTGTTGAGAAATTTTGAGTTACAAGAGGGTAGCCCCAAGTTTCTAGATGATGCGAGTCATGAAGAAGTGGAAATGGTTCTTGATGAATTTCAAGTGGATAAATTAGTTGACATGTTTCCCCATGATGAAGAGGTGTTCTCATTCCCATTTGAAGATGAAGATTCTCTTGATCATGTCATCCATGAAGAAGAAAATCCAACTTGTGACAAGCCTTTGAAGGGTTTGAAGGAAGAGTCTTTGAAATAAATGTTAAGAATTACAAAAGAAATAGAAGATCCTCATCTTAGTATTGAACTCCTAATGCAAGCCATGGATTTGCAAGACATGTGTGAAGCTAATTCTGAATTCTCAACCAATTTGAAAATTGGTCATGATGAAATAAAGCGGGGTAAAAAACTGATGTCCCTCTTGATCGAATGATTGATGGATTTATTGATGAAAATAAGGTGTTATCTTTCCCATTTAAAGAATAATATTCTTTATATGTGGAAAATATTGAAACAAGGGTCCTTGAGTCCTCGGAGATGAGACTCACCATAACAACGAAGTAATGGAGCGAAACGAGCTTCGGGATAATGAAGCAATTCCCCAAATGGTTGCCTTGAATTTCAAAATGAAGATTCTTTGAATGAATGTAAAGGTGAGATTTTGGAAATTTCAAAGAAGGATTCCATGCAAGAAATATTGAAAGTTGCAGAAGGTACGGAAGATCCCAAGCTAAGTTTGGACCTCTTGACTCATGCCATGGCCATACAAGATAGGTATGAGGTTATGTCTAACTCTTCACTCAATTTCCAAACACCTCATAATGGGATAAATGAATTTTAGGCCTCCAATTAAAGAATTTTCAATAAACATGAATGTGGGAAGAAGGAAACTCAAGATATTCAAGCAATTCAAATAAAAATCAGCTCCGGGGCAATAATGGGATGCAAGATGAGAAATCAACAATGTGGGAAAACAAGGAAGGAAATTTACACTCAAAACTGATTTAAAAGATGAAGTATAATGAAATTTCGGGTGAAGCTCGAGCATCAAAAGGATTTGGTGAGATTACTCCTTCCGAGTATACAATTAATCATGAAGGCACTTAGATTTCATAAGAAATTGAGGAAAGGAAGCTACTTTCTCAAACCAATCAATGGATTCGCAAAAGATCATCACTCAATGTTATCTATTCAGAGGTAACTTCTGAAAATAGAAAAGTACTACAGTGAAAGTGGGTTGTCCCCCGCACTGTACCATAAGAGATTTAGGGTGTGTGACTCCTTTTCCCCGTTGTGTGTGTTTTTTTTTCCAAAGGTGTGGCATGTTTCCCTTTTTGTTGTGTGTGTGTCCTTTCTTTCAGTCTATCTCTTGCTTGAAATGTGACTCTGTAAAGCCCAATGGATAAGGCATTAGTTTGCGATGTGTATTGAATTGAGATTCTAGAGTTCATTGTTGTCTTTTCTCACTTCATTCAATCCATAACAAGTCTCCAAGCGAGAGCCGCTTTTTCATGCATTTTTGCAAAGTCAAAATTCAAGGTGAAAGCATGATAACTATACCCCAGATGTCGAAAAATCTATCCAAAACCCCTCATGCATCATCCGTTGGATCATCCCACCTTATGTGTCATGACCCCTCAACCCTTGATAAGCTTTATAATGTGATGTTAATCCTTCCTAAGTAACTACAATGTGTCATAAGGTCACCCAACCCATTCAGTGAAATGTTTGCAAGTGTGGAAACTTGCATTAGGCCTAAAAAGGCTATTCCCTAGCCTTCTTGAATGAAGTCCCATCCTCCAAAGATGATCAAGATGCCTAAAGTCATATGAGAATGTTATTAAAGATACTAAAATGCATTAGAATGAGGTTTAGGAAAGTTTAGGAGGTTTTGGGATCAAAACAATGAAAGTGGGTCTTAAAGGCTTAAGAAGCTTGCTATTTAACAAATATAAGAATTTTGTAAAACCCTAGATATTTCAGAGTCACACGCAATGATATAAAAAAATGAATCACAAATACGAATCAAGTAATAAGATAAATGTATTTTAAACCCTAAGTATAAGAGAGGGAATAGAATAATTTCACAATTAATCTGAAGGATGCTTTGGATTGGAAGGCTGATGAGGAGGAAAGCTGCATCAACCACACGAAAATTGTAGAACTGTTAGAATAATCTAGACCATGGATCTTGGATCGGAGTCGGGGGCTCCTAAAATCGGGAGACTTCTATTGGGCACTGTGTATTGTAAAAATGGTGAGAAACTGATTTCTTCTTTGTCACAAGATGGTCGCTCACCTTTGCTTGCTTGTCACATGTGTGTCATACTATGCTGCAAGCAAAGTCACAATAATGGGATGCAAGATGAGAAATCAAAAATGTGGGCAAACACGGAAGGAAATTTGCACTCAAACTCATTTCAAAGGTAATAAGAGCATCAAAGTTTCGGGGCGAAGCTCGAGCATGAAAAGGATTAGGTGAGCTTACTCCTCCCGAGTATACAAGTAGTCATGAAGGCACTTGGCTTTCATAAGAAATTGATGAAAGGATTTTAATTTCTCAAACAAGTCAATGGATTCGCAAAAGATCATGACTCAATGTTATCTATTCAGAATTAACCTTAAAAGATAAAAGTACTACTGATGAAAGCGGGTTGTCCCTACTTTGTACCATAAGTGATTTAGGGTGTGTGTCTCCTTTTTCCTATTGTGTGTTTTTCCTTTCCGGTGTGGTGTGTTTACCTTTTTATTGTGTGTGATTTTCCTTTCTTTCAGTCTATCTCTTGTTTGAAATATGAATATGTAAAGCCCAATGGCTAAAGCACTAGTCTCGTAATGTGTATTGAATTCAATTCTGGAGTTCATTCTTGTTTTTCGTCACTTTGTTCGATCCATAAAAAGTCCCCAAGTGAGAGCCAACTATTGTCATGTATTTTTGCAAAGTCAAAATTCAAGGTGAAAGCATGACAACTATACCCCAATGTCAAAAAATCCATCCAAAACCCCTCCTGCGTCACCCTTTAGATCATCCCACCTTATGTGTCATGAACCCTCGAGCCCTTGAGAAGCTTTATAATGCGATGTTAATCCTTCCTAAGTAACTACAATGTGTTCATAAGGTCACCTAACCCATTCAATGAAATATTGCAAGTGTGAAAACTTGCACCTAGCCTTCTTGAACCAAGTTCACATTCTCCGAGAGATGATCAAGAGGCCTAAAGCCATATGAGAATGTTATTGAAGATCCTAACATTCATTAGAATGGATTTAGGAAAGTTTCGAGAGGTTTTAGGATCAAAACAATGAAAGTGAGTCTTAAAGGCTTAAGAAGCTTTGCTTATTTAACAAATATACAAATTTTGTAAAACCTTAGATATTTGAGAGTCACACACAATAGATAAAATAATGAAGCACAAATATGACTTAATAATAAGATAAATGTATTTGAAACCCTAAGTGTAAGAGGGAATAAAATACTTAGTTGATTTTGCTATTAATCCTGAAGTATGCCAGATTGGAAAATTGATGAACATGAGGAAATTGTCGCATATTGTACACATAAAATTGTATAACTTTCAAAATAATCCGGACCAGGGGAGCCTGGATCAGTCGAGCACCAAATCTTTGAGACCTCTACCGGGCACCCGTGACTATAAAAATGGTCGAAACCGATTTCTTCTATGTCAAATATGGTCACTCACCTTATTTGTTTGTCACTTGTTTGTAGCACTATGCTTGCCAAATTTGCTTGTAACTTGCAAGAAAAATGATCTCCTACAAAAGCCCAAAACACATCAAATCCTAAAAAGAAAAATATGTAAATGGGAAGTCAGATCGACCTTGGTGGTCACCCACAGAGTGAGCTTACAATTGAGCTCTACACTACATTTTAGACTCTATGTAATTCTCATGTGTGTGTGTAAGAATAGTGCCCTAGGCGGCTCTTGTGCAAGACACACTTGAATAATGAGCAATAGATAAATGTAGCAATGTAAGTAGATGTGTGGATTTCAAAATGAACTTCCCCTCCTATGCGTATATGCAAAAAATGTAGTTCCTTGTCCCTTGAGTGAGTGCTAAATGGATGCTTTGATGCTCTTGAAATGACTTTGGATGCAACCTTATGAGGTGATAGTAGATGTTTAGAGTTTGGTTCCTTATTTTGGTCACATAACTTTATATTTATATGATTACCTTGGTTGAATTTCACAATTAACAATTGGAAGGCCAACACATAAGAAAACAAGATGCCCAAAAGATAAAAGATGCCCAAGAGGAGTGAGTAAGATATAAAGTGGTTAGGGCGCTCGGAGGAGATGAGGACGCCTCGGTGTTGGCATCTCCTGACCGGGCGTGTGTCTAGAGTCAAAAAGATAAATCGGAAAGTATCGACTGGGTAGTAGGGTGTAAGAGGCTAGAAAGAAGATATGAAACACAGAAAATACCAAAGATAGCTATCAATTGCTATTTTTCTCACTTAGGAATCATATGAATAGTATTATGTGACTAGGACCTAGAAATGTACCCAAAGTGCGTGATTTAGTGTCTACACTTGTAGTGCAAAAAAGTACGACCTTGACTAAAGATTCCAAGATTTCTAGGATGAGTCAAGAGGAAAACAAGATACCATTGGAAAACTATTTAAATTCTCTACATGGTGGAAAAATCAAATCCTTCTCAACACCCAAGTGATTATCTATGCAGAGCAATTTATGAAGACTCACCTCGTGGGCGAGAATGAAAAATCACATTTTTTGAGTAGGAGGAATAATTAGGTCTTTTAAACCATCCCATTGTTATAAAAATTGTCTTTGCAATCAAATTCATATAAAATTTCACCCAAAAAGACCTCTTACTCTCCATAAAAGTTTGTTTTAAGTTTCTAGTAGTTAGAAAATTTCACAGTTTGGGGCATGACGCATTTTGGTGTCCTGACTGTCCAAGATAGTGTGGATAATAGGGACAGTAAAATGTGCCCTAACTCCAAATGAATCCCCTGGACCCCTCATGTGACCTGTTCCTCTCCTAAGGTGTTAAATGATTCTAAGTGATCCCAAGTGCTCAAAATTGCAAATTTGGCTAAGTATTTGACCTCCCCACTTGGGTACATTTTTTTGCCCCTCTACTATTCCTACTACGCTTGGGAGAGTCGGGACACTTGTGATAGTAAAATGTGCCTCACCCTAGCCCCTCTAAGGTTATCCATATGACTTCCAACTTCCGTCTCCCAGGCGCTACGACCTTTCTCTCTCATCCCCAACGCTCACTTATCATTTCCTACCACTTGTCATGCTCTGGGAAGGGGGTGCATTTTACTTTGCCAACTATCCCGATATAGTGGGGACGGTTTGGGACACAAAAATGTTCCCCATGCCTTGAAGGTTGCAAACTCAAAAAATGGCTAAGTGTTTTACCTTGGTCTCTCTCTCTCTCTCTTGTGAACCAGAAATGATGCCATAAAGTTTTTAGAAGATTTTCTCACCTTATTTTCCCATGAACTTGATGAATGCTACTACTAAACCTCCATGAAACCTGAAAATTCATCAGATACTCCATCAAATTCCTCTTAGAGCATCCATGGTTGCAAGATTGAATATTTTTCATTGTCGATGAATAAAGAAATCAATCATACCAAGGGTTCGAGATAAGTTCTTTTCTCCAGAGAATATCTATGATTTTTCTCACTTTAAAAGCTTTGAGACTCCATTAATGGCTGCCATGAGTCAACAATGAGAGGAAGCGAGCATTATATTCACTTCCCGAGGTTTCATGGGTGGAATCATGCAAAATTTGGAGGAAATGATCATCAAAAATTCTAGTTTCGCATGGACTAGTTTTTTTGCCATGAAACCCCTATTTTTAGGGATATGGGGAGCTGTGTTTTTCATCAACATTATTCCATCGTGGAAGAAAACCTTAATTTCTGAAGATTCGAAAGGCGAAATCCCCGAATTTTGGAGCAGAGAATCTTGGAATAAAACCTAGAATTTTAAAACTATTTTTGTGGCAATCCAACACCCACACTACAATTACTAAAAATACAATATGCCATGCCCTTTAACATGATAAAATAGTAAGTCCCTCATTTTGTAAGCTTTGATCACCAAGAATGCTAAAAAATAGTGCAAAATTGTAAAGTAGGGTAAAATTGACAATTCTCCCAAAATATCAGGTCCGGAAAAAGCAACCTGCTAAAAATAGAAAGTTTCTAAAAATAACATCGCATTTATGGAAGAGGATGGAGTGTTCCAGAAGGTTCAGAAGGTTATATTTGAGAAAAATAGGTGATATGTCCCAAAGTAGTAGGTCTCAACCCTACATGCTAAAAACATAAATCCTCCATTTTGGGTGCAAAAAGTTATAGATCGCTCCATTTTCACTCATGTTTCCACTTTTGAACTCTTCACAGGTTATGGTATGATCTCATAGATCAATTAGAGAAATGGAACCTAAATTTGGGTGTTGGAAACATCTTTTTGATCTCTTTTGTGCCTAAGAGCATGATGAAGCATAACATAGGAAAGCCTGGATCACTGAGCAACTGGAAATGTTTCAAAGGGTGTCAAGGAATCCATCTAATCATTATAATAATTCATCATGCTTATCATTTAGGCTTGAAAACATCATCAACTCATCAATATGAGTTGGTTGAAGCAAGAAGGTCAAGTGATTGAGCTAAGATCGGTGAATTGGGTCATACGATAAACTAGATGAGTTTGTTGTAATGTATCAAACTGGTTGGTTTGGTGAGTTGGTCGATTGAGATAAGTTGAGATGAGATGATAGTAGTGAGTTTGAGTTGGGCTAGTTGTGACAATGAGCTATTCAGGAGCTCACCCATTTTCATGAAGAGCCTATGTAAGTGAGCCAAGTCAAGCTGACCTTAGTGAGCTAGTCAAATTGCAATGAGAGGAGTTGGTCAATCAAATGAGATTTGGCGGTATTTTCAAGCTCCTGCAGATGGATTTTCACCATTTTTTCCCCCATATTTTGGAAACCCTAAGCGATGATGGAGTCCCTCGAATCTCGATCAATGGTGGTCAGTTGTAGGCGGAAACTATTGCCGTTTTTTTGGTGGCTACTTTGTGATGTTGGAGGCTATGAGTATGTTTTGGTGGTGCCCCTTAGACCCTTTCTTTCCCTAGTGGTGATTTTGGCAGCCGTGGGACTTTTCCCCCTCTGCAGGGAAACGTTCTATGTTATCTTTGCATCGAATTCTTGAAAATTTTCCCCCTCTCTCTCAAGTAAATCTATCCCCATGGTTTCCTTTGGGGATTCGATCTTGGAGGATGAATATTTTTTTCCTTTAAGGGTTTAATCTGTAGATTTAATGGCCTTTGCCCTAGCCTTACTCTCCTCCACTCGTGGATCTCTCTGAACCGACACCCACTTGTTTTAGGTAGGATTGGAATTTACCCCTATGCAAGGTGTTTTTGATTGTGGGATTTTGTTAGGGATGATAGGGATACCATCCTCAATAAGATCTAGGAACTACGAGAATCATCACTTGTTGAGGAAATAATGATTTCCAACTTTCAATCTACTTACCATCTCTTTTAATGTTAAACTGGTTTGGATTCATATACCTCATCTCCCGCTTGATTTTGGGGAGAGGAGAGTTTAATTGCTATTGGAAAGGCTTTTGGTAAGTTTTTATCCATTGATTCCAAAACGGAAGCCTATGCTTATACTACTTTTACATGGATATTGGTAGATTTGGATACTTTGATTGATCTACATTCTTGTATTAACCTCAAAGTGCTTGATAGGGTTTGGTCACAACCCCTTGATTATGAAGGATTGCCCTTCAAATGCATAAAATGTTTTAACCTAGGACATCTTGCTTTAGATTGTTTGACGGTAAAACAAAAATTAAAAAAAAAAGTTTCTTGATGGAAGGATTCTCACCAAAACCTTTTATTTATTGATGTGGATCTTGAGTCCGCTACTGATGCAAAGGTCAGGAAGATGAGGATTCCAAGACACAATCACCAGTGGCCCCTTTAGGGGTGGATATTGAGGCGTTATGGTGGATCCAGTGCTGCTTCTAATCTGCTCTAATACTAGTTTCAAGACTAAGAAGCCCAACGATGGATTTTTGGCTTCCTCTTCGATTCATCTTCCACCTCACTTAGATGAAAATGTGGATCCTAATAGGAGTGATGGGGATAGTTGTTTAAAGAAAAAAGAATGCTTACCCTCTACCTACAATGCAACTAAGATCCCACATTAGGGATTCCATTAGGTAATTTGTTTTTAGCTGCAACATTGGGTGCTTTGCAGTTTTCTATTTTTTCCTCTTGGTTCTTTCTCTTCTCTTTTTCCTCTTTGGAATTTCCCTTTTGATGCTTTGGAGGCTTCTTATTTTTTATGCTTTAATTGTTTTATCTAGCCTTTAGGGCTTCGCAAGGATGCATTTTCTTTGAAAACCCCCAACTTTTACCATTTTCCAAAAAATCAAATGAGATTTGGCACGCTCGATGAGCTGGTTAGAATGAGCTCAATGAGATTAGTGAGCTAAGGGAGTTGATCAACCAAGCATCAAGGGGATCATCATGAGCAATTCCTGCATGGTCATCTTGAGCTCGCATCAGGGGATCTCTCAACAATGTTTCTAAACACTCATTCGACAACCTAAGGTGTATGTGTATCATATAAAATGAGGAGATTGTGATCATCATTAGCAAGGGCATATTATTTAGTTTGAGTAGCTATCTTCTTCCCCTCTTCACTCCCCCTCTCTCTTCCTTCACGTTCTAATCCTTTATTGGGAGGGTGCACTTTTTGTTTTCATCTTATACACTAATGTGACTATAATCCAAAAATGTAATAAGTCACCCTTAATTACTAAAAAGGGACTTAATGTTCTTTCCCGGGAATATCAAGAGTCATAAGTGAAAAGACAAGCAAAAAGACATAAAGGGGGTAGGTGAAGAGTCTTTTCTAAGTCTATATAATGTAATGACTTCCCCATTCTTAAGGGTTGTCAATTTTGTATGCTCAGGAGTAGATAACTACTTGTGAAAATAAAAAGAGATAACAAATTTCCTCTATTCTTCCTCTCACATGTTCTTCCATTCTCCTCTATGTACAACTTTGCCAAAATATCAATGAAGAAGAAAGGATTTTCTTGATTTTCTTGATGAGAGAATTAATGAAAATTTGTGTTCATAATTCTACCTTATCTTGGTGTTAGTAATAAAGTTTTTTTCTTTTTAAATTTGTGTGATGATATGCTATGATTAGTGTTTGCATGCATCAAATTTTCTACCTGCAATATTAATCTCCCTTCATTTTTCCCACTCCCTTTCCCACCTTCTTAGTGAATTCCTCCTTTGCAAGAAATTATAAGATTTTGCCATAAGTTCAGTGGAGTGTTCTTGTTGGATCCCTGACCTCTAGGCCACCCACAAATTTCATTTTCATTCATGCACAATAAATGGATCTACACCATTCAAGCAGAGGGACCTAGAGTCCCGAGTGTTGGCGGATATCCACCAATTTGCCCAACCGAGAAATTTTCTCCTCAACGAGATAGTTTGTCCCTAAACCATCAAATATTCCTTAAAAAATACAACACCTTCTTGGATCTCCAATACCACCATTGCATGATTATGATATTTTGGAACTAGAGGATGCACACCTTCCTTGAAATGGGAAAAAATGGCCTTTCTAGGCTTACTTGGAGAACTAGCCTTCAATTGTAATTTCTTGAATGAAAGAAATGACCTTGTTAAATTAATTCAAACACTTGCACATGATTTTTAAACAAATTTGGTGTATCCGAAAGGTTGGGATGGTCATGAAAAAGAAGAAAAATTGACCGAGAGAGGGATTTAGGAAGGCTTTGGAGAAATTTTCCACATTTGGCATGGTTGTCATGTGTCAAAATTTGAAATTTTCTGCTAGAAAAATGTGTAGTTTTCTTTGACTTGATGACATTGGGCTGCAAAGGGAAATAGGGAGCCTTAGCACTCTTTGGTGAGTAGACCGGCTCCTTGTTCAAATTGGGCAATTGAGTCAATTCTTCACCACTAACACAAGTAACAAACAAACATGAGGAAAAAACCAAACAAACACACCAATGTAAGGGAAACACACCAAAACAGAAGGCAAACACACAACGAAAGGGAAACTATATTACATGGAAGGGAAAGTCATTGAGGCAGGGGAAGAATGTACACAAACTCGACAATGGGTTCGGAGAAGTTTATACAATCATGGAACAATGAGTTGAATTTAGAACTCGAAGCTCGAATATCATTATCCAATTATGCCATACTCTTGTGATGGCACTACATGGTTTGAGAATAAAGAGAGATACCGAGATTCCATCTTCATATTGATATTGCACAAAAAACACTCTTACATTTAATAACCACTTTGTAACTTTATCGAAAGTCATATCTCTTGTAGCCTCCACTTGATGCTTTGTGCATATGAGAAGCCATTCCTCCATGTTCTCAAAAATGAAGTCAATGTTTTTTTCATGAAAGAATTCATCATCCTTAGGTGAATGTTGCAACATGAAGTCATGTTAAAAATCACTAGGAATTTAGAAATGATGAAATCAATATGATCCTTACTCCATTCACAAGACTCCTACACATTCTCACTTTTATATTCGGGACAATTACTTTTTATACAAACCAGATTCAACATCGGTCTTGGTATTCTTTTCTATGTGGAGGTGATGTATTCATGACTAAAAATATCCATAGGAGATTCAAGAATTTTATTTTCTTTCCATTCACCATGAATACAACCTTCTTCATAGAATAGAAAAGAGGGAGACTCATTTTCACATTCATTCTCATCCCCAAGGCTTTGAAGAACATTGAGATCATGTGTTTTTTCCATCTCATTATTGAGTAATTTTGCATGAAAAGGAGAGACACAACTTGACTCATATTTATCTTGCATTTCCATGACATAGGTTAGGATCTCGAGACTAAGTTGAGGGTCTTCAATTTCTTTCATAATCTTCAAGATGTCTTACACACATTGTTGTTTTAAAGATACTACATACTCATTATCATATTCATTTAAAAACTCTTTGCATTGGACCTCGAGGAAAAGGTTAGAAATATGATCTTCACATGGCCGGGCTCATTTGAAAAATATCCTCATGATCCATATTTCTTGTCATCCAGGGGTTACCTTCTTGCAAGATTAGACATGCCTAGTATCCATAAATTTCAAACATAGAGAATAGATCCATGCTACACCTTTGGAAGGGACACTTTTTAGTTTAAGGTTTATCAAATCATCTTCATGACATGAGGGAGAATACAATGTTGGAGCAACAACATGAGGATAATATTTTACTCCATCTTGCACATATCCTATAGAGTCTTCTTATTTGTAATGAAATGAGAAAGCTCCATGCCTACTATGGTGATCATCATTACACTCTTTTGGTGATGAGATGGAAATAAGCTCCTTGGAGAAGTCATGTTCGATTTAATCATCCGTCTTTGTCTCAAGAAGGAAATTTGATTCTTCAATCTTCTCTACTCTAGACATTCTTTTCATGACTACTGCGTAGAAATGATACTGACCTTCTTTCCTTTATCTGATTGCATATTTTTTTTTGAAGCAAAATACTCCTTCATTGTGCTCGAATCCTTACCTTTGCAAGATTTGGTCCGAACGATGGTTGATCAAAATTTTGATTTCTTGGTTATCATATTCTTCTTCATTTTTGTTGTCACTTATTGGTGTTGAACACCAATCTCAAAATTCATCATTGTGATGCGGGAAACGAATGTAATATGGATTCGCTCCTTGATAGAGTTGTCTTCAAAATCTATTTATTTTTTTCAAACCTATTTTTTTAATTTTTGGAAAATATATATATATATATATTTCCCAAAGATATTTACGAGTGCACGAGGAATATCTCTCCTCAATGGATTCACCAATAAATGTTGGCAAAATAATTTGTCATGTTTCAAATTATTGAGTTTTCACCAACAAGATGAGGCTAAGACCCTCTTTCTTGTATATGGGAGGCTCCTATTATTGAGTGTAAACTACCTAAGCTATATAAAAGTTTTGGGGTGCCCATAGGTCGGGGGTCACAGAGGATCACTCTAATGAACTTGTATCAAATACTTGTACGAAGTACATGGGAGGAATTACAACGAAGATAGGTAAAGGGGAGTTGGGAAATAAAGAGAGAGATGGTTACTATTATGAGTAGGCACTAAAAGAGTTCACATGCAATAACAAGAGTAAGTCCACATTCAAATAGAAAAATAGAATAATGTAATCCATTAGCAAGACTGATAAACAAGAGACACATAGTTCTACAAATCTATCAATCAAGGACAAAAAGTTCCTTCTTGGTTATCAGTAAAGATCATAATGCTCAAAAATTAGAAACTAAAGAGAGTGGAGGGACATTTTAAAAGACAAATAAATATAAGAATTGAAACTTTATTGCTTGATGTAGAAGATGTAATCTCAACAACATACATTCAATCAACAATTGCAAACCCCTTGGAATGAAGAAACCCTTTCAATTTTTAACATTACAAACTGTCCTTTCATTTACCGCCACATGACTCTTTACCTATCCTCATCACTTGTGATCTTTCATATTCCTAGGAAGTGAGTATTTTTCTTATTATTGGAAAAATGACTCTTACAATGTTTAGCTAAGGGTCACATAAGTGAATAGGATGAAATAGAAAATGGTACATTCTTAATTGAAAATTAGAATATGGAGAGAGAGAGAGAAGAGAGGAAGAGGATTTGACTGATCGATGAGGATGAAGTTTTGCTAAAAGATAATTTTATGATCATGATCATTGAGGGAGAGTTCTAGAATGATTTCTTGTCCTTTTAATTCTTTCTTTACCAACCGAGACGCCGTGAGTGCTACCTTATCTACTTTTGGATTGCATACACAACTCAACACTTTGATCCATGTATTTGAAATATCACTAATATCCTTACAATGATTAGACCATTTTTTGCGATCTCTTTCAATGTCTAAAATATAACCTCTAATGTTGGTCATAGACTCTAAGATATATTTATTGAAGGAAAAAGAATCACCCGCATCTTTCTTGACTAATTCTTGGAAGGAAACAATGAGTTTTTTTCTGATAATGAATTCTTGGTGCGTGGAGGGAACCCAAGTATTTGAACATAGTTGTAGACCTCATTCAAAATATCAAAATAATTTTGTACACTAGAGTCAAGTTTAAAGATGACATATTTGATCATACCATATGTAACACCCGTGATGCGAGACCTAATATGAGGAGAAATTTTCAGTAGCTAATGTAAACACATTTTTAGTCACAAGGGTGTGAGAGTCAAGGGAGCTCATCTCGGACACAAGTGGGAGCACCTCATCCAAGTGGATATTCTCTTTTCAATCTCTTCCATTATTTTCTTCAATTCTGAAAAAGTGGGAAAAATATCTTGAGCAGAGAGAGAGACCTCTAGGAATAATGCCTTACCTTTTTCAATAATTTTCTCAATCCATCTCTCGTTAGCCTTCCTTGCATCATATAAATTTGTGATTTCTTGATCATCTTAGGTTTAAATATACTGATTGGAGGAATGTATTCCACATGGAGTGAAGGTATTGAATTGAGATCCAAGAAAGGTTGAATGTAGGAACTAAGAGATTTTACATGTTTCTCCAATTTCTTAATTGTTCATTTATACTCTTCGTTTCGAGCAAGGATGTGGGTAGAGGATTCCTTGAACAAATGAGATTCACCCTCAGGAAAAGCTTGATATAATGAGATGTGAATAAATTCATAGTCTCATGGAGTCAACGTGTTAAGAGACTTTACATTCTTTGGTTGAGAAATTTCTACATATTGGTTTCCCGAGACATTACTGAAGAAGTGGGAAGTTGTCTAAGGCTTCTTCCTCTTCTTGGATTTCAATATTTTTATGATAGATCCATGGTTGGAAATTGCATCTTGCTGTGTTGTTCTTGGTTCACTTTTTAGAAATTATTAAATCCACAGGTATTGTTCTTCAAGAGTGGACATGATGTTGGTCTCTAGAGGACTTTCAGGAGCTTGTTGTAGGATCAGATCTTGTTCATTATGAGAAAGTTTTGCCATTGGGGAAGACATACTTGGATTCTCTTAAAGAAAAGGAGGATGTAATGGATCACTCTTGCTTTACTTAAGAGGCTCCATGAGATCTATAATGAACCTTAACTTGTTATGAATTCTTATTGAATATGGGACCACTACACACTCTCTTTTCATTACCTTCCTTCTTGAGGGCTCATGTTCAATGGATCTTGGTTGCAATTGCAAATTTTCATCCTTTGAGGATTGATCATACTACCAGGAGTTTGATTGAGTGTTTAAGAACATTGGTATGCCAATGTCATCAAATGAAGCCTGGATGGTTTCTCGTTCTTACATACAAGGTTCCTCACATGAAGATGACATATAAATATTTCTTGATTCCAAATCTCTTCTTGAATGAAGTCAGATTTGGGAGAGATTGTGTAGAATCATGTTTATATGTTTCCCATAGAAAAGGATGAGCTCTTGATTCTTCACACATGATGGCTTAAATACTCACATAACTTGATCAGTTCACTTTGATTTTCTTCTTAGAGATACAAAGATGGATTCAAGGCACAATGTTTCTCAACTTTGCCTAATGAGTTTCTCATTTCACTTATGATCATGATGACCTCATTTGATGGATTCAAATTCTGATGGATTTCTTGACTCTTTTGAAAATTGTTCCTACTACACAATGTCCTTGAATTTCACCTGATGCACCTTGATATGCTCTGTCTCATGCCTTGACATAATTGTGATCATAATGATGCTTTAGGATCCTTGTGGAAATTTAATTTTCTCATTTGAGCTGTTAGAAAATTTTATAACCATGCAAGGATGAAAAAATTAGCGAGATGAGTGAAAGTGGAGCCAACAACAACTTTCTGCACCCAAAATTTGAACTTTCTATTTTTAGCATATGGGAGCAGAACTGCTATTTTGGGATTTTTTTTCCTTTTTTCTCAACTTTTGTCTTCCAAATCTCCTAACACACTTAGAACACCTCCATTTATAATTATTTACCATGTTTTAGGAATTTTCTATTTTTAGCATGTTGTTTTTATAGAAACTGTTATTTTGTGAAAATTACCCGTTTTATCTTGTTTGTTGTTTTGCACCATTTATGGATGTGTTGAATGATTGGAGGTTGATGTTTTAAGAGACTTACTATTTTTAGTAAGTAACTATATAGTGAATGTGATATTTTTAGAAGCTAGTCATACTGATGTCAGTTTGCAATGAAATCACCATTGTTAGATTTGGCTTTGCACTGGGATCATGTGCTCCAATTTTCATAGTGATCCATCTGCTTAGAAGTCTTGAAAATCAAAAAATAAAGTTTTGGATAGAGGGTTACAAATTTTATGCTATAGAAAACTAGGGCATATAGTATGAATCTACTTTGTGATCACAAAGGCACATGTGAGGAGAGCAATCAACTAAAAGCTTAGTGTAATCATGTTTCTAGATTAAGGGTTATAGGAAAAGCTTCGTCTTTGAAGTCATGGATGATTTGGAACGTGTTGGGAAAAACCTTTGCTAAATTTTTATGTTGTTTGAATATTTAATAGTAGCATAAATGGTGGAAGTGTGAACGGTGAAAACAAACCAACTTAAAAATAATTTAGTTTATTTCATGTCTTCCTGTAATTGGTTCTTAACCTTGGTTGAATGATAGTTGAGTGTGGTTAAGAGTTAGGGTTTAATGGGTTACATGTGGGCGCTCATTTTTGTCCCCTCTATCCCCTTGGTGTAAAGGGACAAGAGGGACACAAATGGGTGCATGAAACAAGATCTTGACAAGTGTCGCCTTCAAATACAATGTGAGGATGATGGAGAAAGTCGGAAAGCACCCGGATGGAAAACCAAAAGTTGAAAAGAATACAATCAACTATGCCCCTAATGCGTGCCACAATGATGATTAAGTAGATACAAATGCTCCCAAGTGGGAATATGATCAGATTGGAAGAGTGGAGTTAAAGAGACTCCTTATGAAACTCTTGTTGAATCCATTATGCAAATGATCAAAGTGTAAATTTCCTCAGGAAAAGTTATATCGTGAAGGAAAAATAATTTTGTGACTTGCCCCAAGCAGAGTTAGCATATCATGCAAAGGGAAGAAAGTGATAATTGTAAGATCGAAACAATCACTAGGGTAATAGATAAAGGTATGATGTTTATCAAGATTATATTGAGATGTTGAATGATTCACTTTAAGTGTTTTCCAATTGTAGGATTTCTATGATAAGTGAATGTTTGTTCAAAAATTTTGTAATAATTTTTAATTTTTAATTTTTTTTGAAATATTTGTTTTTTTGGGAATTTTTGCGAGTTTTGAAATAAAAATGCAAACAAACATGAATACACATAAAAAGGAAAACACTAAATAACTTAAATAAACCAGGAGAAAAACACAACATATGCAAGTGACAAAAGATACAAAACAAGCAATAGAAACAAACTCAATATGAATAAGAAGGATCCACATAGAAGTTATATGGGAACTAAGATGTAAATAAATTTCCTGCAATTGGTCCATAAGCATGATACAAAGAGTATTGGTTATTCTAACTAACAAACATAAGAGACTAAGCTAAGAATAAACAATACACCATTCCATATGTACAAACTTTAGACAAGCAAATACAAAAAACAAGATAGTGAACAGAGCACACTAATGTTAAATAATAATAAGCAATCGATAATATAACACAACTCACAACAATAATGTCCAAAGACTTTCCTAGTGTGTTCAATGATAAAAAGATAGATAGATGTCGAGTTGTCCCCAAGTGAAAACCAAATTTGAGTGGTGCCCTAAGCAAACTTACATTGCAAAGAGTGGCTTGATGGATTGGAAAATTGTAGATTATTGGGAATAATTAATGAAGAAAAGTGGCAAACAAAATTACATAGCCATGAGTTTTTTTTTTTTTTTTTTTGGAAAGCATTTTCGAAATGTTTTGTATTTTCGAACAATTTTATACTATTTTTGAAGTTTTGTGAGACATTTTTGAATGTTATTGGTCTTTTTTGGAATTTTGAACCACACGCGAAAGAAGAGGTAACATGAAATTTCCAAGTCAAAATGAACAAACTACGTATGAAGGAAGTGAACGAAATCATAATGGAAGGCAAAAAATAGTGGTAGACAATACATGCCAACCTAACAAGGAGAACATGTGACACACGATGAGGTGAAAATATATAAGTGGGAAATAAGGGGAAATGGCGAAACATGTGTATGCACTAATATGCCCCCAACATAAGGGTAACTCTTCAGAGACTTAGGAGTAGAACTTCTTCAGATGAATGGCATTCATAGGCTCCTTCAACTCTTTACCATCCTTAGTAGATAGTTTATATGTGCTAAATCCAAATTTGACATTTATAACACAAGGACCCAACTAATTAGGCTCATATAAGCCCTATTTTTCTCGTGGTCTAGTTGTGTTCTTCTAATTTTCATTTAGGACCAAATCACCGATTTCAAATTGTCGAGGTTTGATCTTGTGATTATAATTACGGTGCAGTCTATTTTGATATACCTGCGTATGGTCTAAGGTGCGAAGTCGTCTCTTGTCTAGTAATTCCATCTCTGCAAGGCGTGCAACATGGTAATCCTCTTCATGAATGAGGTTACGAAGGGAGACACAAAGTGAAGGCACTTCAAATTTGATAGGTAATATGGCTTCAGAGCCATATATTAGGGAGAATGGAGTAGCTCTTGTAGGAGTATGGAAGGAAGTGCAACAGCAGCGTAGAGGTCTGGATATAACTACATATGCCAATTACGTCCATGTTTATTGAGTGTCTTTTCCAGAATGGATTTGATAGTCTTGTTTGACTCTTTGGATTGGAAGTTGCATTGTGGATGGTAGGGTGTAGCATAGTTTAGGCGAGATATTATATTTTTTAGCTAGGGCCTTGAGATCCTTATTTTTGAAAGAACCACCATTATCAGTGACAATAGCAATGGGATGCCAAAATGACAAATAATATGGTTGAAAATGAATTTAGAAATATTGCACCTAGTAACATTGGTAAGAGGCATAACCTCAACCCACTTGGTGAAATACTCAGTGGCAGTTATAATAAATGTGTGGCCATCAGAAGATGGGGGCTTTAGTTTTCCAATTAAATTGAGTCCCCATTTTGAAAAAGGCCAAGGGGAAGTGATGGGCTGCGAGGCTGTGATGGTGTATAAATGAGATTACCGTGTTTTTGGCAAGCCTGAAATTTCTTCACAAAGTTGCATGCATATTCCTCCATTGTGGACCAACAAGTATCCAATGCGCAAGATATTCTTCACAACAACCATTCCAATGGTATGGGCACAACAAATACCCAATTTACTTTAGCTAGCGTCGATTAGCTTCATCCTGATTGAGACATCTTAAGAGAGTCCCTTCATATCCTCTTTGATACAAGGTATCAACAAGAAGGGTGTAGTGCGAAGCACGTTGTGCTAAGGCTCTTTTATTATCTCGAATTAAAATTAGGAGGATAAGATTTGGTTTGAATGAATGTATATATATTGTGGTAACATGGATGATCAAGACCAACAATCCCCACAGAGACCATGGTGGACTCGACATAATTCATATGTGGGCACCAAAAGATGTTCAACAAGGAACTAGTGTGAGTTTAAGTAGTGTTGAATGAAAGAAGGGATGTGATCGTTGCCATGACATCCGCTGATTTATTTTGTATGCGAGGAACTTGTTCAAAATTGATAATCCAAAATACCTTCTAAGGATATCAACCATTATTTTATAAGGTAAGAGATTCTCATCTTTTACTTGATAATATCTATTAACTTGTTATTGACAAAGAAGAGAATCATCGAGAATTATCAATTCTTGTAAGTGCCATGAGATATCAAAGCCTAAGCCTACTATTAATGCTTCATACTCAATTATATTATTTGTGCAAGGGAAGCTGATACGATAAGATTTAGGTATGAGGTCTCCATCTCGTGTGTACGCAAGATGATTCCTGCTCTCGAACCATGGATGAAGCAAGACACATCAAAGAATAACGTCCATGAGGGGGTTGCTTCTATGTACAAAAGGTGTTCATCTGGAAATTTAAAATTTAACGGATGTGAACCCGACAATGGTGCTATGGCGTTGATCTACTAGTGCTTGACCTTTGATATCTTTTTGATTGACAATTTCAATGTCAAATTTGCTAAGTAGTGCAATCTAGCTAGACATTTGTCCTGTTATGACTAGTCTCAAAAATAGGTACTTAAGAGGATCAAGCCTTGAAATTAGCTTGGTGGTATGATTTAGGAGATAGTGTCGTAGCTTGCCAAAAGTATAAGCAACCACTAAATAAGTATTTTCAACTTTGTGAGTACTTTGTCTCATGTTCAAGTAGAGTTTTGCTCAAGTAATACACAACATGTTTTCGACCCTTATCATTGTGTTGCGCCAATAATGCCCCAATGACATGTTCTATTGTAGAAGTATACAACAACATAGGATTATCTTGTATAGGTAACATGAGTACCGATGTAGATGACATGTATTCTTTCAATTTTTCAAAGGCGTCTTGAAAGTCTTGTGTCCATTTGAATTGAACACCCTTCTTAAGCAACTAGTTGAAGTGATGACACTTATCTGCCAATTGAGAGATGAAGCGATGGATAGATTGTATTTTTCCTTGCATGCCTCTTAGTTGTCGAAGAAATTGAGGAGGTGACATATCTACTATAGCTTTGACCTTGGTAGGATCCACTTCAATTCCTCTTCGTGAGACAATGAATCCCATAATTTTTCTTGAAGTGACACCAAAGACATATTTTTTTGGATTAAGGCAAACCTTGTATTCCCTTAGTCACTTAAATATACACCTAAGAAATGTGGATGATCCATGTGAGTCTTTCATTTTGCAAGAATAACATCAACATAATCCTCCATTATGTCAAGAAGAAGGTCATGGAAAATAACAATCATGACACGTTTATAAGTTGCGCTAACATTTTTAAGGCCAAAAGGCATGACCTTGTGACAAAATGTCCCCCATGGGGTTGTAAAAGTTGTTTTATGCTGGTCTTCTTTAGCAATTTGAATTTTTTTATACCCAAAAAGCCATCCATAAGGGATAGCATCTCATGGCCCGCAAGTAGAATCAACAATCATGTCGATGTTTGGAAAGGAAAGTCATCCTTTGGACATGCCTTGTTGATGTCATGGAAATTTGTACAAATACTGATTTCGGGGTCTTCTTTACAACTGGTACCATATTAGATATCCACTATGAGTAGTCAATGCACCGTATGAAGCTTGCATCCAATAATTTTTGTAGTTTGGCCTTAACAAGCAATGTGACCTTGGGATGCATTTTACATAGTTTTTCTTTACAGGTTTAGCATCTGGGTGCACCACAAGGTGATGAACCACAAGAGAAGGATCGAGGCTTGACATATCTTTGTAAGACCAAGCGAGATACATCCTAAAACTCAATTAGAAGCACTGTGAAGGCTTTGATTTCAATTTACGATAAACCGACACATACTTGTAATAGTTTTGGTTGGTCTTGATTCCCAATGTTGATGATTGTCGTCTCTTCTACCAACAACTTAGAAGTGTCATTATCTTGAAATGATGTTGTAGGCTTGTGTATATTATTTGATATTTCTAGATCGAATCTCCTCTCTCTGTGCCTCAAAGGTTTTCACTAAGAGATGCATCCTTTTCTTTCTTTTTTTTTTTTTTTCATTTTTGCTTCTCGCATGGCTCCTTAGAAAGGTTTTCACTATGCGATATATAATTTGTCTTTTTTCTATGTTTAATTTATTTTTCTTTAGGATTGGAGATTTTAAGTTCTTCACCGAAGTAGGTGGTAACATCAAGGTTTATTATGAAACCCTTCTTGTAGTCGATAAGGGAAAAGGGTCTCGAGCCCCAGGAACTCCTAGATGGCCTCATTGATTTGAAAGAGGTCCATGGAAATATAGCACTGTTGGTCGTGATCAATGAGGGAAGGATAAACAACATCAAGGGGTCAATCAGATAAGTATTCGAGGAAAAGTTTAGTTTTTGCTAGGTCTTGAAAGAGGCTATGTGTGGATCCGGTCTCAACTTTGGAATCCGAGTCCTCATTGCTAGGTAATACATCAAAGACTATAGGCCTCTTCTCATATGTCTCATATCCTAGACCATATGTGTAAAGATTAGACTTGATATCCATAGGTTCAAGAACACCATGTCCTTGTGGGCCAGGCCTCTTCCTTTCCAATTCAGGTTTTCATCATTCTATGGCCCTTGGTGTAATCAATGGATTCATATAATTTTGCCATCCTATCTTGAGATAGTCACGAGTTGTCGAGAGATTGGAATATGTTCTTATAGATATCCATATAGTCTCCAAAGAGTGTTTTTGAGATAGTAAGCTAGAGGTTCTCGTAGATGAGGAGCATTATGATGCCCATAGGCTGTGAGGTGATAATGGGATTTTCCAAAAATAAATGCATTTTTGAGTGTGTACTAAATCGTCTAAGCCTTTATGGGAAAATGTAACCTCATGTGACACCTTAGATGTATATGCTTCGGAGAGGAAGGCTCAAAAGCGTGAGGAATATCCTCGGTGACACCTTAGATGTATATTCTTGAGAAGAAGATGCAAAATTATAGAGGGAACAATATTATGTCAGGGTTAATACGGTTGGTAATAATAGGAGTTGCACTAGATTCAATTGTGTTATCAATAGATGGACAATAATTTACTTTTTTGTACCTTGCTTCAAAAAATTTACAAAAGATTCAAAGGGTTCAATATTGCCACGCAAGGTGAACTTTGCCATTATGTGGAAACCTTATGCATTGATGGAAGTTGGAAGATTACTTGTGTGCATCACATGTATCCAAGGTCTACCAAGAAGAAGGTTATACGATGTTTCTGTGTCAACTACATGACATACAATGTCGAGGAGTTGCGGGCCTACTTGTATGGGAAGAGTGATGGCACCACATGACTGACGCTTGGTATTATCATAACCATGAATGGTAATGATATTAACATCTAAGTCATCTATTGAATGACCAAGGTAGTGGAGCATTTTTATAGAGCGGATGTTAAGAGTCAACTGCATTGTCGATAAGAACCTCTTTACCTTATGGTATGTAACACAAGCTTCGATGTACAAAGAGTTATTGTTAATCAAATTTGGGTTCAACATATCTTGAGGGCCAAAAGATAGGATAAGAGTTTCAGGTGTAAGGTTTGTGATCATTTCAAAAGCTGTTGAACATTGAGAGTATGAGGAACACATTATTCATTTAGAGCATGAGTGAGGATATCCTGAAAGCTAGGTGACTCTTTTAACAATTCCATTAGAGAGATATGCGTTGGTGGGTTCTTATCGGGTGTGCCAAAATGTATGCGAGAGAAAAATCATAATGAATGAAAGACAAACAATAAACTTGCAAACCTTCCAAGTAACCTTCTAATACAAACCTCGGTAGGCGAGCTTTTTGTTGAGTTGTGGAGCTCAATTACTTCAGTTTGGCATGCTATATTAAATTTATTGGAAAACACAGTAACCAACATCAGTTATGAAGGGACCGACATCGGTCACCTATGACCAACATCGGTCAAGAAAGTAGGAACAAATATCGGTTAGGTATAACGATGTTAGTTGCCGTGTGTGAGTGTTTTATTTAACTTACGGTAATTAGATCTAATTTTAGTATTAAAGTAGATCTATAGATTGTAATTGCATGGCTAAGTGCCCTAAGTTTGTATATGCCTATATAAACATGAAAGCTAGGGTTTCAAAAAAATATTTGAGAGAGTTAATGATTATTGTGAAAATAATTGTGTGAGAGAGAATTCTTGGAGAAAAAAGAAATGCTTGAGAGAAAGAAAGTACTGTACATTTGAGAGGTGTGGAAGATTGTAGATCTTCAATTGTATATCTTTTGAAAGCTTTGGATAATAGATTGAATTATTTCTTGGTGGATGTAGCCCATACTGAGTGAACCACGTTAAATCTGGTGTTGATTTATATCTCTTGTTTTATATATTTCTTCTAGTAGAATATTTACTTTTATTGCATGTATGCTTAGATCTGATATATTATTTGTACAACCTTGTGCTAACCCCAACAATTGGTATCATAGATTTGTTTGATGTTTTTATGTGTTGAGAGATTTACTCACGAGAGGTTTTTCGATTGAGTGGTAGCTATAATAATGACAGAAGAAAATAAATACAAGGTAGAGAAGTTTGATGACCGAAATTATCAATTATGGAAGATGCAAATTAAATATTATCTGTATCAAAAAGATATGTACCTACCATTGGATGAAAATTTGAGACCTACGAAGATGACTGATGAATAATGGAAGATTCTTGATAGATTTTTTTTTGGATATATAAGATTGATTCTGACAACATCCGTGGCTTCCAATATTACAGAAGCGACATCTATGGTAGAGTTAATGAAATCTCTTGATAATTTATATGAAAAACCTAGTGCTTCAAATAAAGTTTATTTGATGAAGAAACTATTTAGTTCTAAGATGCATGAAAGTGGATATGTAACTAGTCATTTGAATGATTTCGATTTATTGTAAATCAATTAAAATCGAGTTGATATTTCGTTTGATGATGAAGTGAAAATACTCTTATTCTTATGTTTTTAAGATAAATTGGTAATGATTGTTAGTAATACAACATCTGCTAATAATATTTTGAAGTTTGATGATGTGGTTAGTATAATCTTGAATGAATAAATTCATAGAAAAGTATAGAGGAATCATCATCTAGGAATGCTTTCAATGTAGAAAGTAGAGGCAGGAAGAAGGAGAGATCCAAGTGTAAGAATAGTGAGAAATCAAAGTCAAGGAATGACAAATCTAAATCTAGAGGTAAGGGAATTAACCTTTTGGAATTGTGGAAAGAAAGGATATGGAAAGAAAGATTGTTAGTCAAAGGATAAAGAGAACCAAAACCCATACAAAGGTAAAGAGAAATAAATAGGTAAATATTACAACAGAGGTAATGCAAGATGTTCTTATTATTTCTTTGGATAATAGAATAGAATCATGGGTTTTAGATTCAAGATTTTCTTTCCATGCAACCCCTAATAAGGGTTATTTTAGAAACTATGTCCAGGAAAATTTTGGGTACGTTTATTTTGGTGATGATGAACCTTGCAATATTACCGGTAAATGAGAAGTTCATAAAAATTACGAGAATGTAAATACATGGGTATTGAAAGATGTGAGACATGTGCCAAGCCTTAAGAGAAATATTATTCTGTAGGGAAACTAGGTGAAGTTGGTTGCATGATTACATTCACAATAGACTCTTGGAAAGTCACCAAGGGTGCCTTTGTTGTGGCAAGAGGAAATAAGGTAGAAACGTTATATTTATCTCTGTTATTGATTTCTTTTTGTGTTATCTACTTGATTCGGATGCATGCATGTGTCATAATCAGGTTGGGCCATATGAGTTAAAAATGAATGCATATCTTAAAGGCTAAGGGTAAGTTATTAGATTTGAAAGATTTAGATCTTGATTTTTGTGAGCATTGTGTCTTTAGAAAGCAAAAGAGTGAAATTTCTCAAAGTTGAGGCAAGTAAGAAGGAGCAAAAATGGAGCTTGTACACTCAAATGTGTGTGGAGCAATCTAGGTAGCTTCTCATGGAGGATCCTAGTATTATGTTACTTTCATTGATGATACTATAAGAAAGGTATGAGTTTATTTTATTAAACATAAATATGATGATTTTGAGACTTTTAAAAGATGGAAAACCCTTGTTGAGAATGAAACAAATTCAAAGTTAAAGTGCCTTAGATCCGACAATGGTGGTGAATACTTTTGTTGCAGACTTTCAATGATTATTGTTCAATGAATGAAATATATAGAGAAACGATGGTTCTAATAACACCACAAGATAATGGTGTTGCAAAAAATGAACATGCCAATCTTGGAACGTCTTTAGTATGATGATACATCTTTGGATTGCCCTTTCGATTTTGGGCATAAGTAGTTGATATAATGTTTTATTTGATTAACCATGGGCCTTCAAGTTCGCTAGATGGAGGAATAACAAAGGAAGTTTAGACCGAAAAATATGTAGATATTTCTTTTCTTAAAGTTTTTGGTTTAGAAACTTTTGTGCATATTGATAAGGAAAATACAAAAAGTTGGATGTAAAATTCAAGAGATGCACTTTCATTGGTTATGGATTTGGTGATTTCGGACTCCATTTTTAGGATTTAGAGAATTCTAAAATTATTAGGAGTCATGAAATTGAATTGAATGAAAAGAGAATGTACGAGGATAAAATTTTGGTACCTAAGGACGCATCGATTGAAAAGTTTATAAATTAAAATGAACTATCATATTTAAAAGTCATACTATAGGGTTACACGATGCTTAATGTCGGTTGACTCTTGACCATCGATCGACCAACCGTTATCGGTTATAGAGGAGCCAAACCGACATTAGTTAGTCGGTTAAAGGTGACCAGACGTCGAGTCACTTGTTAGAATTGAAACAAATATCTAGGAGGTCTAGAATGAGCCTCGTTACCCCAAAATTCAGTGAGAAGATAAAAAAGGGTAAGTAAAACCTCCAAAAATTTTACTTCTCTATCTTATTTATTATTGATTGATAATGGTGAACCAGGAGTTTTGAAGAAATATTGTAGGATGAGACCCATGTTTAGTGGGAGTATGGCATGGATGAGGAGATGGACTCCTTGGAACAAAACTAGACTTGAGATTTGGTTAAGTTGTGTTGTCCACTCAAAATTCCCCTGCTCTTAAGGAAGTGAAAATTTTAAAAATTTGAGTTTGGGTGTCTTCTCTGTTGTACTCCATGTTAAAAGTCGAGAATTTGGGAAAATCTACATTTTTTGGGTCATTTTGTGTGTTTTTCGGGCCTGTCAGACATTTTTGTCCCGCGTGTCCCAAGTTCAAATGGGCGCTCTGTTCCCCGATCGGCCGGTTTCCCCGAAGTTTGTCTTTTTCGGGCCCGTCGCGCTTTCACATCCCAAATGTCCCAAGTCCAATCGGGCAAGTTGTTCCATTTTCGGCTGAATCGCTTAGAACCAGCGTGCTTCGTGCTTTCACGTCCCAAATGTCCCAAGTCCAATCGGGCAAGTTGTTCCATTTTCGGCCGAATCGCCCGAACCGCGTACTTCGCGCTTTCACGTCCCAAATGTCCCAAGTTCAATTTGACAAGTTGTTCCATTTTCACCCGATCCGGCCGAGTCGCGTGTTTCGCGCACTTTTGTCCCGCACGTTCCAAAAGGCATTTGTGCGTCTTTTCCCGCTTCGCTGAATCGCCCGAGCCGCGTGTTTCGCGCATTCGCGTCTCACATGTCCCAAATGAACCAAGTGCCATTCGTGCTTATTTTTTCCCGCTCTACCCGAATATCTTGCTTATTCAAATTGGTAAATGCGCATTCATTATCTTTCTCTCTCCTAAATGGCTATATTATGAGCGAACCCCCTATGCATTTTTCACATTGCTTCCATGCTATCCTTTGCTCGAGCCCTTGCAATCTAAAATCCTGCGCGTGTATCCCTTCCCTCTGTAATTCCTTCCCGAGTTTAGTGTGCGGCTCTACCCTCCGAATTACTATCAATATGAAGATCAAATGTCAGGGACAGTGAAGCTCATCATCTTGACTTTGGCGACTTTTTGGTCGAGGATGGCTGATGCAAGACCCTACACCAACGGCGCAGATGATTCTATCATACTCATGTCGAGTTTGATAAGGAAATGGAGAAGTGCCCCGGATTTTGGGCTCAGTCTACAGCCAGCACGTCAGTCCCTCGTGGCAGAGACATAACCGAGGCATTGAAGAGATTCAGGCAGCGAATTTTGAAGTCAGTGGGTCCCTCCCATTCATAACCACCTATCTTCTTCTCCTTATTCTTCTCTTCTTTTCTAATTCTTTTTCTCGGATTCATTGTAATTAGTTGAGGTATTGCGGTTGGCAATCCTTAACTAATCTTTAGTTAAAAGAAGTAATTCTGAAAAGTAAGCCCGATTTGTAAGCTATATAATGGCCTCTCCACGCCATTTTGAAGGGAGGAAGAACTTGGTTTATTTTCTGAAAGTGTAAATAGATCATAAAGAAATCAATACAGAAGGGCTTTCCATTCTTTGTCTATCTGATCTCTGTTGTTCCCAGCTTTCATTTATTTTTGTGAAGATCATTTGTCTGTGTTATGTTAAGAAACTTTGTGTTCTGGCAGATGTTATTTATAGAACTTTGTGTCTTTAAATTCCATCTTATTTATATGATACAAATGATCTTGTTTCAATTCACTGTAACTTCGCATACATAAAGAATTACTCTGTTATCTATAATTCTGAGTGTTGCCTTTCTGCTCATTCCCGTACTCTCATTCCTCAGTCCTTTTGTAATTGATGATCTTTATAGAAAACACTTTCGTAATATCCAAGTTCAACTAGAAAATCATGTTTTGTATATTTGTAAATAGGTTCGTTTGAATAAGGAACCTCTCCCATTAAAGAGGAGGGACTTCTTCTCCCACATTGTTGCTCTTCTTAAAGTCCTATTTGACGACCAACAAGTTGTCGGCAAGTATGAGGACATTGTAAAACAAATGAGTTTACATGATCATGGAAGAAGAGGGTGGACATAAAAGGTACAAGACAAGACTTGTAGTAAAATGATTTGCACATAAAGCGGTATTGACTTTGGTAAAATATTTTCTCTTCTTTTAAAAATGACTTCCATATGTCTTGTATTGAGTTTAGTTGCGATCATGATTTACATTTAGAGAAATTAGATGTGAAGATGACTTTCCTTTATGGTGATTTCGATGAAGAGATTTATATGCAACAACCACTTGGGTATGAAGTCAAGGGTGAGGAAAAATTAGTGTGCATGTTGAAAAAGAGCCTATATGGGCTCAATCAAGCTCAAAGACAATGGTACATGAGGTTTGATAGTTTCATGCATGAGCATGATTACTTTAGATGTGAATTTGATCATTGTGTTTATTTCAAAGCTTGAAAATGGGAGCTATATTATTTTGTTATTGTATATGGATGATATGCTTATTAGAGGATCTAGTATGTAGGACGTTGGTGAGCTTAAGGGAAAGCTAGCTCACACATTTGCTATGAAAGATTTATGAGTTGCAAAAAGAATCCTTGGCGTGCAAATATACATAGACAAGAATAACAAGGAATTGTATTTGTCTCGGAGGCTTACATCAATAAGGTGTTGGAAATGTTTATCATGTAAAATTTAAAACCAGTAAGTACACCTATGGTTGAACTCTTCAAATTAAGCAAAGATCAATGTCCTTCATCACATGAGGAGGTCAAATACGGATCGAGTACCATGTGCTTGGTATTTGGGAGTCTCATGTATGCTATGAGTTTGTACCGGACCATAAATTACACAAGAAGTGAATAGATTTATGGTCAATCGAGGTAAAGAGAATTGAAAAGTAGTCCAATGGATACTCGGGTATTTTTGAGGGACATCTAACATACAATTATGCTATAAAGGTTCAAATATTTCTTTGTGTCTATGTTGATTTAGATATGGTGAGATCTAGATTATAGAAGGAGAACTCTTGGATATATTTTCACGGTAGGTGGGATGATAGCTAGCCGGATATCGAGATTACGAAGGTTGTGGCTTTGTTTACTAAAGAGAGAGCGCATGTTGTAGCTACTGAAAGGCTAGAAAATAAATGATATGGATGAGCGAGTTCATGAAAGAGTTGAGAAAGGAATAAGATGATTGCAAATTGTTCGTGACGATCAGTGTAATTCATTTGGCAAAGAACTCGGGGTTTCATTCTAGAATGAAACATATTTAGTTGAGGTATCACTTCATTATGACAAGTATTGAAGGATGTGAAGTTGAAACGAGAAGATTCATACGAGTGAAAACCTGCGAGATATGCTAACGAAGCCATTTGAAAAGAGAAGTTGGAGCTACACTCCACTTTGGTCTTGAGTTTGAGACTTGAAGAGGAAGAAACAAAGCTAAGGAAATGATCCAAGAATGATCTTGTAAAGGTAGAGTGCGGTATATCTCCAAGTGGGATATTGTTGAGTTGTGAAGCTCAATTACTTTAGTTTAACACGCTATATTAAAATTGCTAGAAAACAGAGTAACCAACATCAGTTATTAAGGGACCGACATCGATCACCGATGACCGACATCAATTAGGCAGTAGAAATCAACATCGGTTAGGGATAACCGACGTTGGTTACCTATGTGTGAGTGTTTTATTTAACTCACGAGAATTAGATCTAATTTTAGTATTAAAGCAGATCTATTGATTTTAATTTCATGACTAAGTGCCCTTAGTTTATATATGCCTATATAAGCATGAAAGCCGGGTTTAGAAAAAAAGATTTGAGAGAGTTAACGATTATTGTGAAAATAATTTTGTGAGAGATAATTCTTGGAGAAAAAATAAAAACTTGAGAGAAAGAAAGTACTGTACATCGAGAGTGTGTGGAAGATTGTATATTTTACGAAAGATTTGGATAATAGATTAACTTGTTTCTTGGTGGATGTAGCTCACATTGGGTGAACCACGTTAAATCTGGTGTTGATTTATATCTCTTGTTTTGTATATTTCTTTTAGTAGAATATCCGCTTTTATTGCATGTATGCTTAGATCTGATATATTATTTGTACAACATTGTGCTAACTCCCAACACTTTTGAATCTTTATAACCTTTACAAAATGATTCATTTGTGGGTGCTCTTGAATGACCTCCAAAGATGAGTGCAATTGCTACGAACAAAATAGTTGGAAAACTTAAGAATGGAATTTGATAGATTTTATTTGCAAACAATTTAGGAGGATTTAGGATAATACAAGATTGCAATTTATAGAAGAAAAGACAGTTAGAAATTGGTTGAACACGGTTGAATGCACATGTTAAAAATAACATTGGAGGAGGTTGCAATAGTGCTCGGGGCATTTAGGGGCAATAAATGAATTAAATGTAAAAGTTGCATCCGGAAAGGTGGTTGTACGTGCAATTCAATTGCCCCCACCTTTCTAGGATTCTAGAAGTGTAGTTAATTAGGATGAGGATGTGGAGTCTAAGTGGAGTCCATGTGGCTATTAACTGAAATAGGTGGAATTAAATAACTAAATTTAATTAGTATTTAATTGTGAGGAGATAATTAACCATTTAAATAAATAAATGTTTAATTATATTAGCTAGAAGGTGTTAGGAATTAATTTAATTAATTCCAAGAGAATGGTAGAATTAAATTAATTTAATTGTGAGGAGATAATTAACCATTTAAATAAATAAATGTTTAATTATATTAGCTAGAATATGTTAGGAATTAATTTAATTAATTCCAAGAGAATGATAGAATTAAATTAATTAATTAATATAATTGTGAGTAGATAATTAACCATTTAAATAAATAAATGTTTAATTATATTAGTTAGGAGGGTGTAAGAATTAATTAATTTAATTCCAAAGGCATGTTAGAATTAAATTATTTAATTCCAAAGGGTAGGAATATAGCTTAGGTAATAGAATTAATTTTAATTAATTCTAAAGGGGAGTATTTGAATGTTGGAATTAATTTAATTAATTCCAAAGGGGTGTGTTGTGGTGAGATATAATTAATTTAATTAATTATAATTGGATAGAAGCGAGATAGAAATATGTATGTATTTTTAGGGTATCTACAACCTTAAGGCTTAACTTCTCCAAGAAGCTAATGGTTCCTAAGGTAATTGACCACAATAAATTGACACAATCATTCTTTAAGCTTTGCTTTATCATGTCATGGCTTAAACCATAAACTTTTCTCACTACCCGTTTCAAATTTGCTAAGCAACTTAAGTTCTATTTTAAGTTTATTAAAACTTTTCAAACCCATATACAATGCCACGAAACATTCCACTTAACTCCTCCACACATGGTTTAATATTACAACATTGCATAACACATAACTTAAGCTCAAGTGGTCTAATGACCGGTTTAAATGATATAATCCATTATTAACCCACGGTGGTCCTATGACCCATAACATGTGAAACATATATCTATATCAATATATATGTATACATACATATATATACATGAACACACACACACATATACATACACATACACACACACACACACACATACATACATACATACATACATGTGTGTGCGTGCGTATTATTAATCTATTATATCATCAACAAACACTTCGTCATTGTCAAGTTATAACACAACCAAATCAAACATTCATTGCGAAGGGGAAAATTAATGATCTTAATAAACAAATAGATGAATTAAATCAAAGATGTTATATACTTCATGTTATCTAATTTCCCTCTCCTAGTGAAATTGATAATTAGGAAGGCTAAGAAATGCATACTAGACCAAAACAAAGACAACTGATTGATCGAAGGGCGTTGTAGAGAAAGAAAGAGACAATACTTCTAAAATTTATTTTAAAAATGTGGAAAAAGTGGATAAAAATGTCCCAAGCGGTTAGTGAGACAGTTGGGATGAAAGTACGTGTGGGCCCCAAAAAGTTGAAATAGCCGTAACATGAGAATTGCGAGAAGATTTTGTCCGCACTGCATCTCTGCAAGACAACTAGGAAAAATTAGCCGAAATGCCCAAATGCCAATTTGGTCGCATCCGGTTCATTGCGGAAAGGTAGAAAAGAATGTCCCGAGCGGTCCGGGATGGTTGGAACGAAAGTACGCATGGGTCCCGAAAAGCTGAAATAGCCGCATGGTAGTGGAGTGAGGAGATGGCGGAGAAAAATGTCCAGGGCAGTGGGACACACGGACTGAAATAGCTGAAATACTCGAGGGTGAGTGGTGCGGAGAAGTCGGCGGTCAACGACCCACCTCACGTCCCGATCAACAATGAAGGTGCGAAGGACAAGAGAGCCCATATCGGGAATGTGGAGAAAGGAGGCTGCATGGTTTAGGTACCACATGGGGCGTGAGTTCCTGCGAGGAAAAATTTATGTACGGAGTGTGTTGTGGAAAATGTGGACTTCACATCCCGGATGACCCTTGTGCCACAGGGACATGAATTCCCCAAAAACACCCCGACCCCGCTGTGGAAAGGAAAGTGGTTAAATGTGGAATATGAGAGCCCACGTGGAACACCCCGACCCCGATCTTAAAATGGTCATAAGTTTTGACTCAGAACTCTGATTTTCACAAAATTTGACTTTTCAGAAAGGGCACGACATACTCGGCTCTAGCTCTAAAAAATAAATGTTCATTCTCGTAAAATGCAAGAAATCCTTGGCAAACTCAATATAGTTGTTCACACTTAGAATGCCATATCTTTTGCATTTCACAATGAAATCATGTAAAATTGTTCTCATTGGAATCATGGCTCTGATCCCAACATAAAAAAATTTGAGAAATATAGAATTTGATGTAGATTTGATAGATAATTTTGAGGAAAATGGACCAGGTTCGAACAATGTTTTAATTGGTAGTTAGGAGTGCAATTAAGAGGCATGGTCATCATTTTCTCCAACTGCAGGTTATGGGACAACATGGGGAGCCTTTTGCAAGAAACATACCATCATTACACTTCATTTATTACCTCTTATAAGTGGTTGAAAGGCATATTTCGGGATTTCAATCTTCCCTCTTCCAAACTCTATAAATTGGCATACTGGGCTCATTGTAAAGGAGTCTAGTTTGAGTAGCAACTTTGTCATTTTGGTTTTATGAAGCCAATGTGCTGTAGGCCCTTGTAGTGGATTCCTTGCTTGGTGATCGAAGCCTTTATTTTGTAATAGATTGAACTATGCATATCAATGAATCAATATATGCAAGTTTGTGGATGTATTTTCCCTTGCTTTGTGTTTGTTTACATTTTCTTGCCCTTTTAACCTCATTGGAAATATATTGTCTATTTTATGCTCTTGTAGAGATTCATTATCATTGTGTGTGTATGAAATATTTTTGTGAATGTAATTGCTAGGATCATGGAGAAGCTGTTATCACCTTCTCTAGTATGTATTTTACTTCCATTTTTCACACATTGGAAATCTATTCTCATTCCCTCCTTTTCTGGTGTATCATCATTGATAGTGTAGGATTTAGTTTCATGCACTCTCTCTCCCTAGTCCCTTGGAATGTCGATTAGGATAAGATAGTTTTCCTGCATTAGAGTAGATTGTGACATGTAGTTCATGAGCAAGAACCAACCTTCTCTAAAGGTATATCTCAAGTAGCAAGTCCCAAAACTTGGAGATAGTACCCATGTTACCTAGTCACACCATGAGCTCAAACACACACATTTAGGAAAATCGGAGGGTCTTTGTGATTCAGGTGATAACACTTCCTTTAAATAATAATCATCGTCCCGATTATTTAATTATAATCATTCTACTAGCATTTCAATCTTAAACAAATTTCAAAAATAACACCGAAGACTATAATTTATTTTTTCTCAATCAACTCAATTTTTTTCCATAAGTTAACCAAATCAAGGTTTTAAAACTTGGTTGTATCAGCCTTATCTCATAATATAATTCCAAAAAAGTCTTTCAATATGGCTTAAATTGCCATTTATTTATAATAAGTATTGAATAGTTTTCAACAAATTCATCACAAATTAACAAAACAACAATTTGTTTACTTAAACAAGAAAGGAAAAGTAGTCATCATATCATCCATATTCTCCCAAGTTGTGATGTTCTCAGAATATTGGTCCCATTAGACCTTACATTGAGAAACTTCTCAATTTTTGAGATGTAATTTGTGAGTTTCAACACTCTTATTGGTTCAACTATGATGATTCTTGGGTCCTAAACTTGTAATGAGTTCCAATTAATAATATGTGATATATCAGAAACATACTTTTTAAGAAAAGATATATGAAAAATAATATGCATCTTGGACAATGTAGGAGGTAAAACTAATCATAAGCTACTAGGCTTATCAATTCTCCGACTTCTTGAAAGGGTCCTACATATCTAGGAGATAACTTGACAACTTTGTCAAATGAAATAGAGATCTTTTTGGGTTTTACCCTAAAAATACCTTGTCTCCTTGCTTAAAATTTTATGTCAATCCTTTTTAAATCAATGTAATTTTTCTACCTATTAGAAAATTCTTTCAACCACTCACGAATGAGCTTAACTTGATCTTCCATTTCAGTCAACATTTCCAGACCCACCACCTCTCTATCCTTCATGTTATCCCAACTAATAAGAGTTCTACACTTTCTACCATATAATGCTTCAAATGGAGACATTTTCAGCGAGGAATGATAAGTGTTATTATAAGAAAATTCAACCAATGGTAGATATTCCTCCCATTTGTATTGTTGATCCATGTAATACATTATAAGCATATCTTCCATAACTTGGTTCACTCTTTCTATTTGACCATTTGTTTCAAGATGGTAAGCCGAACTAAAATTTAATTTTATTCCCAATGCAGAGTCAATGTTTTCCAAAACCGAGAGGTCATCCTTAGATCCATGTTTAAAATTATTAGTTCTGGAATTCCATGCAATCAAAAAAATCATGCACAAACATTTTTACAAGTATTGGGGAATCATCCTTAAGATTTCCCAATATGAAATGAGCTACTTTGGTTAGTTTATCCACTACTACCAAAATCATATCATGTTTATTTTTGGATAGTGGTAGTCCTTACACAAAATCCATGTTGATTACCTACCATTTATATTATAAAATATTGTGAGGATATAGTAGACCTGTGGGATGCAAGTGTTTCACCTTTACATGTTGGCATTCTAAACAATGCACAACATAATTTATCATATCCTTCTTCATTCCTTTCCAAAATACTATTGTTTTACATTAGCCAACAACTTTGTTACCTGGATGCCCAGAATATGGTGCATCATAAAATTATTGCAATGATTTCATTCTAATATCACTTCCTAAGGGAACATATACTTTGTTGTTAAATTATAAAATTCCTTCATTATTAAACTTTAAACCTTTGTATTTTTATAATTCAGATCTATTTATAACGCATGACCTTCACTTGTTGATAGTATGAATCAACTTGAATTTGTTTCTTAAATTCTTCCTTAAACTAAGTTATGAGGGTCATAATTGTTGAAATATGATTCATGTAGCTCGACGCATCAACCTCTCAATTTTATTTTCCTTTGATGTAATTAATATCAAATTCATATTGGGATAGAAATTCCAACCACATATATTGTCTTGTGTTAAATTGGGTTGCATAAAAATGTATTTCAGCCCCAAATGATTTGTTTTTAGTTCAAATGGATTTCCTAACAAATAATGCCTCCAGATTTGTAAGGCATGGACTATGACAACAAGCTCTAAGTTGTGGGAGCATAGTTCTGCTCATGCACCTTTAGTTTTCTACTTTCATATGTAATTACATGGTCATTTTGAAGAATTATTCCCCCAATCCTTCATTGAGGCATCAATAACCATGATAAAGTTTCCATTAGGATTCAAAACCTTTAATATAAGTGTAGCTATAAGTTTTCCTTTCAGAAATTTACATACATTCTCACACTTTTTAGTTGATAATTTTTTTTTATCTTTTTCTGCAATGAAGTAATTGGTCCAGCCACTCTTGAAAAGTCTTTAAAATTTTTCTATAATACCCAACTAGTCCCATAAAACTTCTTACCTCATGTATGTTTTTAGGTACTTGTCACTTAGTAATAGCTTTGATTTTGATGGGTCAACAAAAATCCCATCCTTATTTATGATATGGCTAAGATATTGTACTTCATTTTGAAATATTACCATAGAGTTTCCTTTTTCTCAATACTTCCAACATTATTCTTAAGTTCATTGCATTCATCTACGTTCTTTGAGTAAATTAGAATATCATCAAGAAAAACTAGAAAAACTTATCTAAGTATTATTAAAAATGTTATTCATAAGGTTCATAAATGTTGTTGGTGCATTAGTGAGTCCAAATGGAAAAATAATAAACTCATAATGCCCATAACATGTTCTAAATGTTGTTTTGTGAATATCCTCATCTTTTATCCTTAACTAGATGATAACCGATCATAAATCAATCTTAGAGTAAACATATGCATCTCTCATCTGATCGAAAAGATCATCAATTATTGGAAAATGATATCTATTCTTTATTGTTGCTTTGTTAAGCATGTGATAGTCAATGCATAAATTTAACGTTTCATCCTTCATTTAACAAAAATGACCGGTGCTCCCCAAGGAGACACACTAGGTCGAATTAAATTTTTGACAAGAGTTCATGTAGTTATACTTTCAGTTTTACTAGCTCTATTGTCATTTTATAAGGTGTTCTTGATATTGGTTATGTTCCTAGTTTAATGTTAATTGTAAAGTCAAACTCTCTTTTAGGGAGAAGAAGAAATTATTCCGGAAAGACATCCTTAAATTCACATAAAAATGAAAAATATTCCAAATAAGTCTTACATTCCTCACTAAAATATGAGATCTTAATAACGTACATCATGTGTCTTTTCTTTTTAGTTTTCTTTAGTTGCATTGTAGAGATTTGTCTAACTTCAAAATCTCTCTTAATGACATGTATTATGGTTATTTTCTACATGTCATCAAAACATTCTATACACTTCTCATAGTAATCCAATTTTGCTTTGTGTTTAGATAACCAATTTACTCTTATTATGATGTCATAAGACCCTAAGGGAGTCACATAAAGGTTAAGTTCAATGGTAAAACTAGGTAATTTCAATGCTTGCTTTAAACAAATATTGGTCCATCGTAGGGATAAGATCATTCCCATATTGAACAGATCTAAGTGTTTTCCATAAATCCAAATTTCTTAGACAATTTTACAGCTAACTTACTAGAAATAAAACACTCGGTAGCAAGACGGTGTAAAAAAAATAGTAATAGGAAAACTATAAAGCTTACGTGATACTAATATTGGGGTAGCCTATTTTTGTGCTTGACGATTACCCATTGCATCACAAATTCTTTGCTCATGGTTATTCCCTTGGTTATTTTATGGATAGTTGTTATCATAGTGATCACCTCCACATTTAAAAATCCCCCAACATGCCATTTCCTTTCAAATATATTTTCTCTAAAAGAAGCATTGTTCTGCTCATTATTTCTTGTGTTTATAACATGTTTAGTTGATGTATTTTTCCTAGCAATATTCATTTTGTTTCCCTTTTTATTCCACAAAATTTTTCTAGGAGCAAGTGGTGTAGGTGATCTAACACTCTTCTTATGTTTCTCTTCCTAAAGGCTAAAATTGCTTACAATTTTTGTTCCTACCTTATAGCCTTTTCAAACACTTTGCTTCCATTGTAGATGGTCCATGAACATCTACTTCACCTCCTATGTTTGGGTTTAATCCCATGATAAACTTACAAATCCTAAAATTTTCATCCTTTTGGTATTGGGGCACGTATTTTAACAACTTAGTAAAATGTTCCCAATACTCCACAACACTCAGTTTTCCTTGAGTTAAGTTATGAAATTTAGACATTTTTGATCAAAATAGAGTTGAGGCAACAAGCACCGACGGAAGTATACCTTGAATTGATCCCAAGTGATGAAGACAATATCTATTCCCACGGTTAGCCCACCATGAATATGCTTCATTAAAGAGTTGGAAACACCCCATACTACTTTAGTTTCCTCAGAAAAATATCTTATTTCAAAGTAATTCTCCATTAAACTTAAATAGTTTTGAACACCATCCCCTAAAGTAGTTTCATCAAATTTGGGTGGGTTGATCCATTTTATGTTTCTACACAATTTAGTAGCCAAGCAAGCTCTTTTATCCCTCGCTCATTGTCATTGTTATGTTATTCAAACTATTCTTCCTCATGTTATTTAGGTTGTTCTTCCTCATGCTCTTCATTTTCACCCCCTACCTGTTGCTCCAAGGCAACTATTCATTATGGGTGTCTGAAGGATTGTTAGAATTTCATCTAACTTCTCAGTTGTTAAACCTTCAACATTAACTGAACCGATTCCAACTTCATATTCCACTCTTCTTCTAACCATCGTATCCTATTAATAAAAGGATAATATTTCTATTAGTGTTATAAACCCATTGATTCCAAGAGTTGATAATCCTAAAACTTTGATACCAAACTGTAAAACCCATGTTATGATCATTTAAATTAAGGATTTTTTTAAAAACATAACCTTAATGTATAATTAATGTTATTAATGATTAACATTATTATTTATCTTTGTTAAATAAACCAATATTATTTAAATATTCATAATCCATATGATAACATATGATAACCATGTGTAGTTGTAAGGGTATATCTAGATCTCCATGATCTCCCTTAAATCACTCTACCCAAGTGTGTATACTATGTATACTTGGTTAAACATTTTATAGGTTATGAGAACTATGTGCATCTCCTAAGTTCCTACCTAGAAGACAATCATGCAGCTTCCATCTGGTATCCGACACAAATAAATTAGGGATTGGTGAACAGAAAATGTAGTCAGCTAATACATTACTTTGGCCAAAGTTTCAAGTATTTATTTACAAGCTTAATTTCGAGACTGCACACAAGCCTACGAAAATCTTCTTTTTTCACCACACAACCATCTCAATATAGTTATTTGGATTCATTATTGTTTAAGAAGGTAAATTAGTTAAGAAGAGGAGAGTCCATTACTGACTCATTTCCCTAAACAAAGAGAATCCCATCCATACCATCTTAGGATTCCTATGGGAAAGATAGGGACCACGTAATGATTACCCATCATTCATCCTCACTACCCTTCTGTAACCATCCTAAGTTGGCACAAAGCTAAGATTATATATAGATGACGTAGGGTCATTATGCCCTACACTCCGATACCTAGGTTACCTTAGTTAAATCATGTAACTAAGTCATTCTTAGCAAGTTGTTTTAAAAGTAATATTTTCAAAATACTAATAAGTTTCCCATAAGAGGATCTTAGTAACTCAATGAGTTACTAAATAGTATTAGTTCATTTTGTCTTATTTCCATTGGTTCCTCTTGTTGTATTTTCTATAACTTAATAATTGTCATTAGGTGTATTTTAATTATTATTTTTCCCGTGTCGAGTTACTTGATTACATTTACTCGTCAATTTTTTTGCTTTGAGGTTACCTAGGGAGAGGGCCTTAGCCCTTTGTGGTATCACCAGTCCACACTAGCCATGGAACCATCTAAAGATGAAAGTTTAAGCTCTCGGCTAGCCCACGGATTAAACCACATTATCATGGTGCCCTATCACTAGGGTATCCAAACTGTCGGTAGTAGGTCACCTTAACATGGAGTCGAGATTTGAACCTTGAACCTCCCAATTACTAGGAGACCCAAGAACTGTTACATCCTACCAATTGGATTAAAAGTGGTATGCCTCCTTATCGTGGTAGTGTTAAGACATGCCTCGTCGCATTGAACACAGGTTTCATGCTTGCCCCCAACCTCCGTCACATTGAACACCAAGCCGGCTTGGCACCATGCCGAGAGCCACCTCCACCACCGAAGCAATGACCTACCTAAAACTATCATGTCGAGTAACAATGAGCTATAAATGTGGCCAACCTGGGGATTTGACCCCGAGGCCTCCCACATATATCACACATTTCCCACCTCTAGGATAAACCGAGCGGGCTATTTACTCATCATGAATAGTTCATTAAGAACACAAATATATTTATTTTGTTTCCCATGTATCCTTTTGGTAGAAATGTCAATATTCATTTATTCTATCTAAATTAATGAAATCAAAAATAATATTACAACTTAAGAATTATCTATTTTTAGCTCAAATAATAAGATAAGTCATATACTAGATTTCAAATAAGCATAAATATCCCAAAATTTATCAACAACGATTTACAATAATCAACAAGAATAATGTGTTGGGCCTTAATGCTATTTTTATGTTGCGATGATATTTCAATCACATATTCAAAATGATTTTCAGATTTACTTCCAAATAAACTCATGATGTAAAACAATCATAAATACTAATCCAAACAATTACTTCAAGGATGCCGACCTTTCCTACAAGACTGTAGGAGAGAGATAGATATGGGTCAGTTCGTATGAACTGGAATGAGTCCACATACTCTTAATCTATGTTGTAATTATAATGAAATAACAAAATAAGATTATTCTTAATTAGTAAGTTATAATTATAAACTCCATAGTTTATATTAAGAAATCTACCTCATACACATATAATAATGAAACTTCATAATTATATAAAAACAATATGTCCACTATCACTATGTATGCAACCAACCAAATATGACTTAGACATATTGATAATATTGGGTCATATAATATGGCCCAACACCTCACTTAACTGAAAACTAATGAAGTAACTCTGTTTTAGAAACCTTTATTGAGTTGACTACATCTATAAATAATCATTGATTTCGAAAACTTCAACATTTCCATGCAAGGACTCTTTCAATCAAATCATAAGATAATATTAATATCTGGTCCTAGAAAGAAGGATTACATCAATAATAATAGACAATCATCAACTGCATTACACATAATGGAAATAAGTACTATAAGGAGACATGCATCGTTATACTCTTTCTAAGGTTTTCCCTTAATAACTCCAAAACAATCATACTCATAATCAATTCATTAAACATACATACCAACAAAAAATCTAACTGTCACAAACTAAAACCATATGTTAACAAAGTGAGTAGGTCATGTACTTAAATATTATTCACATTCCATGAAGTTGTATATTGTTCATACAATCCTCTTTTTCAAACAAAATTGAAATAATAATTATCTAAAATGTAAGTTCAATCTACATTTACCAAAACCTTCATTATTTCAAGTTTAATGCCCACACAAGAACATAATCAAATAGCTCAATACATTTATGAGGGAGTGGAAACAAAATCTACAAACCATACGTTTTAAATTAGACTTCCCAAAAACCAACGCGTTTTAAAACAATAACAAAAAATCCACTAAATCCATAGACTCAATAGGATGATAAAACAAAAGAATGATAATAGTTATACTCATGAAAGAGCTATTAGAAATAATCATATTCACATATATTTCCAACTATCTCTTTATTCATTTTCTAGAAACCACAATAATAATCCAAAAATGTATGCACAGAGAGAGAGAGAGAGAGAGAGAATAATAGAGAGAGAGAGGGGCAATAATAAAAAAAAGAGTTATACCCAAAACAAAATTGCGTTTCTTTTACTCAACCCTTTTAATCATTTTCCAATCTAATAAGACCAAACCAAAACGTATTTCTTTTCCATATTTTTTTCACATAATGATCAAAACCTAAAACATAGTCATTTCCATATTCCCCATAATAACAAAAAATTCAAAACATGTTCAGAGAAAAAATGATAACATGCCATGTTTCAAACGGTTTTATCAACTATCAAATATTTTTTATTTCATAAACTAAACCATATACAACTTCCCAAAATTTCACATGACAATCCTATTAGGAATTAGAGAACAAATATGCGAAACAATTCCTCAAACCACAAAGCGAGGAAACTATATAGCAGAATTATACTTGCAAAAATAAAACAACATAAATAAATAATGCACAAAAGAAGACAAGACAAGATTTAACGTGGTTCACCCAATGTGGGCTACGTCCACCAAGAACTTGCTCAGATTTTATTATCAACAAGAGTAAAACAAATCTCATAGTCTTCTCTCAGTTATGAATTCACAACAGAATTCCAAAGATGCTAAACCACATCTAAACCACAATTGACACCCAATTGCATAACCTTGATCACTCTTGATCACCTCTTGATCATTAAGACTCAAGACCTCTTGAACACTCAAGATATCTTCAAGATACCCTAACACCTCTATTTATAGGATTACAATCCTTTTAAGAAGCCATAAATCCGACCCTAGAAGATTGAAAGTCATGATCTTTCAACTTCCCATGGCTGGAAAAATAGTCCCGACATTGACAGCCAATTAACAACATGTTAACAAAGAACATCGCAACAACATCACAACAGACGACTGTAGAAAGTTCTTGAGTCTCCAAACTTAACTGTTTGAGCTCTAGCACTTCAACACTGATTCAAGAAGACCAAAAATAGGCTCCACACCCAAAAAAATCCTAAAGATAATTCTTTTTCATTTACCATATTTCACAATCAAAAGCTAAAGAAATGTATTTAGATTTCTATAATATGATCAAAACCAAAATCGTATTAAGTGATTTCATCAAAAGAACAACAAAGAGTAAAAGTATAAAAACCCATTCCTATATTTTTCCTCCAAATCCTCTAAAATATTTCAAGTTGAAAGATTAAAAAAAAACCTAATCCTTCAATAAAATATTTAAATAAATAAATGCCATGATAAAATGAAACAATAGAAATAAATCTCATGCACAATTATCTAAAACATATTTCCACTAAAAACTCCATGCACAACCCCAAATCGAGCTCCCAAAATGGTTGAATGAAATGAAACAAAGAGTTAATTACATGCTTTAGCTTCTCCAAGAAGAGAATGGTTCCCAAGGTAAGTGCCCATAGTAAATTCAAACAATCCTTCCTTAATGATCTTAATAAACCAATAAACGAATTAAATTGAAGATGTTACAAAATAGTCATATTTTTGGGACTTAAGGCTTAAATTTGGACAATATGTAATTGTTCTCTCACTCTTACCGTACCTATTAGAAATAAAATGATGGTTATGTGAAAAGAACAACACACACACACACACACACACACACTCTCTCTCTCTCTCTGAAGACAAATAAGTTAATTTCAGTCCCTCACTTGGTGGGGTGAGATTGTATGCCAACATTCACATTGGCCCATGAACTTAGAAGTTAACAAGGTGCTAACAATGATGGATATAGTAATTAGGAACCCACAAATAATTATATCTATAAGTGCATTTATATACTTATGTCTTATAACTACGAGTAAAATCAAACAACTATATGTAATTGGGAACATGTAGAATATATTTATGAGCAACCTTGGTTGTAGGAAAATGTTATTTGCATTATCCTTAAAATCTATATTTGACGTGAATATTAATGTATTAAATCAATTGAAATGTGTGTTTTTCATTGTACTATGCTTCGTAATCTTGATTGCACACTAATTTTTGGTCATACGAAGTTGACTTAGGCATCCAATTAGTTTCCCATGTTTCAACAAGTAAAAGTAATGTGAATAATAGAAGGTTGCATCATCTCACAATTTGGATATTCCTTTGGTTACTTAACTCTGGGAGGCTCTTGTATAAGATTTCAATCACCTTGGAAAAATCCCATTAACTTGTTATTAGATAAATTGTTTAACCCTTCATTTCAAAAACTAAGAATGGTGATTATCTAATCATTCCACCTACCTTGGGTAATGACATCCTTTGAAATCGGTGTAACCTCTAGCCAAACAATGTGAATTTGGAGTTGATTTGAGAGTTGTGTTGTTTTGGGGTCCTCTTGAAAATGTGGCCCGATTGTTTTTACCACTCAATGGGGTGGTAAATTTGAAGTTCTTTGTTCGAAAATGGACTCACACCTCTAGTTTAATGGTTAATATTTTCCCTTTGGATTTGCTAGGTCATTGGTGACATAGGTAATTGATTAGTTGAAATAACATATGTTAAGGATATTAAGAAGACTTGGAATCTACATTTCCATATGAAGAGGACGTTTCTTGTTGTCCTATTTACCTTTTAGGGAAGGTGTTCCAAGACAAGTTGTTTTAAACTCGTCCAAGAAATAATTTGATTAATTTCCTCTGGAAATTTTCAAGTTTTGGAACCTTGTTTTTGGATACATTTTTTGCCTATCTCATTCATAGTTTTCCTTTTGACTAAAATGGTAAATGCAATAATCTTAGTAAACTTCTATCATGCCTCATTGAGCTCAAAATAAACTAGTTGTTTTTGGTTCATTAAGTAATTGTGGCATTTTGGGATTTATGGAATTTGGATTGCCATGGTGGAAACTTCGATAAACCTTTAAAAATAGCAAACTGATCTATCCTTATAAGTTTCCTAAATCAAAATCAATGTGTGTTTTATATGATACTCGAACAAAGGGTTCAAGCTATGGAACCGTAAGAAAAAAACTAGAAAATTAATCCTAACTTTATGGTTGTCTAAATATTACTTAATTTATTAGTACTTTCATTGTGTAAACAAAAAAAATTACCAAATCAAATCATTATTTTTTTCATTATGCTTGGTGTCATGTGACCCTTCATCCTTGACCCCTAAAATAATAGTGTAAATACTAGGACAAATTGGAGGGTCTTGTGAATAGTTTGTCCATATTTTAAAGTTAAGTATGAGCTAGGGAATGAATCCTCTCATAAATTTGGAAAATTTTCTCTCTTCTCGTATGGTTTTCATGATGTTCATGGGTGGGTTCATGCACATCATGTGTGCATAAATTGATAACATTTTTAAGACAACAATTTTTTTTCCCTTGGCTCACCCAACAATAGTTTCCTTAAAAGTGACCTTTATGTTGTACATCCACTTATGTGGAACCCTGTAGATAATTTAGATGATGATGTTAATGAACTTCTTGGAAGTTACAATTTTCTTGATTAACTTTCTCTTAATGTGAGATACACTTAATGTTAAACCAAGTTAGAGTTGGTGGGACATGTTTGTTGAGACTAAAAACTACATGGTACGATGTGATACCTTTGAGAGGTCACTATTCTTACCCTTCCTATGACTTCCGGAGGAAGTCTACCTCTAGGGAGGGTATGTAGTGACCAATTTTTTTCCATTCTCTACATCATGTGGACTCTTTGTATTCATTATTTTATTTCATATGGATATATTGGACAATTTTCTTGATGGATTATTGTTTAGAATTTACTATGTTTTGTCGTCATATCGACTATATTATGCTAACTTGTTTTAGACAGGGCATTATTTATGACATATGTCGCCAATCTATTATATGATCATGTTACTTGATTTTGATATGATGGTATCAATGTTATGAGTTGAGTTTCATATGGTTTTCATTTTGGATGCATCATGGATGTTTTATCGCAATTCGTTATATTGCTTAGATAGATGGATGTAGCGTAATGCATTCAGTTAGCTTTGATTTGGTGGATTACTATGGATATGTGTATTGTCACCTTATTTAGTTTTGGTGTCGAGCAAATATGAGGTTTTCATTGAGTGTGCAGGATTATAGGTTACGCCACAAGGAGAACATGGGTTTCAGAGTTTGCACCTCCAAGATGCACAAAATCCTCTTAGGCCAAACCCATCCCCACCTTGTTGCTTATACCTTGTTTTTTTTGGTGTTGTAATTGGAGTTTGGGATGTTCACCTTTGGCATGTGTTTGGTCCTAATTTATCCCTCTTGCATCTCTTTTACCTTGTCAAATTAATTTTGTTTTAACCTACTTGTTTTAGTGATGTTTATTGCTTGTTAATATTTAATTGTACTTTCTTGTAATTGGGAAGTTTTTGTGTTAATTTTGATTAAGTAGGGCTTTGGGCCACCTAATCATGTACTTGGTGGGCCCACCATGCCTCATAAAAGCCCCACTCTTTCCCAAATATCGAATTTGGGCAAAGAGTGAAAATTTTGGGGCATGTTTTGAAAGTTGGGGGTCACTCTTACCTTAAAAATACCCCATGGTCTATATATATGAGTAGGGGGTTTTTTCTAAGCTCAAAAATATTTTCTCTCTCTCTAGTCACCATCCTTCTTCACATTTTTGTTTTGTGGGAGACTTGGGATTTGGGTGCATGAATTTGGAAGATTTGAATCCCTTAGAATATTCCCTTGCATTTATTAGTTGTACTTAGAAAGGGACCCCTTGATGTTTGATATTTACTTAGTTGGAAGAGTGACACATGTCACCCTCCCATGGGTCTTGTGTTTTGGAGGTTTTATCCTATTTGTATCCCCAACTTGGAGAGTTAGGGATAATTTTGGTTCATTTTTTTGCTTGGAGAAAAATTTGGTATGGAGCTTGGATCTTGGGATCTTATTGGGGTAATTTTGGGTTGTGAGGTAGGCCTCACACCTCTTATTTCATGAAATATTATGTGAAAGGATATTTTGTTATTGTTTTGGTGGTTTTGAATGCTTTGTATGGGTTATGTGTGTTGTATTGTGATTGTTATATATATTTTCCTCTATCCACCCCTCACGGGAGTGTATATGGGAGATGATGGGGGAAGATGCATGATAGCCTCTTATTATCCCTCATGGCTTGATGGGAAATCCATGAAGGTGATCACATTTCTACTCCCTTCCTATGGTGGAAGTAGGAGGGAATTTCCATATGGTTGGAAATATCCTCCTATCCTTTCCAAGGAAGCATTCAAGGCTTGAAAAGTCTTGCAAGGAGGAGAATTGGAGGAATAATCATGTTGGAGGATTTTGGAGTATGGAGTTGGAATGTTTATGGAAGATATAATTTACACACTATGGATTGAATTATTTGGTTTTGGGCTCCTCCTCTTCCTCTTCCCCATTTGTGGTTTTGGGACTTGATTGTTTCTCCCTTTTGGTTGGTAATGGATCCTTTCATTCATGGCTTGCTTGTTTGTTTATCACTTTGGTTTAGTTTTCCTTGTCCTCTTGTGCATTTTATTGACATGCTCTCTCTCTCTCTCTCTCTCTCTCTCTCTCTCTCTCTCTCCATGGACTTGGAGGAGGCTAACATGCCTTATTCTTGGGAGAAATCATGTAATGATGCCTAAAGGTTGGGTGGAAAACAATTCCCCTTTTTGTGGTGATGGATCACTTCCATACTTGGAGTTTGGAGCTGAATTTAGAGCTTGCTTGGAGAGTGGTCCCTGTTTTGGAGAATAGGAGTTTCATTCAAAATTGTGACTTGTCCCACTTGTATTTTACATGATAGTTTCTTATAAATTTGTAGAGGAAATAGATAAACACAATTATGATATTTTAGAGTGTAATAGCTTTTTTATTACTCTTACATTAATAAGTCTATTGAACTTATTGATTTCAAATGGATAAGGATTCTAATTTGATTTATTCTTGTTTGGAAATATTTTAAAACATGCGTAAAAGTTTCACATTGAAAGGAAAAAAATGTGTATTGTGTGATGTGAAAAGTTTCTTTCTATTGTTATAGTAAAGGAAGGCATTATAAATTTTGAGTAAAAGAAAGGAATATGGATCTTGTTAGTTTATGGAGTTTGAAAAAAAATGAAATTTTCCCTTTAGACCTTATCTTGAATTGGGTGTTTTGGAAACTTTGAGACCAAAATTGAGAAGTATTATGAATAGGCTTTTGAACTATTTGATAGTCCTAGTTGAAAAGGAAAATGACCTTCTTTTTGGCTCTCTTGAATTGTTTCAAAGAAAATTTATTTTGTGTTACCTCCTCCCTAAAGGATAATCACTTTCCTATTATAAAATAAATGAAGGAATGTGACTACAAGAAAGACCTTTTCTATGGTATTTTAACAAAGGAAATGATGTTTTTGTTTATGAGTGAAAGTATTACTTATGGTTAGATTTATGTTTATTGGGATACCAATCATGATTTGGCAGACTATTAAAAATATTATTATAAAAATTCTTGTAATCACCAACCCTAGGTTAGCTAATTGGCATAAATTTTAAGAAAGGGAATTAAATGTACAAACTATTGTTGAGCAATTTTTTTTTATAAGAAATATATGTACTCTCTAACTTGGTGATAAAGCTGAAATACTTGATAAATCTATCATACAAATATGCATATATTTATCGCAGATAACTACATATACATAGTTGTGTATCTTTCTATTATAGTAATTATTATAAGTCCTTTATTTCACTCTAAACACATAAACTCATGTAAAATATGATTGATAAATCCCGATCGTATAGGAATAATTACAAAATCATTAAAATAAAGTGAATATATTTGGTTGAAATAACTAGAACATGTGCTTCGTTTATCATTATATATATATATATATATAGATATATATATATATATATATATATATATAGATATCTATATAATTTTCCATATCTTCACATATGTTCTATATTTGTTTTGGGACTATGTTTTTTTAATAATAATATTAAATAAAATAGAGTTAGGGCCACGACGACCGCAATCCCAATCCTTTTGCATTGGTGTATGTTTGGGGCTCGATCCCAACTTCATTTCTCCTCCATCCACGGTATCCTTTGCCTCTGCGCATGAACACTTTCCCCCTCATTGGTTCTTGGTCTCACGGTCACCATGGAACACATTCCCCTTAGTATCGAATATGACCATGTTGTGGCTTTCCTTTTTCATTCCTACATCCCATGCCAACACCTTGAATACCTCCTCAAACCCTTGGAGCCAAGCCATATGCATAGGACCCGGAAGAAAAGGTAACAACCATTCTGCTAGTGTGTGGCCACCACCCCGGTTTGGGTATCAAACCACCAAATCATATAAATTCACCCTAATAAACATACTTTTGCATATAGTAAGTATAGATACACGTTCTTCTTTAAAACTAAGAATTTGGAAACAAATGGAAGTAATGGGAGATATAACAAAGGAACAATCAATTAAGTTTGGCCTTCCATGGAAATTTCCTCCTCCACTTTCACTGCAAAAATAGAGAGAAAAGAATTGAATGAAGAATGTTAAAATGAAATAATAATAGAAGATCATAGAGAAAACAAGGGCTTACTTTAAAATCATAAGATCAATGGTAGATATTTACCTTGATCCAATGACTCAAATAACAACCAGTTTTTCTAATTTGAGGTGCACTTTATTTCCCATTAAAATTGGAATGAATAAGTTATTTTTAAACTAGCAATCACACTTGAAATGTGCGATGGAAATGTTGAAGGGGATGCATTGAAGAAGTCAAATTTGAGAAGATAAAGATTTGAGTAGGAAGAAGGTGATGGAGGGATGGAGGGATGCCCTAAGTGTGGAAAATGATAGGGGAACCTATGTGAACATCTTCTTTCTTATTAACATGTATATATCTCATTGAACAATTTAAACTTGAGGGAGATAAGCATAGAATGATTAAGAGGGACGATGAAAAAGGAGATGGAGGGAGGGGAAGTCTAGAAGTGTGGAAAATGTTGCTTTGGAACCTATGTGAAAATCCTCTTACTTATGACCATACATGTGATTAACTAAAATGTGAATATTTTAGAAGTTAATCTAAGAAGTACAATAGTAAATAAGAGCTAATCAAATAAGGAGAAATGACCCAAACAACTAAGAAAGTAGATATGTGAAACCCTAAAGTGTAAAGAGAGTTAGAAAGAACTCAGTGATTCAACGAGCTTGTTGGAATGTGTCGCAGAGATGGTTGGAGAAATGAGAGGAAGAAACAAATGTGCCGAAGTCCGTAGAAAGTGTAGATCCGAGTAGTCCGAGTGGAAATCTGGATGGGGGCTCTGGAGAGGATCGGGGCATATGTGGGCACCCTAGTTTGAATTCTGGCACCCTGGTTTGTGCAGGAGTTGTAAAAATGGATTTACAAGGTTGCAAGTGATGTGAATCCCTTGTTTCTGTTGTATGTATTTCGTTGAAATGTGATAGATGTCACTAATAATAAAAGATGAAGAAAAGACCTATAAAACCCCAAAACAAGTATCAAAACCTAAAAAAAAATTATGCAAAAGGGGGTCAAATGTCCTCAATAGCCACAATGGTGGACTTACTAATTGAGCACTACACTACATATCATACCCGATGTCATTCTATGTGTGTGTGTGTCCAATCATGCCCTAGGTGTGCTTTATGCTAGTTACACTTTGTGAAAGTAGCAAGTAATAACTATGTGTAGAAATGTAATAAAATGGTGGATGGAATAGAAATACCCCCCCTCTATATGCAGTGTGATGCAAATGAACCAACCTTATCCCTTGTGATGGAGCTAGATGGATGTAAATGAGATTTAGATGCCTTAGATGGAATGCAAGCTTAGGTGATGATAGTAGTTCCTAGTGCTTGGTCCCTCATTATGGTCTCATAACTTTATATTTATATGGTTCTCTTGTTCTAATTTCATAATTAACCCCGAAAAGGTCGACCACTAAAAATATAGAATGATCAAATGACTAAAAGTGCACAAAAGATGGAAGTAAAGTGGGGAAAAGGAGTTGGGTGCCCCGACTGGACCAGGGTGCCCTAAGGATAGTACTTGCCGGTGTCCCGATCGAGGGCTAAAATGACGTAAACCGATAAAAATAGACTAGGCATGTATTGCGTGGGTTTGGTAGTGACGATAGAAAGCAAAGTAAAATGGCTAAAATACAAGGGTTAATTAGTACTTTCTTCACTCAAAACTATATATGAATAATATTAGGAGATTGGGGACTAAATAATACCCAAAGTGCATGATTTAGTGTCTACATTTGACTCCACTTTATGTTGGTGAGTGAAATGCTTGGTAACATAAAGTAGATAAAGATGCGTACATGATGTCCATGTAGAGTGATGTAGGAAATGATCGAAGGACTAGACAAAGCGTGGAGTGACAAAAATATGATGGAGTGTGGAAACTAAAGATGAAAAGAGAAAAAAGTGATGAGAGTGAACCTAGGAAGAAACACATGTGTAGTTTCCGATGTGTGTGATGTATCTGTATGTTAGTATGGTGTGTGTACTAACGTAAAATGTTGTTGTTGACACCATTGTTGTTGTTGTTATTTGTTGTTGATTTCTTCTCATACAGGTTGGACCTGTAAGGAGAAGATGATCAAGTAGTCAAATATACATGTATATATGTCAAAAAACATGTATATAGTAAAAAGTATGTAATGGAAATGAAAAATGTAAAAGGAACATGTGCACTTGATCCATGATGAGAGAAAGGGTGTAGAGAGGATATCATGTACTATGAGTTTTTGGGTGATCTCACGCCACCTAGGCGAAGAAGTGTAGGGAGAAAGCTGCATTATTCTCCAACCTGTAATTACTTCCCTGAAGTTGTGTGAAGAGATCTTTTTACTTCCTAGTTTTTGGGTGATCCGACGACACTTGGATGAATTAGTGTAGAGAGGAAATCCGTTGTATCCTCTAACCTGTAACTACTCCCCAGAATGCTAAGGACAACCATGTCCTATAAAAGCCACTTGTGTACATGGTTCGTAGACTGGTCTGAACCCACTCGTTGTATAACCCACAATGCCAAGGGTGGAAACTAAACTGAACTGAACCGGTGTAGAAGCACTTGTGTAGAATGTAAAACCCCAAATGATGCCCCCCTTTAGGGGTGTGCACATGTTAGTGATAGGAGAATGTGACCCCAAAAGAGGACCAACCGCATAAACTATGTCTTACAGGGGGAAGGGAATGCACTTGGTAGAAACCAAGGTGCACATAAACAAGTGTTAGTAAAATAGTTAGTATATACAAACATGCATGTAAGATAAAAGTGTATGCTACACAAACAATGTGTAAGCTAGAATGCAAGTAAACATGCAAGAAAACAATATAGACCGCCAAAGTGGGTTGAAAACATGGACACCACTCATGATGTCGCAAGACACTCAAGGCCATAATGTGGCCACATACAACAAAAAGTGTACACACCAAACAAATGGAAATTCCCATATAAAAGAGCAAAAAAAGACAAGCAATATCAGAAAAAGATAGATAAATAGCCATGGAAGTAAGTAATCCTGAAAAAACAAATGTTGCACATGAAGCACCCATTAACATGTTAGAAAGATAACCAATATGTCAAAAGTGTGTATAAGCAAGTAATGAAAAAGTGCTAAGTATGAAATGAAACAATAACACCTAGAAGAGATGAATGTGGATGCCCCCAATGATTGTTGTAGGAGTGGTAGAAGGCGAGCATCCATGTTGCATGTAAGAGACCTGTATCTGCGATCACAACTAGAAAAAGGTGTGAATGCACATGTGTGTATGGTATAGATAAATGACATACAAGAGATATCTAAATAGCATGTGTAATAAAATGACCATATATAAGCAAATGCAACAAGATTAAAAAGAACCAAGATATGCAACATGTTGTGGATGGATGGAATGGAATGCAAGATGAATGATAGGATCCATGTGCCCCCAAGTGAATGGAGTTGTATGCAATGAGGTTCATTTGGTTTTCCCCCTCAGTAGTCAAGAATGAAACCAAAAATAGAGTGCATCATCGGGAAATGGTCAAAGTGTGTGGTTGTATCTAACGTGTTGTGATGATTGTGTATGTGTATTGATGATATGCGACCTAAATATGATGTGTGCATGACCCTTTAGCCAAAGTGTATATCATGACAAGATGATCATAGGAGTGATTATGTAGCCTAAAGCGTATATCACTACAAGATGAATAATGGGAGTGGTGATGTAGCCTAAAGCGTATACCACTACAAGATGAAGGAATAGGTGACCATTTAGCCTATAACGTATGTCACTAACCTAGTAATGTTGCATGATGAAATGTTGAATGATGAATGTGTAAGTATGATAAGGTCCATTTTATTTGTAAACCCTTGGCAGTCGAGTATAGATTGAGGAAATAAAGTGCGTCATAGGGTAGTGAGTGTAGCGCATAGAAGACAATGTAGTATGTGTGATGAGTGGATGACCATATGATGTGCAAGATGTGTAATATGCTATTTATGTAAGATGTGTAGGTAGACTAAAAGTGTAAGGTGCATGCTATGTAGTATGTGTGATGAGTAGATGACCATATGATGAGTAGAAATGTGTAAAATGCAATGCATAGTGTGCTAGGTAATATGTGTAGATAGACTAGTAATGTAGTATGTAGGATGAGTAGTATATGATGCTAGACGCATAGACAATAAGAGTATGACATATATATGATGAACACTAATATGATGTGTAAAGTATGTATGATATGTAAATGTATAATGGTTGAAATGATGTAGTATAAATGTAGGATGTATGATGTAAGATGTATAATGCAATATGTGTGAAGAGTCACGATGTGTAGTACCTATTGTGCAATGTGTGGGGTTCATGTGTAGTATGCCCTCAATAGTCAAGTGTGAACCGAAGCACAAGAGTGTGTCATCGGGTAATGATGACACTAAAACATGTGATGAGTATGCCTATGTAAGGATATTGATGTATGATAATGCAAGGATGAGAGATGTATCGATGCTAATATGAGGGGGGATGTGTTAGATGCTATGCCCCCAAGCATGTAAGATAAAGGACACAATCATGTAATGTCATCTAGAAGATCATCGCTTTTAGGGTCATAGTCAAATGGATATGCATTAGTTACTTGATAAGCAATAGTGTCTAGTTGATCACTTAATGAGCCATTGAGGTGTAAGTTGTACATACCCATGGAATATTATTCATTAGTAAATGGAGGAAGTGGAAAACCATGTACATACCAATGAGTGAGATTTTGTGTATAGCCAAGAAAGGAACTATTGAAAATGAATATGTGGCCGAAGGAAAATGAAATGAGATATCAATGTGATCAGGATCCAATGTGACCCTATATAAGTAAGCCAAGACTCTCCTAATGTGATTGGAGAAGAGCGAGGAGTGCGCAATAGATATACCATAAGGTGAAAGACACAAAGACATAAGAAACAATAATAGTGATGAAGCCATAATATATGTGAGGATCATGAATAGGAGGATAAAGGTCCTCAAAAGCAAAACCAAGTCAAGTTATACCATCATGTGAACATATAGTGACATTGTAAGTAGGATCAAATGAGATATGTTCCTAGTATGAATCATTCATGAAAAGTGTGCAAGTAAATGTTGGGAATGCTAATGTAGGTGTTACATGTGAAGGTGTAGGTGATAGAGCAATGATGTCCATAGATTGGATAGGCCCCTGATAAGAATCATAGCAGTAGTTTATAGTAGGTGGCATAGAAGAGACTACATCATCTATTACAAAATGGAACCTTCAAGTGGTGGGAAGTTAGGTGGTTCTTTCATAGGTTGAGGATCATCTGTAGTATCAGTATGTAGAATATGAAGACTAGTCTTAGGAGAGCTCGAGGTCACAATATAGTAATGCATCACGATCACGAAAAAATATATTCAATACATTCATGTATGAATTTGAAATAATGATGTACGGTAGAAGAAACAACTTACATGGCATGAAGCCAAGGTTTTCCAAGTAAACATTTATATGAGACTGGAAAATCAATGACAAAAAAACGTGATGATGGTTTTTGGTCCTATAGTAATAGGAAGAACAATGTGACCTATACATGGATGAATGAACCATCATATGCACAGAGTGAAAGACAAGGGATGATGGACTAACATCACAGAAGAAAACTTAAGTTTTCAAGGAATGACATAGGACATAGATTAAGTTTAGAGTCTTTATCGATTAAAGTGCGCTTAATACCCATATTGAGAATGCAAATCATAATATGCAAGGGTGGGTCATTATCAAAAGTTTTTAAATCAGCGAGAAGATTAGATTTGAAACAAGTGTTGAGAAAATGCATCTACAAATGTTTGATAAACCAGTCGGGATGCATATCAACACAAATATGAGTAGTAGCAAGAAGATGTTAGAATCTATGCCTTAGATCATGATTTGTAAGTAAATAATCATTGATTGAGATACTCATGATGACTAAACCCTAGGATGATAAGTAATGAATGAATGAAGATCTGATAAGCATGAAGATCGAGTCGGGTTCACCAAAATGATTAACTTAAATGTGAATATTTTAGAAGTTAATCTAAGAAGTACAATAAGTAAATAAGAGCTAACCAAATAAGGAAAAATGACCCAAACAACTAAGAAAGTAGATATGTGAAACCTAAGTGTGAAAGAGAGTTAGAAAGAACTCATCTGATTCGATGAGCTTGTTGGACTATGTCGCAGAGATGGCTAGAGAAATAGGAGGAGGAAACAACTGTGCTTAAAGTCTATAAATGTGTAGATTTGAGCAATTTGAATGCACTGGGGCACTTAGGAGAGGATTAGGGCACTGTGGGCACCTAGTCTAAGTTTTAGGCACCTTGGTGCATGTGCAGGAGGTCCAAAACCATATTTACGAGGTTAGCAAGTGATGTGAATCCTCACTTGCATGTTGTATGTATTTTGATGCACTCATGTGCCAAATGTAACTGGTAATCAAAGATGAAGATAAGACCTGAAAACCACAAAATGAGCATTAAACCCTAAAAAAGAAAGATGAAAATGAAGGGATCAAAGTGTCATTAATGATGGTGGAATTACTAATTGAGCGTTGCACTACATCTCAGACCTGATGTAGTTCTATGTGTGTGTGTGTAATCATGCCCTAGGTGTTTTGTGTCACCACACTTTGTGAAAGTAGAGAGCAATAACTATGTGTAGAAATGTAATAGAATGGTGGATGGAATAGAATAAACTTCCCTCCTATGAAGTGTGATGCAAATGAACTAGCCTTGTCCCTTGTGATGGAGCTATATGGATGTAAATGAGCTCTAGATGCCTTAGATGGAATGCAACCTTAGGTGATGATAGTAGTGCCTAGTGCTTGGTCCCTCATTATGGTCTCATAAATTTATATTTATATGGTTATCTTGTTCTAATTTCGTAATTAACCCCGAAAAGGTCGACCTCTAAAAATATAGAATTCTCAAACAACTAGAAAATGCTCAAAAGATGTAACTAAAGTGGGAAAAGGATCAGGGCACCCCGACTAGGACTAGGACACCAGGGCCCCCAAGATCTTGCCCGGACACTCCAGTCGGGGCTAAAATGACGTAAAACAAAAAAAGACTGGGCATGTATGTTCGAGAGGTCGGTAAAGTGATGATAAAAAACAAAATAAAATGACCACAAGATGAGGGTTAATTATTACTTTCTTCACTCAAAAGCCATATGAATATTAGTATGAGACCGTGGACTAAATAATACCTAAAGTGCGTGATTTAGTGTCTAAAACATATATGAAACATGTACCTAACCCATTGATCTCAAAATCAAATGTAAATAAAATACAAATCAAAGTTGAGGGATCAAGAAGACATTAAAGAAAGCACAATCTTCGATGTAAGTACAAAGATAAGTGCACATACACGAGAGAGAGAGGAGAATGAGTCGGAAAAATAAAAAGTTTCATTCCAAGGTGGATGGAGGAATGTGGAACCCTTTCATGGGACATCCTATCAGTAAATGAAAAGATCTCCAAATTATTTTGGAGAAATTCTCAATAATGACTGCTGAGTCCGGTGGACGATAATGCCATGTACCTACCAGTTGTGCATATCAAAATAAGATAGTTAGTCTCTTTACATTTTTGACGTGGTTTTGGCCGGACATTGACTTAAAAATATCACATGCCTTCTACACACAAAATTTATTTTAAACTTGAATTATTAATGAAATCGGAAAGGGGTGCACCCATCATCTTCTTTAAGTTGGGAATTTAGCAGTGAATGAGTAGATAAAACGTGGACTAATATGGTGTAAGTTGGCGATGAGGAAGGTAGTACTTGTCGCCTATGCCTCTTTTCCTTCAAAATATTAGACATGAACCTATCACTTTGATAAATGGTCGAACACTTAATTGAGAGAAGAGTTGGTGTTCTTTGTAAAAAATCACAACACCCCCAAATGAGTTATATAGATATGATTTTCTAAGGCGAGTCATTTGTTGTGATCCGCATAACATTGAAGTTTCCTAAGGTGTGGGACCTTGCAAATGGAAAAGCTCTCCAAATTAAAGGTTGGTTCCTATTCCTCTGTTTAGGTGCATACATGAGAACCGACAGAGGATCTATCTATACCTTATCTAAAGTTTGCACAAGGAGACAGGGGGTAAAAGGGGGTATAATAAATAAGAAATGACTAAACTATAAGGTGATGCATGCACCGAAGGAATGATGAACACTAGTTTTGCTGATAGACACAAACCAACAAAATACATACAATAATCAAGCATAGATAACCATATTTATAATGAAAGACCAAATGTGAGAAAAAGAGACAGAAAGGATCTAGAATCAATCACAAACGTGTTTTATTGCTCTCATAGATTGATACAATACATTACAAAATAGCTAGGAGGCAAGAAACATACTACAATTTTAATGGAAGGTCTAAACTCCATGAATTCCTTTCGCTAGAAGGAAAGGGGAGCCTGCAAAAAACAAAAGAATGTCCAACCCTTTACAATGAGTCTCGAGCCTGTATTTATAGATTCGATACAGACGGGAGAAAAAGAGAGAAGCGGGAAAAACAACTCCAAGCTCAACCACCACTATTTAATGTCTCCCATAAAATCTGTTCCAAATCTACCTTGATTGCATCAAATCCTCATTCGGCGCCTCGAAGGAGGAAGAAACGACAGCAGACATATCGAATCCGATATATGGTTGTTGAGACAAGAAGATCCTACATTAAAGGCCCAAAGATGTTTCTCCATTTTTCACCTACTAGGGCCTGAAAAAATGATTTTTTATCTTTCCATGGTGTAGAGGACGTCGAGATGCTTCCAATGGTGTAAGATTTGCAATATTTTGAGCCTTGGGTCAAAAGATATGCCTCTTCGAAGTTTATATCAAGTCTGCATAAATGAGAGGGAAAACATTTTGAAAAATGGGTCTCCTTTTTAATATGGGGCACGTGGCACCCTTTGGTTGGCTGGGAGATGCACTTCAATTTTTATCTCTGTGTCTTTTTGACAAAAGGAAAATTTTCACCTTTTCCTCCGACTCCCCGCTTTGACCTTGACTTAGGCTCAACCACTGACTTTTTCCTTTGGGCGGAGTTGCGACCCATTTTTAACTTTTACACCTTTGGAATAAAAAGGGGCAAAAACCAACTTCCCCCCCGATGGCCCGCTTTAGCGCTGCTAGTTTAGGCTTGCCACGTGGCGTTTCCTCCGCTGCCTGCCCCTTCTTCTATGTTTTTGGGTAAGTCTTTTTCTTGGCAGGGTCATATCTCTTGACCTGGGACACGTGGTAGTTTGGTGCTCGTTTGGAAATCCTCTCTATTCAATCCTTGAATTAGCGCCATTTAGACACTTGGTAGCCTCCACCGGCCTGCCCCATGCATTGACTATTCAACCGACTCTGCCCCTTCTTTAAAGATTGGACATGTGGAGGCACCGCGCTCGCTTGAAATCCCGATTCAAAATTTTCCTTTGAAGGAGTGTCAAGTTGACACTTGGTAGCCTCCACAGGTCTGTGGACTTTTCAATGGTCCCTTTTATCCTTTTAGACTCTGGGCCACGTGGAGAGCTCGCGCTCATTTGGGTCTCCGCCTTTGGACTAACTCTTGGAGATGCGCCAAGCTGACACTTGGCGACCTCCGCTTGCACTTTTATACTTAACCAATTATTTAGATCCACCTTGTCTGCCTTTTGACTTTGTTGACCATTTGACCCTACCTCCGTTTCGGTCTGGGACACATGGAAATGCGGTGCTTGTTTAAGCCTCCCTTTATGGATTCATCTTTGGAGAAGCGTCATTAGGACACGTGGCTCTCTCTGCCAGCTCTTCCATACTTAGTCGATTTTGGACTCTTTCCTGAACGGTTTTGAGCCCGAAAAACTTCGAAACTTCACCATTTTTCCCCTTCTTGCTCCTAATTCCTCTGTGGCACTGCCCCTTCTTTTTTGACATTGCCATTCCATTGTTGAGTCTACCTGTAACTTGAAAAATAGATTTAAGACATGGAAACGACTCGATAGAGTCGTTTCTTTTGCATAGGGTCATTTAATCTTTCTCACCCCTACCACTCCATTTTTGAGTCCTTCACGCGACCTATTTACAATATCTCGAACGAGTTTTCTCGTGTTCTTTCTATGCGGGGTTGTGGACTGACCCAATATTTTGCCTGGGAGCGAATATGGATAACGAAAGCAAGGACCAAGAAAACCAATTCACATGATCGTCCAACAATTTTCCTTGTTTGAGTTTGCTCACATTCAACTAACATTACAATTTAAACACCTAGTATCATGAAGTATTATTTGTTGTTGGCCTATTTTTTTAGTATATATAATTGAGGGTGTTTGCATTGATAATTTATGTTTTGTCAACGTAGTTTATGATTTATACATTGTATGTTTTTATTATCAAAGTATTATTTGTTGTTGGCCTATCTTTTTTTTTTTTTTTCGTATATATAATTGAGGGTGTTTGCTTTGATAATTTATGTTTTGTCAACGTAGTTTATGATTTATACATTGTGGGTATGTTTTTATTATTCTAAGATGAGTGGAAGGTCAGGCATAACAAATGATTGGCACATGGGGTTTTCCACCCCGACACTAACAACTAAGCCCAAAAATCTACCTTCCATTAATCTTCGATGGTTTCCTATGCCTTTCTCTAAAGTCTCATTTGTCCATGCTAGGAGGATGGTGGCGAAACTTTAAAAAGGGTCCCATAAAATCACGTAACAAATAACATGAAGTGGATGTAACCCAAGAGAGGAGGAAATATCGTCTTGAAATGTCTAACCCGACTCCAAAATGTTTAGGCCGTTGAGTCGGTGCTCCTTTGTAAATTATATACCATGTTTTCACATTATGTTTACCTTTTTATTTGGTTTCCGTGTTTACATTATTAAAACACATAACAATGTGATTGTAGTAATCCCGAAAAGTTGAAAATCCAATAAAAAATATATATTTTCATGTTGGCGGCTTTTAAAACAACTTTAGTCTTTGAAAAATATTGTATTATATAGATGATTCCATGGTTTATAGAGGATTAGTTATTTCCAACATTGGTAGAATATCAACACTTTTTAAAACACTAACTTTGATATGTTTCTCTTGTTTTGTTTTTTAATTTTTAAGAGGTCTCATTAATATATCTAAAATATTTTGGGAGTAGTGTGTTGATATGATGAAATAAGTATTAAATTGACAACTAACTAGCCCTTACGAAATAGAGAGAAATAATTTTTAAAGATATTATGTGGAAAATGAGCTCAACATCTTCGATTAGATGGAGTTTAATTTCTCATAAAGGACGAATACAAGAAATGAAAGTTGGAAAGAAAAATGTGGGACTTAAATATGGTAATTAAAAACTTGCATGTCTCATATTTATGCATGGATCATATTTTTGTCCCAAACAAAATCTTATATCTATAATCCATTTGTGTCATTTGTGTGAGAACAATTTACACTTAAAAGGAGCAAAATAAAAATAGGGAAAATCCAAAAGAAATTAGACCAGGTCGAAACCCAACTGCAATGTTGGCTTCACATAGTATTTTATAGGTTCCTTTCAGTTTTAAGATCGAGTAATTCTATTACAACATGAGATGCATGAACAATCAATAATAATTGAGCCCCTTTAGTGGTTGGTTATATGAGGGCTTGAAAGATTTTATCTACAAATTGCTCCATGATTTATAAAGAGGGATTTTTATTATTTGTTTTCAACTTTGAAGCATTGTTACTGGCTATAGAAATCCATTCTTTTATATCTCGACAAAGTGCAGAAGAATTAAAAGCTAGAGAATAGGCACGTCGATTAACATTTTTCTGCTCCAATCCCTTGTACGAGATTTAAATCTAGGCCTTGTCCGTATCGTTATTTTCAAATCACGAGTTCAAGCTCGAAAACAAAATTATTTATAACATCTTAAAGCTCATCTAGCTAAAAATCGAGGTAATATTATCATTTCGTCTTGTAAATTGCAAGTGCAAGTCCAAAAATAACATCGTTTGCAACATTTTAAACCTCTTTAGGCTCCGAGATAAAGCTACTTCCAGTATTTGGATTTGCAGTTGCGGCTTTGAGCTCTAAATCAATGTATTACCAACATTGTGCCATGTAAATCTCGAGTTTAAGCATATTTAGCCTCAGTAATCTTCGAATTTCAATAATTTACATTAGTTACAGCACGTTCCATTTCTGAGATTCGTTTTGGGCTTGAAGCTCCTATATTTCTAGTCTTTACAGGATGGACGCCTATCAGGAGGATTCCTAATAGATTTTCACGGCCTCTTTAATCGACTCCATGAAAAGTAGGCTCAAGACCCTCAAATGCCACCTCGAAAGGCCTGAAAAGGAGCAAACCTATTTCAAAACTCTCCACTCCCACCAAAATCTCCTCTGCATTATGAGGCTCGATAGACAAACCCATTTCCACACAGCGGGTAAACAATCCTCACAGCCTACAACAACCAGAATTACAAAGACGGATAATTTAACAGACAATAGTGTCAGAATGAACAAGATTCAAGTCATATGTAATCTGACAGGAAACATGCCTTCGACGTAATTAGATTTAATAGTGCTTATGGGCATGGTCTAGTTCGTTAGAACTCATGCCCAAGTTAACCAATGTAATCCTTAGTTGGGTTATCAAACTATCCTCACGTCGATTTTTTAGCTCCTTCACAAGGATATCACAATTTTCTTATAATGAGTAAATCCCATTGGATGATGGTGAGTTAAATTACAGCTTGAGCAATCATGAATGATAACAAGATTGATCATACTTAATGCTAATTGTGTATATAATAAGATCATGTTTGAGTCCACACCTATTACCCTCTTAATGAGGTTACAATAAGGAGAAGGGTAAGTAATGTGTTGTGCAATGCCACATGTGGGGTATGTTTTAACACCTCAAATAAATAATTAACTCACTTGAGTATTATAATTTTGTGAAGTTGGCATGCCCTTAGGGTACTAGTAATTGATGAAGTCGTGAATAAGTGATCTTCGGTCGCATATTTAGAACCATGTTTATATTTTTACTCATTTGATTAAGTTGTCAATTTTGGATAACAATTAAGACTCTATCCCTATTTCAAATTTATCTAGTCACCTAGTGGGAGAAATATAATTATTTCCTAAATAACCCTTTTGGTATAAACGATAGTATGGATTACCTTCTTTTCTTGTACCAAGGTTTTTAGGACTTGGTGTTGTTAATCCTAAGTCATCTTGGAACTTGCGCAATTACAACCAAATGTTATATTTCCTAACATATTTAAATGGTATGGAAAGATGGTTTGGCGAGGTCTTAACACTTTGATAATTATCATTGTTTTAAACATAAAAAATTGTCCTAGTTTTTCCAAACCCTTAGATGGCTAATTTTGGGTCGCGAAATCATGAGTATTACACCTAGTTGCAAAAACCTTTTTCCATTTCATACAATCAATGGTACATTAATGAATTAAAGGATATTGAGGAACTTGTGTCCTCATTGATCGTTGTAATAATGCGGTAACACTCAAAGTAGGCTCAGGATTTTCATTCCTCTTAACTTCCTTCAAAGAATCCGAGACAATGGAAGAAGAGATCCTAGATGAAAACATGCAACCATTAATCTGCCCTTTTATAAGAAACATTGATCTAACTAAGTGTGTTTTTCATAACATTTCTAATATCCACATGTTGTTACCTCATAAATGTCCCTTAAATTCTCTTTTGAGATATTATCCGATGGTTAACTCTATTCACCCAAATACCAAATAATTACCCATCTTTCTAGGGAAGGCATTGACAATAAATAGTTGCCTCACCAATTTTGAGGAGGGTTCCTTGTTTAAACTCTTATGATCACACCCTCAAGTATTTTCTTAATAATATAACGATATGAAAGGAATTTATCCTAACATTTGCACACACCATATTTACACCACTAATTCTAGACTAGTTAGACAACCTCATAGAAGGATAAACCTTGCCTTGACAGATATTTTGAAGAATGAAATTGAGAAACTACTACAAGTAGGATTTATTTATCCAATTTTAGATAGTCAATGGGTATCTCCATTGGTCATTGTACCCAAGAAAAATGGTAAATGGAGGGTCTATGTTGACTACGAGAATTGAACAAAGCCACTCATAGGGATTACTTCCCTCTACCTTTCATTGACCAAGTTTTGGACAATTTATTAAGAATATTTTTCATTTTTGGATGGCTTTAATGGATACAACCAAATAATGGTGGCACCAAAAGACCAAGACAAAACCACATTCACTTGCCCATGGGGAACATTTTCCTATAGGGTTTTTCCTTTTGGTCTATGTAATGCCCCTACCACCTTCCAAAGAGCAATGTTAGCAATTTTTCGATCTTACTCATGATTGTGTGGAAATATATATGGATGAATTCATAGTTTATGGAACTACATTTCAAGAGGTAATGAATAACCTGGATAAAGTAATCTCCATATGTGAAAAACATCAATTATCCCTTAATCATGAAAGTGCTTTTTATGATAAAACACAAGATAATATTGTAACATTATATTTTAGTGAAAGGAATTAAAGCGGATCCAGATGACATTAAGATCATTGTACAACTCCCATCACCTAAGAATTAGACTGAGGTACATAGTTTCTTAGGACATGCAAGTTATTATAAAGATTTATCTCATATTTTAGCAAAATAGCCTCTCCACTATTTTTACTTTTAACTAAGGATTATGAATTTCAGTGGACAGAAGCTTGTCAAAGAGCTTTTGACATCATAAAAGAGAAACTAACTAATACTCTAGTTCTTAGGGGACCAAATTGGAAGCTTCCTTTTCATATTCAAACGAATGCTTCCAATGAGGCAGTTGGGTCAGCACGAAGAGGGAGAATCAATGCATGCAATTTATTACATCGGTAAAAAATCTCTCTCAACTGAAATGAATTATACCTCCATAGAAAAATAATTCTTTGCAGCTTGTTTATGCAATAAACAAGTTTCTCCACTACATCAAAAGCTATGAAGTAATTATTCATAGATATCATTCTTCCATTAAATATGTTAGGTTGTGGAGCCTATTTTCATGTGAGAAAGTGTTGAAGATGTACACTAAGTGTAATATACACTTTCCACATTTGTTAGTAAATTTTTTTGGCCTTAAAACATGTCCGATACACTAGGAAATGTGCTTTTATTATATGGGTGGGATTTTGACCCATAGGTTTATGGGACGGTTTTGGTCCATGGTTTTGATACCCACGCTTTTGTAAAATTGCTTAAGTAGTTATCATTTTATATGGTTTCGTGCATATGGTGTTAATATAAAACATTGTAGATGTGTTTTGAATTGGGTGTGAATCTTCGAGAGTTTGTTGAGCATAGCTCAAAACAGATCTAGGTATTGTATTGAGAGAGTGGTGGCTTGTAATAAAATCTTAGCAAGTGATTCTTGGTGGATGTAGCCCAAATTGGGTGAACCACGTTAAATATTGTCTCTTTGTGTTGTGTTATTTTATTCAGCAATTTTATTTGAGATCTATAATATTTTATGCATATTAGTTTCTCTTATTGCGATTACTTTGTGAGGGATTATTCCGCATATTTTATCCCTTATTACCTAACAAAATATCTAATGAAAAAGTATTTGTTACATGGTAGAGTTGTTAGATGGTTACTATTATTATAAGAGTTCAATGTTAAAATTGTTGACAAGCCTGGAAAATTAAATCTGGTAGATGATTTTATTTCAAGAATCATTTTTTAAGGTACAGATGAACAAGTGAATGATGATTGTTAGGTTGTGGAGAGTCGTTTTCATGTGATAAAGTGTTGAATAATTTACATTAAGAGTACCGTACACTTTCCATAGTTGTCTCACCAGGGGTTGGGGCGGGCTAAGCCCCGAGCAGGATCTAAGGCATAGCCCCGAGAACTTTTTTGGCCTTAAAACGTGCCCGATATATCAAGAAACACGTTTTTCTCATATGGGCAGGATTTTGACCCATAGGTTTATGGGATGGTTTTGTCCCATGGTTTTGATACCCACAATTTTGTAAAACTACTTAAGCAATTGTCTACTTATATGGTTTTATGCATATGGTAGTCATGATGTAACATTACAGATGTGTTTTGAATTCGGGTGTGAATTTTGTAGAGTTTGTTAAGCATAGCTCCAAACAGATTTGGGTATTGTATTGAGAGAGCAGTGGCTTGTAATAAAATATGAGCAAGTGATTCTTGGTGGATGTAGCCCAAATTGGGTGAACCACGTTAAATACTGTCTCTTTGTGTTGTGTTATTTTATTATGCACTTTTATTTAAGATCTGTAATATTTTCTACATATTAGTTTCTACTATTGTGATTCTGTGAGGGATTATTCCACATATTTTATCCCTTATTCCCTAACAATGATTTCCCATATGAAAATTTATTTGTTGTCTCCACCAGTTCTCCTTGGTTTGTGGATATGGCTAATTATTTAGCCATAGGAAGTTCCCAACTTTTCTTAACCACAAGCTTGGGAAATAATTAATCAAACAAAATGTAATGTACAAATGGTTTAATTGAATGCTTTTCAAATGTGGACCCGACTATGTTTTACATAGGTGTGTAACTGGAGATGAAATCTTTGACATACTTAGAGTCTGCCATGATGAACCATCAAGAGAATTATTTAGTCAAAAGAAAATTCATAAATTTTTAGGAGCTAGGTACCACTATCCTTCAATGCACAAAGATGTCAAGAGATATGTATGGCAATGTGATAGGTGCCAACATATGGGGAAACTAACATTGTAAAATGAAATGCATCTTCAACCTCAGATAGTTATGGAACCATTTGAGAAGTGGGGATTGGATTTTATTATACCAATCAATCCACATTCTCAAGGAAAATAATACATACTCGTGTGCAAAAACTATGTGAAAAATGGGTAGAAGTAAAGGTTTTGCAGTATCTAGGATGAAAAGGTAGCAATTTTCTTGTATGAGCATATTTTTCAGATTTGGAGCCCCAAGGTCAATTATTTCATATCAAGGGCCCTAATTTATGTCAAATGTGATTATCTCTTTTGTGGAAACCTATCAAATAAGAAAAAGAAGTCATCCACTTACCACCCTCATTCTAACGGTCAAGGTGAAGTGACCAATAGGGAATTAGAAAGAATATTGACCAAAAGAGTGGATGTTTCAAGGAAAAATTGGTCATGCAAAGGTTGTTGTATGATAGAAAATCAACACATGACCTTCTTCACACCCGACCTCTTAAGGTCATGTCGAGACAACCGGTGTGGAATTGAAATGGAAGTGAAAGTGATGGTGGCGATCAAGCTAATTAGGCAACCTTATGTCTTTGACACACAATACTAGAATCTGTGAATCTAAGGAAAAGAATGCTCTCCTAACCTAAAGGGGTGTGATGGTACGGTCTGATTATGATAGCTACTCGGAGACTCCAATCGATGTCTAGTTCTATCGATATTCTATTGAATGGTTATGGAATATGGAAAGTGACCTGCAGGTGCCTCATATGGGTTTCCAGACAAGGTCATGGAAGTGAAGACAAGAGGTGTAGTGGAGTTGCAGGGACTATGGGTGATTTTCTGGTCTTGTCTAGAAATTCTTATCCTGATCGACTACTATATTCAACAATGAAAGCTGTGTAATAATATCGGGTGGAAGTGGTGAAGATATGAATACCAATGTGCATAAACTAGTGTCAATATCTAGCTGACTAGCAGGCCTGTTGGGTTGCGAGACTTGTGGATCACAACCAAAGACTCGTGGGGGTTATGGCCCTGGATGGTCATGCATGCAATCAAACCCTATTTCCAAGAGCATTCCAAAATTCATAGGCTTGATTAGCAACTATGTTCAATGTATCTAACTATCTTATTTTCTCAGCGTATGTTGCAGGTGTGCATAAGACTGTTAAACACAAACTTGTGTCAATGTTAGTTATTAGCTCTGGCCCATTGGGTTATGGGACCAGGGGATCACAACTATAAGTCTTTTCCTGTTGTGGACCGTTGATGGTCCTATAAAATGGATTGATTGGCTTCTAGTAAACAAACTATCTATAAAAGGAAATCTAACCAATTTTGGTGTTTTCTCAATATATCGTAACAAAGCAAAGAAAAAAGCTAATATATGGAAAGTAAATGTTTTTGTTGTTTTCTAGATTTTCAAACAATGCATCTAATCTAATAAAAAATTAAATACAAACAATTAGCTGGATGTAGCTAATTATTTGTGTAGATGTGTGAATCTAAATCTAAAAATCTATTCTAATTCAATAAAAATCTTCCAACCCTACCTCATAAGTGAAGAACAAATCATAACCCTAACAGAGCTATTGTTCCCCACAGCTTCCTTGGTAATGTTGAAGAGACAACTTCCTATTGATTTGATCTACTTGAAATTACCTAGATAATTGGAATGAACTGTTTCTCTACTCTATTTTATATGCAATCGAAATTAATAATTTGTAATTGACAATTTGATAAACAAAGCAAACAAATACACAAATCCAACCTGGAAGAGCAAGAACCTTGGAAAATCTAGTAGTATTAGTATTTATCCCCTCAGTTCTTTCCTTTCATTCTCTAAGTGTTCATGTGATTCCAAAGGATTGGGAATGCAAAGAACAACAACAAGAGGATGACACTTGAGCAATGACAACTTGGAAGCAATCTGGATGCAATGCAAGTAGAAGAGAGATAGCACAAGAGATCTAAGCTTGGCTATGCAATTCCTAGCAAGATTATGGCAACATAACAATACAAGATACACAAAATTCTTAGTCCCTTTTCTTGAATACAAGCATGAAATATATAGGAATGGAGGCTAGGAGGTTACTTCATGAACAAGGCAAGAAGAGGCAGTTCCAACTAATTAAATCTCATTTAAAATAGAAGGATCAAGGAAAACCAAGCAATCAAAGCTAATTTTAGATAATTCAGCTCACAGATGCATGCAAAAAGCAAATTTAAGTGAACCGTCACATGTTTAAAACATGCGTGAAGAATTTGGAAAAAGTGGGCAGGACCGCTGCCTGTGTAGGGTGGCGGTCCTGGCAATGAAGGCCAAAACAAGCACAAAAAGAGGCGGGGAGATGGAAAATGCATGGAAAAGTTAAGTAAGGCCATCTAGGCTACAAATATACACTACGAATGGGTTTTGGAGCTCGAACACCTTCTTAAAAGGATTTGAATCATCATTGGGGACTTTTGTAACCATTTTCCCGATAATGTAGCATGTGTAATTTTGGGTGTGTATATATTACCCCTTAGAGAAGCATATTAGCCATGAAAAGGTGTAAATGTGGAGTCTGAGTATGGCATTCCCAAAATGGGGAGTTAGAAGCTATACCTGACATGCCCATGTGTCGAAATGTCATCACCGTCTAAGCTCCCGCTTCCTGTAAGAGGAAGAAGAGAATCAAGTGTAGATAGATAAAATATTTGGAAAATAAACACTAAACCAAAATGATAAGAGGACTTACCATCTACGCAGGGATGTAGAAATATACATGCGCCAACGCTCTAGCCCTATAAACACATACACTCAAAACGAGTTTAAAATAACATATACATACATACATACATCATACACACACGCATATATATATATATATATATATATATATATATATATATATATATATATATATAAAACTCATTTTCCAATTCATTTTGCAATGTTGATTTAGTGAATTTGGGGCTTTAGACATACGTTGATAATTTGTGACGTGGATACAATGAAACAACCATTGCGAGATAGTGATCATGCCTCCACGAGCGAGAAATCAACCGACACGTTCCTAGGTTAGTTATTTCCTCTTTTGTCTTTTTGTGCCCTAGATGTTAAAATGTTGAAAAGTTCACCTAGGGGGACATTTTCAAATTTTCTTGTTTCAAATGAGTCCTTAAGGGGGCGCCCATAAGGCATTCTTTTATTTTGCTAGAAATGGTCAATTTTTTCATTTTTGGCATTTTGGGGTTAAGGGCGTGTTTTGAGAAATTAGGTCAAGACGCCACCCAAGATAGGGAGGCGGTCACGGAATCACCACCACCTGTGAAGGCAAGAGTCTTGGAACCGCCGCCTTACATCAGGGCGGTGGTTTTGAACATAATGTCTAAAATGCACCTTAACTTGATTTTTTTGTGTTTTTAATGTTTTGCTATGTTTTTGATGAGCTTATCATGTGATGTACATTACTAACTTGCTCTTTTCTCATGTTTTGGTGAATGTAGAAGAAGGTGGAGTACATACGTTGGAGCAGAGAGAGAGAGTTTGTGATTGGCTCCCTAGGATTCTAAATCATCTGACCAAGTTGAGATAGATCTTCTACAACGAGCGGTGCATTCGATGGATAACACGGTGCCCCATGTTGCTCCTGCTAGTCACATTCTATGTGACTTATTCTCTTACTGGGATGCAAACCGAACACCTTTTGGTTTCTAGGTGTTAGGGGTGAGTGGACTATCACTCTAGAGGATGTATACTACATCCTTGGACTCCCGTACTTGGTAGGAGGCTGACATTGGAGACAACGGGGTCCAGGGCCATGATGACACAATGGGCCACATATATGGGAGACGCCATTGTCTCATCTGGCTCGAAGAAGGGAATGAAGGTTTGGTCCATTGCTATTGCTCCCATTCCTATCCTTCGGAGATCCATCATGGGTATCCTATCCTCGAGACTAGTCAAGGAAAAGGGAGGAGATACACTTTTATATTGTTGGGCCCCCATCATTACATAGATTGAGGCTCATGGCCATAAGTATGCTTGGGGAGCATATATTTTGGGGACTACGTACCATGATTTGTACAGAGTTGTTAGATTTTAGGGACAATATTTGAGCCACCCTACTCTAGTTATGAGTTGGGTTTATGAGCATTTCATCCCCTATGATAGGTGGTAATCGGTATCGGACCCAGGGGCTATTTAGGTAGCTAGATGGATAGGTATGTCAATGCTCCGGACACCACATCAATTAGTGGCCTCCTTGACTACAATAGACATGACTGCCACACCCTACCAGGATATGGTAGGGGTATGGGGTGAGGAGGCTACAATGATGTAGCTTGCTCTTCCATGAGCCAGCTAGTTGACAGAGCTAGGTGATTAGAGATTCACCCATTTGACCGGGTACCTCAACAGTTTGGTCTTCCATACCCTATCATGCTTCCTCCAGTGGAGCCTATTTATAGGACTATTTGGGAGGCTCGGAGGGGTCCTAGAGGGGATCTTGGTTGGAAATTGGTTACTCCTAGTGTGCCTATTGCAGTTAGGTGTGTGGTCCGGCTCGATGGGAAACCGGGTGCCCCTAGAGTAACGCTTACTTCCAGATTGGGGCGGCTCTTACTCTTAGTGAGGAGGAGGATGAGCCGATTGATTTAGACTCTGACTCTGAGGAGGACACAAGAGATGACACATGGAGGGAGGATGAGGGGGTAAAACTTCAGAGGGAGTTGAGAGTGACCTTGAGTGACATGATACTCAAGAGATCCTCAGAGCAAGCACACGAGGAGGTGAGCACAGAGAGAGAGACATTGGTCTCGGAGGAGACACTGGGAGAGGATGATGAGTCTGTGATCGGACAATGTCATGCCTCTGGTTTTGGTGAGGCTTCGCAGCCACCAACAACACCCGTAGTAGCAATGTGCCACTAATCCCATATGGATGCTTAGAGACTCGAGTATGTTCAATACTCCTTTCTTAATTTTTTCTATTGATTTTCATATGTTTAGCTTAACATTCTCCTTTTGACTTGCATTCTATGATTTTCTAGCTCACTATCTCTTTTTTTTGGTTATTTTCTCCAATGTCTGCACACGAGTGGTGATAACTCATTCATCAGGTATGTGTGAATCCCTAATGATCCCCTCGGGAAGATCCAAACTAAGTTGATTGATGATTCAGACAACCCTTAGCCTTGACCAACATACCAACATTTTCGCTCCCATCCGAAGGTGGTGGAGATAGTGACTTCCCTTCATACCCAGGTAGTGGATACGAGACTCGTTAAGTTCCCGATGAGGTGGATCCATTCTCATAGTGAGGCTTGTTGAGAATGGAGCTTAATTGCTTCAAAAGAAAATTTCTTTTACATGTTCCTAGTTCCGATGAAGAAGAAGCGTTGGTCGATGGTGTGAATCAAGGCGCGATCAGCGATTGAAATCGACATCGGGCAGAAGTAACCGCAAGGGTTACCTGTGTTATGTAGTTTTTATTCTTATGTTCTTTGCCTCGATAGTTGGGATAACTTGCAAATGGTTATTAATAATACGTTTGCTAATAATATTTTGAAATTTTATGATGTGGTTGGTATAATCTTGAATGAATAAATTCGTAGGAAGAGTACAGAGGAATCATCATCTAGAAAATCTTTGAATGTAGAAAGCAGGGGTAGGTAGAAGGAGAGATCCAAGAGTAAGATTAATGGGAAATCAAAGTCAAGGGATAGCAGATCTAAATCCAAAAGTAAGGGAATTACTTGTTGGAAATGCGGAAAGAAAGGACATGTAAAGAAAAATTGTTGGTCAAAGGATAAATAGAACTAACAACCAAACAAAGGTAAAGAAGAAAATCTTGCTTCATCAGAGGTAATGGAAGATGCTCTTATTATTTCGTTAGATAATAGAATTGAATCATGGGTTTTAGATTCAGGAGCTTCTTTCCATGCAACCCCTAATAAGGGTTATTTCAAAAATTATGTCCAGGGTAATTTTGGGCATGTTTATTTGGGTGATGATGAACCTTGCAGATATCATCCGTAGAAATTCATCTAAAATTGTAGAATGGAAATACACGAGTATTGAAAATGTGAGGCATGTGCCAAGCCTAAGGAGGAATCTTATTTCAGCGGGGCAACTAGGTGAATCTGGTTGCATGGTTACTTTTACAGGAGACTCTTAGAAAGTCACCAAGGGTTCTTTTGTTGTGGCAAGAGGTAAGAAGGTAGGAACGTTATATTTATCTACCTATATTACTGATTCCTTTTCTATATTATCTACTTCATATTCAAATGCATGCATGTGACATAATCGGTTGGGTCATATGAGTCAAAAAGGAATGTAGATCTTAAATGGCTTTGAGGGTAAGTTATTAGATTTGAAAGATTTAAATCTTGATTTACTGTGAGCATTGTATCTTTGGAAAGCAAAAGAGAGTGAGATTTCTCAAAGTTGGGGCAACTAAGAAGGATAAAAATTGGATCTTGTACACTTAGATGTGTGGGGACCATCTCGGTAGCTTCTCATGGAGGATTCCGGTATTATGTTACTTTTATTGATGATGCTACAAGAAAGGTATGGGTTTATTGTACTAAACGTAAATCTGATGTTTTTGAGACTTTTAAAAGATGGAAAGCCCTTGTTGAGAATGAATTAAATTCTAAGTTAAAGTGCCTTAGATCGATAATGGTGGTGAATAATGTAGCAAGATTTTAATGATTATTGTTCAAATGAATGGGATACATGGAGAAAGAATGGTTCTAAGAATACCAAAGGAGAATGGTGCTCGTAAAAGAATGAATAGGATAATCATGGAACATGCTAGAAGTATGAGAATACATTCTGATTGCCCTTACGCTTTTGGGCGGAAGTAGTTGATACAATGGTTTATTTGATTAATCGGGCCTTCAAGTTCACTAGATGGAGGAATACCAAAGGAAACTTGGAATGGAAAGAGGTAGATCTTTCTTTTCTTAAAGTTTTGGTTCAAAGATTTTGTGCATGTTGATAAGGAAAATAGGAAAAAAAGTTGGATGCAAAATCTAAGAGATGCATTTTCATTGGTAATGGATCTGTGATTTCGGTTTCTATTTTTGGGATTTATAGAATTCTAAAATTATTAGGAGTCATGATGTTGCATGGAATGAAAAGAGAATATACATGGATCAAATTTTGGTACCCAAGGATGAACCGGTTGAGAAGTTTGTGAGTAAAATGAACTATCGAATTTAAAAGTATTACCTACGGGGTTACACAAGATGGCGTGTCGGTTTACCCGACCGACATCGGTCAACAAGCTGAGTATCGGTTACGAATATCAAAACCAGCATCGCTTAACAAAACTGATGTTGGTTATAGGTGACCGGTGCTCGGTCCACTCGCGATTTGGATACAAATATCTAGGAGGTCCAAATTGAGCATCCGTACCCCAAACTCCTGTGAGAAGGTCACAAAGGGTAAGTAAAACTCTTGAAATATTTACACCTTCTCTACTTTATTTATTATTAAATGATAATGGTGAACCAAAGAGCTTTGAAGAAGTAATGCAGATAAGACCCATGTCCAGTAGGAGCATGATGCATGGATGAGGAGATGGACTCCTTAGAACAGAACCAGACTTGGGATTTGGTTAAGTTTCCAGCAGAAAGAGAACATTGCGGAACAAGTAGGTTTATAGGATCAAGGAAGAAGAGGGTGGACGGAAAGGTACAAGGAAAGGCTTGTAGTAAAGGGATTTTCACGGAAAGTAGGTATTGACTTTGGTGAAATATTTTCTCCTTTTGTTAAGAAGACTTCTATTCAAATCGTATTGAGCTTAGTTAGGTAGAAGATTTACATTTAGAGCAACTAGATGCAAAGACGGCTTTCCTTCATGGTGATTTGGATGAAGAGATTTATATACAACAACCGCTTGGCTACGAAGTCAAGGGTAAGGAGAAACTTGTGTGTAAATTGAAAAAGAGCCTATATGGGCTCAAACAAGCTCCAAGGCAATGGTATTTGAGATTTGACAGTTTTATGCATGAGCATAGTTATATGAGATGTGAATATGACCATTGTGTTTATTTTAAAAATCTTGAAAATCGGAGCTATGTTATTTTGTTTATGTATGTGGATGATATGTTGATTACAGGATCTAGTATGCAGGACATTGGTAAACTTAAAGAAAGGTTAGCTCACACATTTGCAATGAAGGATTTGGGAGATGTAGACACCTATAATTTGACGAAGGCACTATTATTCCTAATATTTCCCTAGCTAGTCCTCTTTGCAAGTTGACAACACCTCGTCAGTTAGATCTATCTAACTCCCCTTGTTTGACCCTTTTATGGTCTCTTTCCTCTAAAAGTCAATTAAACAGGCTATTATAAGCCTCTTCATAATTAAATCCCCTTCTTTTCCTCTTCTTTTCCACCTCTATTATCTCCCTGGAGTATCAATCCACTTCATTGGATTGATCAGGTCTTTTAAAACCCTCCCAGAACCCTAATTTCTCTCTAAATAGGGTTAATTAGCCTAACCTAGGTTAACTAGTCCTAACCATGGTCAACCTCCCCTAAACCACTTGTGGACTCTTTTTGATCCCACATGCACCAAAAATCCTCCCATTTCCCAAATGAAAAACTATAAATAGGGCTAGACCCCCTCCCTTATTTTCTAAGAATTCTCTCTTCTTCCTAGCACAGATTATGGTATTTTGCTTGGGCTTTGGATTGCATTTCTTTTTCTTCCATTGAGCTAGTAGAATTTGCTTTTGTATTTCATAGCACCAATATGGAGTAAAGGAAGAACCATTGGCCTTGAAGCCATTAATGGGGATATCTCTTTCTCTTAGAACATAACTAAATGCTTAGATCCTCTTAGGTTCATTATTTCAAGCTTTCAAAGAATAGAGGTTAGCTTCATTTGCTTAGTTTGCTTGTTTGCTTAAAATTAATGTATGCAAAGAAGAAAACCTTGCTCTTTCTTATCGATGGTCCATTGATTAGTTTTCTAAAAGCCTTTTGAGTTTCTTTAGAGATTCTTACCCCAAATCCATGGCTTTTGCAACTTTCATTGAACATGTGAAGTACAGCAAAGAAACTCCTTGGCATGCAAATTCACCGAGACATGAAAAACCAGAATTTGTATTTGTCTCAGGAGGCTTATATCAATAAGGTGTTGGAAAGGTTTAATATGTAAAGATCAAAACCTGTTGGTACACCTATGGATGGACACTTCAAATTGAGCAAAGACCAATGTTCTTCATCATATGAGGAGGTTGAGTACATGACACATCTTCCCTATGCTCCATTAGTATGAAGTCTTATGTATGCCATGGTTTGTACTAGACCGGACATTGTACATGCGGGGAGTTATGAGCGGGTTTATGGTTAATCTAGGTAAAGAACATTGGAAAGCAAATCTAATGGATTCTCAAGTATTTGAGAGAGACATCTGGCATGGAGTTATCTATGGAGGGTAAAATACTTCTTTACATGGCTATGTTGATTCAGATATGGCTAGATATTTGGATGGCAGGAGGAGCACCACTTAACATATTTTCATAGTAGGTGGAATGCCGCTTAGTTTGGATTTCAAGATTACAAAAAGTTGTGGCTTTGTCTACTACAGAGGCAAAGTATGTTACAGCTATAGAAGCTAGCAAAGAGATGATATGGATGAGTAGGTTCATGGAAGAGTTGGGTAAGGAGAAAGAGGATTGCAGATTGTAAAGTGATAGTTAAACCGTGATTCATCCTGAACAAAACTCAACATTTCATTCAAGAACGAAACATATTCGGTTGAGGTATCACTTCATATGACAAAGTTGGAGGATGGACAACTAAAGTTATAGAAAATCCATACTGGATGAGAACCACCGTAGATATTTTAATGAAGCCATTGGTAAGGGAGAAGTTGGAGCTTCACTCCACTTTTGTTGGTCTTTGAGTTTAAGACTTGAAGAAGAAGAAACGGGCCAAGGAAAAGGAACCAAGGATGGTGATGCACAATACATTGCAACAAGCAACAATTGATCTCCAAGTGGGAGATTGTTGAGAATGAAGCTTAATTTCTTCACAAGAAACTCACTTTTACATGTTCTTTGGTTTGACAAGATGGCGGCGTTGGTCAAGGTGTAATCAATGTTGGTCGGTAAGTAACCAGTGCCGGTTAGGAAGTAACTCGGCAAGGGTTACATGTGGACGTGGTTTTTGTTTTTTTGACAAAATTAGAATAAATAAATTATTTTAAAGATGATTTATTGATTGTAAAAGCAAAGTTAAGTTACCCAAAATAGATATATGTGCATGTATGCATTATATGAGGGTAAGTAAGAAGGAGAGAATATATATATATATATATATATATATATATATATATATAGCAATTGTTTTGCATGTAAGTTTTTCTTGGTGAGCAAGAAAGAGTAAATGAGTGAGGAAAAACATTGAACATCCTTAGTAAGTGTTGGAAGAAAGTAGATCATTGTATTTCCTTTGTAAAGAAATGAATAATAATATTGGCCATTTCTTGGTGGATTTAGCCCACACCTGGGTGAACCATGTTAAATTTGGTGTAATTTTTCTCTTGTTTATTTTATCTTCTTGTTATTTCCATATCATTGCTTGTATGTTTTATCCGATTATAGATATGAGCAACACTGTTATATGGTTTAACCCCAACAAGGCTATGGGTAACGGGTGCCACCACGAGCACTCACACCATTCAGTCTATTTTCAGCACCGTCAAATTATGCACTGGGCCATAGTAGGAGCCCTATACGTAGTCACACACCATCTGAGGGATCCCACAGAGATTGATAGGCCACTGAGCCTTTATTGCTTTGATACTGTTTTTGATATTATATGATTTTTTTTTATATTTCGGGCTCATTGCGAGCATTTTGACCATGCCTAGCACATGATGACATTGTATACAAACTTGATCTACTACGATATATACAGACTCTATTTTTGGTTCGGTATTCCATTGTATCCGAGTTGACTCTCTTTTGGCTTATCTCTCATGTGTACTCTAGATATTTAGAACTTCCGCTTTTCAATGCTTTTTAGAATGTATGCAATGGATGTGAATGATAAATAAAATGATTTCTTTTTGTATTTTATGCTACTGATATATGATGATGCAAATACAATGTGATCTTAAACTTAGCTTCTTTTGTAATCTTCGGTACTTCATATTGTCTTGATAAAACATGATGATACAATGATATGATAAATAGATGTACTTGCCCCTACTCCTAACCCCACACAACTAGTAAGATGTGAGGCTCAACACCAAGAGTTAGAAAGGGAACAAGTTATGAAAATTTATTGAATGACAAAGTGATGAGAGAAAAATAGAGGTTTGACGTAACCAAATTGGGACGCTACAACCTTACTCTACTCAAGCTACTTCATAGTTTAGAATGTGAATTGCTTTCCAGTTTATCTAGACTTGGATCCGTAGATGGCCACTTGGTTGACAAAATATGGTTTTGGGGTTTTAAAATCTTCTTGGAATTTTGGACATATAACTCACTTTGTTTTTTATTTATGATTTCACAATGTTTGACTAATTTGTAATTTTCAAGTTTATCAAAGAGACCCCCTACGCCTTGTCCCATGCTCCTAGTAGGAAGCGTAGGCTCATCACCATGGACAAGGCACAAACGAGTAAGGGAATTTCCCTTCTTTCTCAACCCTACATCACTAGTAAGAGACACAGGCTCAACATTGAAGGTTGGTAGGGTAGAGAAATGTGTAAAAATAAAATTTTCTGTGGATTTGCATTTGACTTACTTATTTGGGAAAATTTTTTAGAATGCTCTTATTTCCAAGGAGGTGTACATGTGATGGATGTGACACCATGAAGCTTCTAGAACAGACCATGAACAAAAGACACCTAACCTAAAAAGAGACCAAAATTAGAACCAAGTATGCATGCCTTAGTATGGTTACCGTCAAAACTTTGTCTTATCTTGTTTGGATTGATAAATGATTCAGAAATAGTTGATGATATTATGAAGGTTTGAAGATACATGATTTGAATGTTTTTCCAATGTTTTTAGAAGTTTTTAGGAATTGCTATAAGAATAAGCTCCTTGATCACAATTTTCATAAAATGATTGAACAGATGATGACATGTAATGCATATGCAATAATGTAAATTTGAAAATGATGATGGATCATGCGTAGTATCTCTTTAGGTGAAGAGAGTTTATGGATTCACTAAAATCCTCACCTTCTAGTGTACACAAGTGAAATGCACCATTTTGTAGTCTTCCACTACTCGATATGGACCTAACCACCTAGGTCTGCACTTTCTTCCCTCACCGGTCTTGTGGTCTATTCGGCTATCGAGTCTTAATACCAAATATCCTTCGTATATATCACACTCATACACCTTTTTATTGTATTGCCGAGCCATATGGTCAATGTAAACACCGTGCCATTGTTTAATGTTTAGTATAGCCTCATCGATATTTTCTAACTCGGGAGAGGAGTGCTTCTGATAACCCTCCTCTCTTAGGATCCCATGTAGTGAAATGTGGCGACTAGGTATTTCGAATTCAAGTGGTAGAACCACCTCAAAGACCAAATACTAAGGGAAAGGGGTTTCCCCTTGGTGTTATGTAAACCTTAGACGTTTGGTAGGCCCACAAGGTCGGAAAAATCTTTAGGTGCCAATCTTGTTTATTATCCTTAATAGTCTTTAGGAGAATGGACTTTAACATCTTATTTGTAGCCTTGGCTTGTCCATTAGCCTGAGGATAGTAGAGAGAAGCCGTGTGATGAATTATTTTGAACTTTGTACACAACTCACACACTTCGTCATTTTTGAAAGATGTGCCATTATTAGAAATAATGACATGTGGCACCCGTACCTATAAATGATCTGTTCAGGATGAACTTAGCGATTACAAAGACAGTACATTGGTAAGGGGCATGGCTTCTACCCACTTGGTAAAGTATTTTGTGGCCATGATTATGAAATTATGGCCATCTCATTGATGAGGGAGAGAACTTCCCTATCAAATCTAGGCCCCATGTGGAGAAGGGCCATGGGGTTGCGATTGGTTGCAAAGCTTGTGTCGGTATGTGAATCTTGTGGGAGAACTCTTGACATTTGTGACATATGCACACAAAATCTACTGCGTCATGTTCTAGGGTGGGCCAGAAATATCCCATCCGATGTATCTTCCGAGAAGTGGCATGGTTGCCAAAGTGACCTCCACATACCTCGCTATGTGACTCATAAAGAATATTTTTGGATTCTTTGGTGTCGACACATCTCAACAACATTCCATCAAAGGCTCTACAATAGAGCACCTGCTCCAAAATAACATATTTAGCAGCGATGACACGTAATCATCTTCTTTGTTGTGATGTTTCCCCTTCTGGGTATGTATGGACCATGATGAAGTTGAAAATATTAGTATACTGTGGAAATATAGAGATAGGGGCTGGTCTCGATGAAGTATATGCACTCATCAGAAAGTCCAGATCTACCAAATCACCCCCATCCAATGGATTGTCAACCAACCAGTCTACAATGATTTGACCCTTAATGATTTTTGATTTACAAATGTTAACTTGAACTCACCCATTAACATTATGAAATGCCCGACCTTTTTAGACAAGGATCCTTGTATGAGAAATGTTCATAAGTTATGCTGTTCTTGACAATAACCCTTGTTTCTTGATTGAGCATATAATGCCTTAAATGCTTTGTTGCAAAAACTATGGCAAGGCATTCTTTTTCTGCCTATGTGTAGCGTGTCTCATAATCAAGTAGTGTCTAACTAATAAAGTAAACTTCCCGTTCCCACTTATCGTCATCCTCTTGAGCCAACATGTAGGCTAGCAAAACATCTGTAGCTCGTGAATATAAGATCAAAGGGCGATCTGATCTAGGCGGCATTAGCATGGGAGGGGACAACAAGAATTGTTTAACTGCCTCAAAGGCCTCATTGCATTCTTCCGTCCAATCAATGCTATAATCCTTTTTCAACAAATTATTGATGGGATGAATAACATAGGTCAAATCAGGGATGAACCTTTGGATTGCCACGAAGTTTCTTGATAAAATATCTAATACCGTAATCGCCTCGATGGCGATAACCATTTCTAACACAACCTAGATTTTGGCTGAGTCAACATCAATCCCTTGTGAAGATATAATGTAACCTAGGAGCTTACCTCATGTTACACCGAATACACATTTCTCTAGATTTAACATGACACCATATTCAATCAAGCGTGAAAGGATGATGCGAAGCACCTTTGGGTGATCACAGCACTTCTTGGCCTTGGCAACAGGTCATCTACGTAGGATTCCACAATCTTATGAATAAGATCATGGAATATGTAGGTCATTTCTCGTTGATATGTAGTGTCAACATTCTTAAGACCAAATGGCATGATGACATAACAATAAGTTCCCCAAGGAGTTATAAATGTAGTTTTAGCTTGATCCTCCATGGAGATTTTGATTTGATTATATCCCAAAAACCCATCCATGAGGGATAACAACTCAAATCCAGTTGTTGCATCAACGATAACGTCAATGGATGGTAGCGGGAAATCATCCTTGGGACAAGCCTTGTTAATGTCCCTGGAAGTCTATGCAAATATGAATCTTTCCATTCTTTTTTAGAATGGGAAAATGTTAGATACCCATTGTGAATAATTAACTGGCTTGATAAATCCTACATGGAGAAGCTTCATTACTTATTCTTTTACCATAAGGGCCACCTTTGGCTTCATAGGTCTTGACTTCTGCTTAATTGGTTTGGCATCTGGCTTGGTGATGAGATTGTGAATTGTGATGTGTGGTGCAATTCCGTCATTTCCTTGTAACTAAATGCGAAGGATTTTTGATGTTCCTTGAGGATTTGGGTATGAATTTCTACTTCCTTTAGAGTTAAAGAGGACCCTAGTTTTAAGATTTTTAGCTCCTCCTCTGTTCTAATGTTTATATCAATCATTTCCTCGATTAAGGAGGTGTTTCCCTCCTCAAACTCAGGCGGGGTTGGAGGCAACTCTAAGTCCCCTTCTTCTACTTCGTAAATATGAAGATCTTTTCTGGAGAGGACTCAATCATGGGATTTGTAAAATAAGAAGAGGAACGTGGGATTAGGGAAAGGTCTACCTTGTGACATGTAAGATGTAACTCGCCAAGGAATTTAAATAAGTTGACTCATCCCCATCAATAGGGTCCGAAGAGTCAAGTTAATCCTCAGTTTCCTTGTATGTCAACATTGACACTACTGCACTTTACGAATCAAGGATTCAACGTGGATTGAAACCGTGAAGTTGGTGTCCTCTAGGTCACTACTTGGGGTGAAGCATGAGGTAGAAGTTGCTATAGAGTCTTCCAGAAGGTTCTGTTCACATGGAACTACCTCAATTGATATAAAGTCAAACCCCTTTGTTAGGCCCAACATGGCTATTTTGTAGAGTTGTAGGTGTTCAGCCCTAGTCTCGTATACCTCGGATATCTAATTTGTGACTAGTTGTGAGTCACCCAACACCCTAATATTGAGGATTCCCATTCTCTTAGCTACAATGAGACCTAATAGGAGAGCCTCATACTTAGCCCCATTATTTTTGCATTTGAAATTCAACTTGAAAGCAAAAGGTAGAACCCTTCCTTCAAGCGAAGTAAGGATTGCGCTTGCCCTGATGCCAAAGCGACACTTGGCTCCATCAAAATGGAGAGTCCAGCAACTACTCAAAAATATGGATGTTGATTCATCCTTTGTAAGTTCTCCTTTTACCTCGGTTACCTCCACCATGCAAACCTCATCTGTTGGAAGGGAACCAAGTCCCAAGGCATGTCCCATACCCATAGAATCAAAGGGGAGAAGGATAGGAAATCATTTTCTAATAGCTTAACAATATTTGCTATAGTTCTTAACGATACTATCTCTATAACAACATTTTCTTCCTTGACCACCGGAATACCTCGATCAAACCCGTAACTTCTAACTCCATTGTGGGAACTAGATTTTCTTCTAGGTACTATGCTTACCAGTTTGTTTAACTAGTTCGTAGGAAGCTCAAATTTAGAATGGACCCTGGTTTTTTCTTCAAGTTGGCCAAATATATATCAAAGGGTTTTGGAGATCACCTTGAGCCATAAAGACTTTCCTAAATGCAAGAATTTGAGCTCTTGGAATAAAGTACAGGGATTACCTTCATGCGATGGATCCAAAGATGACCAAGGATCATATTATAGTTGGTTTCCCGATCTATAATATAAAAATCAATGAAATCTTGTATTGGGCCCAAGAGTAATCGGTAATACTATGGTTCTGATTGAGGTTTCCTTGAGGCTTTCATAACCCGTTAGCATGTTTCATGTCGAGGAGAAATTAGTCTCCCCATATCCAAACTTAGAAGAAAGAGAAGGGGACTATGTTAACCGCTGCCCCATCATCGATCATTGCATGTTTCACATAGTTGTTGTAGATCCAAACTTGTAAAAACAAGGTCGGATCACCTCTACGAGCTATTTCAACATCCGTAGGCATCTTACTTATGTCAAACACAAACCCAATGTCCCTTTTAGGTTTTCCTGGAGGGAAAACGTAAAAGTCTATGTGATTTATCTGTGCCTCTAGTGGAGGGGTAACATTAATCAAATGGCCGAGACCTAGCGCTTCTAAAAGAGTGGCTTGATGAGCAGGGGAATTCTTCAGTAGATCCAAAAAGGAAATGTGTGAAAAGGTCTTGGTTAGATCACTAATCAAATCATAAGCCCCTACTGGCTTTCTTAGCGTGTCATGAGGCATTCTACACACAACCGGATAAATCAGGGATGGATCACGAAAGAATAGTCTTTGGTTCTTATTGCGGCATTAATTTGGGGTTCAATGTCTAACTCAACCAAGCCTATGATATTCGTTTGCTAGCGACCATCCAAAGGAGGTGCCACCTGTGGGTTTGAGTTAAGGATTCATGATCATGAGTCCCTATTACAATACCTTTATTCGAATAGTTGGGATTGATCACCATCATTTGGATGTGTGGGGATAGGATCATTGAAGATTCCCAATGGTGTGTTCTGTGGAATACCGGTCCCATATAGGCATTTTGATTGGGTGCGGTTGGGTTTTCCAAACACATGTCGACAACTAAACTGTCTTTGGTCTTACGGAAAATGCTGCAAAACTTATTACAATCGCAAAATTTCTTGCATCATGCCTGCAGACCTATGAAAACCGTGAATACAAGTCACGATCGTAATCCTAAGGCCTTTGGTTTGTTCGTTTTTGTGAGTACTAAACTACGGTTATTGTTTGGTTGTTGATTATATATTAACACTTTGGAATCCTTGCCCCGATTTTGGAATTGGTTGGGTATTGACTAGGCTCGAGGGTTGGCATTTGCCTCGATTCTTCAAGGTTGTTGTTATTATTGGGTACGATTAAAATCCATAATGTTTACCGAGGGTGAGAAATTATTGTTTCTTTGCTTGTTTCCATTATTGTTGTTGTTATTTAGCACTGCTTTGTCTAGGATTAACAACATTAGGATTTTTGGGCTGGTCAGTCATACTATCGGTCGTGACTCCATGATTCTTATTAAGGATATTTGGTCCTTGATTGTTATTTGTGTTGTTGGAGTAACCAAGAGTGCTTTGAGTAGGAGTGACTAACTTCCCATTTACTCCATAAGTCTTACGACCATTTGTCCAATGGCTGCTTGTCGATCCGAAGAGCACCCCATAGCACCTCTTCATAGCTCCTTAGTGGGATTTTTGAACCTCTTCCTTACGTCTCTCTGTTGAGAGAGTGAAGGAACAAATCACAAAGTTCTATTTGATCCATGTTTGGAGCACTTGCAGAAGAGTAGAGAACATGTTTCCACCTCTAAATGAAATGGGATACAAATTTGTTATGTTCTTGTTTGATAAGAAGGAATTTTTTTGATTCATGTTCACAAAGTTTGTTCATATCAAAAGATTTGATAAAATCGATACGAGTTGTTTGAACGAGTGTATTGAAGCCTACTATATCCTATAATACCAGTCAAGAGAAATACCTTCTAGTGTCTTAGGGAAAATATTTGCAACGACTGCATCCCATGGGAATAGCTCTCGAATGGACATTACATAAGCCTTGATGTGGGCATTATGATCACCCTTCCCTTTGAACTTTGTGAGATCAGGAAAGGGTCTCGGAGCATGACTATCCGAATGGAGAAATCTAGGGGTTCCTTGAGATATTTAGAATAAGTCCCCATTACATATGTTTCCACCATTGAAGATCCTTGTTGGGAGGTGGAGGCTGCATTAGTTGCTGAAATGGGACAATATAGACATTTAGTGGGGTGTATGACATCCCTTGAGGTTGTCCATATGGACTTGGGTAGGTATACATGTCCCCCTGTAGATATTTAGAATACATGTGTACATAGGGGGTTGATTACCTTGATATGGCATCAAGGGATGAATTCTAAAACGTTGCATTTTTGGCGGTATGGCGTTTGAGAATGCACTTTCAGGTGAGTGCATGTTCCGCAGGACATCCATACGTGGCTTGGGGGCATACCCAGGTGCCCGTCCCACGTGAGTAGATTTCTAGGATTTTGAATATTCATGTAAATTGGATGATTATGTGCAATAGGGATTTGCTCATAATTATGTGGGTAGGAAGGAGTCCATGCTTTCCCTGCATATGAATTTTGTATATTTTGGGCAAGCTCTAACTACTTGATTTTATCAACCAAAGCTGAAATGAAATTTCCTTTTGATGGGACGATACCTTGCTTAGGATCCTTTGGTTGAACCCTTGGAGGTTATTGAGGAGTATGGTATCTTTGCTATGAATTCTTCATGATGTTGTCACCCCTCATTGGTTGTATTGTTAGTTGGTGGTGGGGTAGGGTTATTGTTTTGAATCAGGACATCACCTTGTCCTTGCAACCTATCAAAATACTGGTTCATTTGTTGGAATTGATGTCCACTCCTAGCGTACTATGCTAAATACTCCTCATCAAGGTGGGGGATTTGATCGATTATACGGTGATGGGCTATTGAAACAATACCGAGGAGATGAACTCGCTTCACTAGTTAAGTTCATGTTATTTTAACTTGATTGTTCAAGGGGATAAGTCTAGAGTGACATGATCAAGTTCCTCAATGTGTACAGAAGAACCAATGTTGGTTCCCTGAAGAAGAGGGTTTTGAGCGGATGAGCGGTTTTCTACCCATGTTGAAAGTGAGGGTGATTGTTGTGGGATATTTGATTGGTAATGGTACATGTCGAAATCTGGGATGGGCCGACCATACTCGTCATATCCTGATCTATTCGGGGGGTATAAGAATACCCACAGAATAAGAGGATGGATGAAGAAAGTGGAAACGTTTAGAGACTAGTTCTTCACGTCGGGTTCACCAATTTTGTATGATAGAAAATCAACATGTGACATTCTTCACACTCGACTTCCCGAGGTCGTGCCTGAGACAAGTGATGTGGAATTAAAATGGAAGTGAAAGTGATGGCGGTGATCAAGCTAATTGGGAAACCTTATGTCTTCGACACGTAATACTAAAATCTGCAAATCTAAGGCAAATAATGCTCTCCTAACTTTGAAGGGGTCTGATGGTATGGTCTGTAATGATAGCTACTGGAGACTCCAGGCGATGTCTAGTTCTATCAAGATTATATTGAATGGTTGCGAGAATACGTGGAAAGTGACCTGCAGGTGTCTCGTATGGGTTTCCAGACAAGGTCATGGAAGTGAAGACAAGAGGTGTAGTGGAGTTGCAAGGACTATGGGCAATTTTCTGGTCTTGTCCAGAAATTCTTAGCCTAATCGGATGCTATATTCAATAATGAAAGTTGTGTAATAATATCGGGTGGAAGTGGTGAAGATATGAATACCTATGTGCGTAAACTTGTGTCAATATCTAGTAAGTGTTTTGTTCTTTTCTATCTTTTCAAACAATGCATCTAATCTAATAAAAAAATTAAATACAAAAATTATCAAGATGTAGCTAATTTTACTCGTAGGATGTGTGAATCTAAATCTAAAAATCTATTCTAATTCATCAAAAATATTTCAACCCTACCTCAGTGAAGAACAAATCATAACCCTAACAGATCTATTGTTCCCCAACTTCCACAGTAACGTTGAAGAGACAACTTCTATTGATTTGCTCTACTTGAAATTACTAGCTAATTGGAATGAACTATTTCTATACTCTATTTGATATGCGATTAGAATTAACTTGAGTTCATAATTGACAATTTGATAAACAAAGTGAAAAATACACAACTCCAACCTCGAAGAGTAATAACCTTGGAAAATCTAGTAGTATCGGCATCCGTCCCCTCATTTATTTCCTTTCATTCTCACGAGTGTTCATGTGAGTCCAAATGATTAGGAATTCAAAGAACAACAACAAGAGGATGACACTTGAGTAATGGAATCCTGAGAAGCAATCTTGATTGTGATGCAAGTAGAAGAGAGATAACAAAGAGATATGAGCTTGGCTATGTAATTCCTACCAAGATTATGGCAGCATAACAATACAAGATACACAAATTCTCGGTCCTTTGCTTAAAAAAGCATGAAATATATAGGAATGGAGGCTAGGAGGTCACTTCATGCACAAGGCAAGAAGAGGTAGTTCTAACTAATTAAATCTCATTTAAAATAGAAGGAGCAAGGAAAACCAAGCAATCAAAGATAATTCGACTCACAGATGCATGCAAAAAGCAAAGTTAAGTGAACCGTCGCATGTTTAAAACACGCATGAAGAATCTAGAAAAGTGAGCGAGGACCCATTTGCCACATGCGGCGGCGGTCCGGCACAGCATGAAGGCCAAAACAAGCACAAAAAGAGGCGGAGAGATGGAAAAATGCATGGAAAAGTTAAGTAAGGCCATATAGGCTACAAATATACACTGCGAATGGGTTTTGGAGCTCGAACACCTTCTTGAAAGGATTTTGAATCATCATTGGGGACTTTTGTAACCATTTTCCCGACAATGTAAAGCACGTGTAATTTTGGGTGCATACAATTGCCAAAGGTGATATGGGAATATAACACAACATGTAAAGTGATTATGAGATTTACTCCATATGAAATGGTCTATGGGAAGAAACCTATCTTTCCCATAGAATTTGAGATACAAACATTGAAGACAATTGTAGAAGTGGGAATTGAACCGCGAGAGGTGAAGAAATAAAAATTGTCTAATTAAATGATTTGATGAAATAAGATTGGAAGAATTGCATCAAAATGAGCTAATCCAACATCAAATTCAGCTATGGCATGACCACCACATCAAACATAGGAAATTTCAAAAAGGAGGTTGGGATTTGTTATTTGATTCAAAGTATAAAGATTTCAAAGGGAAGCTATAGACCAGATAGATGGGTCCATACCAAATAGAAGAAGTCTACAAAAATTGTATTGTTCAACTTGTTCCTATTGATGATGAGTGAAGGGTAATGTTGTTTAATGGTCACATACTACGTCTATACCAGAAACTAGTGTCCCGAGAAGAATTCAAAATATCTGTTGCAAGCCAATTCAACTTTGAATTGTTTGTAGGAGGTCACCTCATCCAACTTATTTCCAAGCTAAATTATTTTCTAAATATGAATAAGAGGAATATATTTTAAAAACATTGATGACGTCAGTATTCTTATGAAGGGATGGTTGAAAACTAGAGATGGTGGTCATTCCTTCCAAAAAATTAAATAATAAGAGGTGATTAAAAACCAGCTATGGTGGTCACCTCATTCCAAAACCATGCTATGAATAATTGGAGTAGAACAATAACTAGTTATCTGACATTGAGGGAGTATGTGATAAGATGGGAGATGACAAGGTATGTGTCAAACATTTATTTTTAAGTTAGAGAAAAGTTTAATTATGATATCACTAATTATTAGTTAGTTCAAGGTATAATCCTTCTTTTCCCACAATCTCCCACATGCTTCCCACGACATCTCACACGTTTCTCATAATTTTTGCATGATTTCCATAACTCATAGCAGGTATGTCATCACTATTTTCTATCCAACCAACTTCATTTAAATTCCTAAATTCTTTCCCCTGTAATTTTAACCTAATGCAACACTAATCGCCAAAATCTATTCATGTGTCATTACTATTTTTATTCATGTGCCATCATGGGTATCATAGTTTTCCATGAGCCAACTAACTCTATGGAATTGCAAATAGATGATAAGTCCATCACCATCTTTGAAAAGGCAGGGTGGATGGATATCATTCTTAAATATGAAGAGTTTAATCTTGAAATTACAGATGAATTTTCTAGAAACCTTGGAGAAAAATATTCATGAATAAAAGGTACCAAAATTCTATTTAAAGCTTCAATTATTAGTGAAATTTTAGGAATCCCTCAAATAGGTCAATTGGTAAATTTTAGAGCTCCATATTTTGAATTCATAAAAAGATTTTTTGTGGGAAGGAAAGAAAAATTAGAATTGGTCTTTGACAATGTTGGTAAGGCAAAAGGCATAAAAAGGTCTAGTTTCCTAGAGCCATGGGGCTCTGTTGCAAAGTGGGTAATTAAGTACTTTACTTGTGAGGGTCAATATGAAATTATTCTCGACCTATTGTGAGAATTCTCATACACTTGTGCCATGGAGAGGCCAAGGAGCATAATAAAATTGACCTTCCCAACTTCTTACACGCCTCTGTTTCTTCTACCATAGAGAAATCGTGTTGGGGAACTAAATGTTTACAATTTTAGGGTTTAATCCATTTAATTTGTAAAAATAATTAAATCCAATAAGAAAATGGGATGAGGAAATGGATCAAGTTCCATAGAAAATATGCTCACAAGAATGAAGCACAACCCAAGCGCAAAACCCTTGAATCACGAGTCTTTATGAGATGAAAACCCTAAGAGAAACTAAATCCCTATAGAAAAATACCAAGGATCAAGTGGAGGATATCCCTTAATTGAAAAAGCGAGGAGGCGTAAAAAAATTAGGGAAATGAGGTCCATACCTTAGGCTTTCCCACCATCATCTCCATTCCCTCAAAAACCTATTTTTGGAACACATTGTTGAAACACAACCCATTGATGAGAATTCCCCATTTCTAGATAAAGAAAAATGCCTATGTTTGAAGGAGATCCTAGCTCACCTGTGTGATGAGGAATCCCTTACCCTGCAAATATTAGCCATCTCCAAGGTTGAATTTGAGTTGTAATAGACTAAAGATATGTTGCAAAAATTACATATTGTCCTCCAAGAGAAATATCAATACCTTTCCCAACTGGAAACTAAAAATAATAATAAATTCAGCTACTCTTGAAAAGGATTTGCAAAGTTAAAATCAGATTATTCAAGAGATCCAACAAACTACTAATAATTTAAATATAGAGCTTACAACTCTAAAATCTAAAAAAGAGGAAGAGAAGATCATAATTACCACTTTGACCAAATCTCCTAAACTAATTTTGTTTCCCCCAATTTTGATTTTGAAAGGAATGACAACATGGATGAGTTGTTGTTATGAGCTCAAGAAGTAGAAGAATAAAATAAAATCATAAGGGAAGAGAAGTAGGTCTTGGAAAATAATTTGGCATTAATATGCCAACTTTATGAGAAAACTCTTTCTTGTAGGTCACCAAAACCTTTTATGCTCTATTTCTAAAAGAGTAGTTTTATAAATAACAAATTTCTAGGGTATGTTGTAATGAATCCATGGATTTTTAAATTGATAAGCAATTTATGGCTACATATGTAGCATATGAGACATCTGAAATGATTTTTTTGTTCACAATTTTTTCTTTCCTGAAGAGACAAAATTCCAATAAATATGTATGTGAGAGAAGTTCAATTAAGGTATTTTATCTCCACACTTTGACGTCATATTATTTGGAGAGAAGAGAGACAATTTAACAAGGAAGGAGACCAATTAAGGGATTCTCATGAGACATGAATTTCCAATACCTAGTAGGTTTTTATGGCAATACAAGGCACAAATTTACTCTCTTCAAGTGGTGGATAGGTATAAAGAAAGTATTTACTCATGTGTGGTAGAATTTAGGGAATTTTCTATACCAACCTTTACTTATGGAATTCTTTGTCTACCGATAGAGGTGGGACTTGATATTTGAAAATTACAAGAAAAAGGAAGTTATTTTTCCTAACAACCTTTGGTGGTCATTGGGGAGGGCCAAGGACATAGGAATAATTATGTTGGACATGGAACAAGAATGGGTTAGCATGTGGTTTAGACCTCCACTCATATTGGCACCGAGTTCCTCGGTGGAATAATGATCAAGCCTAGCTAAGCTGGGATTTATAACAAGTGGATGAAGGTAATAATTGAATTTCAAGGATACCACGACCCAAAATTAAAGACATGCTCTACTTTTGCCAATGAATAGAACTTTAGTAAAATTGTAGAATACCTAAACAACCATGGTTGAATTTGTAGCATGAGAACTTGCTAATCCATACGTCTGGGAGTGATGATCCTTTAGAAATCCATATTCCAAGCCCCATTTTTGCTACTATGTCCATATTACCTTGTATTGAACTAATATTAGTTTTATTATAAATAAAACTTTTGTTTGACTTAAAGATATGTTTTGAGCATGTGTCTTGGTTATTTTTTATCTTTTATATGCTTTCTTGAATCATTGATATAAATTGATTTTTGGTGCTAACATACGTGAATGGATAAGTCACATAACCAAGTGCACGACTCACATATCCGAGTGCATGACACATAACCTAGTGCAAGACTCATATAGCCAAGCACAAGACTCACTCGAGTCAGCACAAGATTTTCACAATTTGTCAAAGTACCTAGTCAACATCAAGTCCATCATGGAACTTGGTCTTCTTAGGTGTGGCAGATTCAAGTTGACATGATTTAGTCATTGCATTAAAAATATAACTGGCAGTAACTAGTCCTTGTTTCATTGAATCCTCCACCTTACGAGGAGAGTGATTACTTAAGTTCTTAAAAACTTACAAATATCTCTAGATCCATTCAAGTACGTGTATAGAACTCCTCTATCAAGAAGATAAGTTCGACCATAAATCTACATGCATAATTGTACATTGACTTGATAATTACTAGTTATTTGATTGTTCTGATATAAATATGTTTAGTTAACTTTGGTATGTAATATGGAATAATAAGTTCTATTGGAAAGAGAACTAGAATTTGCCTAATATATAAGGTGTTATCATCATAGAATAAATGTTTGTTTTCTATTTAAAAATAGAAAGTGCATTGTAAGATAAACTAGTGATAAATAAAGGGCATGATTCTGGAATCAACTGTGTTTTTGTGAGTAAGACGTTGTAACCAGATCAGAGGGAAGGAGCAAGGGCCACTCCCCAATGTGAAGGGAAGTGTTGTTTATTTCTTGTTCATCTATTTTAGTTTGTTTTACTTCTAGTTTATTGTATTTCAATTATTCAAACTATAATTTCATTTCTACATGTTTAAGTTCTTCATAGTCATAAAATTAGAAGTAATTTCCTCTATTTGATTCTATTTGTTCGAGATAAGTTCAAGATAGATTTGTAATGATAGAAGTTCATTTATTTTTGGATTAAGTTACATGTTCAATACGTTTCAAACCGTTTAATTATTACAAATATCCTTGGACTCCGCCTTTGTATTGAAAAAATATTGAATTGTTATAGTGTGAGTATTAACAACATTCGTCAAGTGGAGAGAGAATAACTAATTTTCTACATAAAAGAGAGGATATGACATACCTATTACTCATCTTATCCCACAATCCTTCAAAATTAGGTCAATCATTCCAACGAGTACTCCAACATGCGACCATCAACAAAGAAACACTTTCTCAAATCCAAAATGCATAACCCCAAAACAAGAAATGAAACTTTCTTGAATAAACAACTCACCATAATATAACACCCAATAGAATCATGATACATGGTATTACCAAAGCGCTAAAACAACACACTCTGCAACAAGATAATTAAGACCCTTACAAGCCCACATGGGCCAAAATCAAATTCACTTACAAACTCAACTACTAGCTATAAATTCCCCTTAACATAATTTTGGCATAAAATCAAATCCATAACAAGTAAACCCAAAAATTCAAAATTATCTAAGGATTAAATGAATTTCACATCAAGATGGTGAATCATTTAATTCCATTTACAAACCACTTCAAGTCTTACATAAAAATAAGTGTTAAAGTAGATGGCAAGATTTTTAAGGCTCATAATGTGATCCCTTTTAAGTCTCCACGTGGTTAAAAGGCATAAATAATTACAACTACCTCATGTGTAGGTGTATGGGAGGTTTTAAAGTGTGAGACAATGCTTACTTGTTTCATACACCACTAAAAAGTGGCCCATAATGCTAAATTTTAACTTTTCATGAATAGAAAGTTCCCAACAACCAAATCAAATCAAAACCGACCAAACTAAGTAAAATAAAATAATCATTAACACATGCTTAAAATTAAATTAATAAAATATATAAATTTAAACAAATTAGTAAAGTAACATCACATATATATGGGGAACTGTATTTAAAGAAAATTAACACATGACCCTCTTCGCACCCAACTTCCCGAGGTCATGCCGAGACAACTAGTGTAGATTAGAAATGGATGTGTGTATGTGGCGGTGATGGATGATCTAATGAGGCAACATTATATCTTCAACACACAATAGCGGGATTTATGAATCTAAGGAAAATAATACTCTCCTAACCTGAAGTGGTTTGATTGATTGATCTGATATGATAGCTACTTGGAGACTCCAATCAATATCGAGCTCTGCCAAGATTAACTCTCACAGTTCTTGAACACACAAAAGTGACTGCGGGTGCCTCGTATGTATTTCCAAACAAGATCATGGAAGTGAGAACGAGAGACGTAGTAGAGCCATATGAACTATTTTTGATTTTCTGGTCTAGTCCAGAAAGTCTTAGCCTAATCAATTGCTATGTTCAATAAGGAAAGTTGTGAAATAATGTCAGGTGGAAGTGGTGAGGATCTGAATAAAAATATACACAAACTAGCATCAATGTCTAATTGGTCAACAAGCATGTTGGGTTGTGGGACTTGAGGATCACAACCAAAGCCATGTGGAGGATGTGGTCCTTGTATGGTCATGCGTGTAATCAAACCCTATTGCCAGGAGCAATCCAATAATCATAGGCTTGATTACAATGATGTTTAGTGTGTTTAGTTGTTCTATTTTCTCAACGTAAGTTACAGGTGTGCATAAAAATGTTAAACGTAAACTTGTATCAATGTCAGTTATCAATTACGCCCGTTGGGTTATGGGACCAAGGGATCACAACTGTACATCTTCTCTTATTGTGGACCATTGATGGTCATGCGGAATGAATTGAAATGATTTTAATAAGAAAACTAACTATCAAAGGAAACCTAATCTATGTTTTTGTTGTTTTCACAATATATTGGAACAAAGCAACAAAAGCAAACTAATCTAATGAAAGCAAATATTTTTGATCTTTTCTAGTTTTCAAACAATGCGTCTAATCTAATAAACAAACTAAAGACAGGTAATCAGCTGGATGTAGCTGGTTACTTGTGTGAATATGTGAATCTAAATCTAAAAAAATCTAATCTAATCAAGACCCTTCAAACCCTACCTCAGAGGTGAAGAACAAATCATGATCCTAAAGAGTTATTGTTCCCCACAACTTCCTTGGTAACGTCAAAGAGAAATCTTTCTAATGATTTGATCTACTTGTAATTACCTAATCAATTAAAATGAACAATTTTACTATTCTATTTGATATGCAATTTAAACTAATGATTTGAAATTGATAATTTGACAAATAAAGAAAACAAACACACAATTCCAACCTGGATAAGCAAGAGCTTTGGAAAATATGGTTGTATCTGTATCTTTCCCCTCAATTTGTTCCTTTCTTTCTCTGAGTGTTCATATGAGTCCAAGAGATTGGGAATGCAAGAAAAACAGTAGGAGGATTACACTTGAGTAATGGCAGATTGAAGGAAGTCTGGATGCAATGCAAGTAGAAGAGAGATAACACAAGAGATCTAAGCTTAGCTATGCAATTCCTAGCAAGATTGTGGCGAAATAAAATACAAGATACACAAAAATTCTCAGGCCTTTTACTTGAACACAAGCATGGAATATATAATAATTGGGGTTGGGATGTGCCTTCATGCACAAGGCAAGAAGAGGCAATTCCAACTAACTAAAGCACATGAAAAAATAGAAGAGGGAAGGAGAACCAAGCAATAAAAACTATTTTTAGACAAATTGGTTCACAAACGCATCCTAAAAGTGAAGTTAAGTGAATTGTCGCATGTTAAAAACACACATGACGAAATATGGAAAAATCGCTCAGGGACTATTGCCCACACACGGAAAGCGGTCTTGGCACTAAAGGCCAAAACATGCATAGAATAAAGTAGGAAGCTGGAAAAAGTGTAGAAAATATATGTAAGGACGTCTAGGTTATAAATATACACTACATATGGATTTTGGAGATCAAACATCTTTTGAAAGGACGTGAATCATCATTGGGGACTTTTGTAACCGTTTTTCCGAACAATGTAACACATGCAATTTTGGTGCGTACATATTGCCCCCTTGGAGAAGTGTCTTAGCCATGAAAGAGCGTAAAACGTAGATTCCTAGTATGGATTTCCCCAAATGGGAGTTAGAAGCTATCCCCGACACACCGTGTGTCGAAACATCACCGCACAAAATCCCACTACCTACAAGAGGAAGAGAAGACTTAAGTGCAGATAGATAAAATATCAAAAAATAAACACTAAATCAAAACAATAAGAGGACTTACCATTTATGTAGGGATATAGAGATATACCTGCGCCAACGCTCCATCCCTATGAACACATACACTCAAAACGAGGTCAAAACATCATATATATATCAAAACAACTCATTTGTTAATTCATTTGCGCATATTCAACTTGGTGAATTTGGAGCTCTAGACCCACGGTGACCATTTCCAATGAGAGTACAAGCCAAAATGACCGTTACAAGCCTCCACGATCGGGAGATTGACCAGTGTGATCTGAGGTTGGGCTTTTTTAATTTTTTGTTTTCATACCTAAAATGTAAAATGTTTGAAAAGTTTTCTTAGGGGGACCATTTCCAAAAAAATTTGTCTTAAATGAGTCTCTAGGGGGGCACCCATGGGGTAGTCTTTTATTTCTTCCAAAATGGTCTCTTTTTGTGTTTTTGAGAAATTTTAGGGTTTAAGGCGTATTTTGAAAATTTGTCCAGGGACCTCTACCCAAAGCGGGCGGCGGTCCTAGAACCACTACCCCGCACTGTTGGGTAGCGGTTATGGATAGAATGACCAAAATACATGTTAACTTGAATTTTTTTGGATTTTGATGTTTTGTCATGTTTTTGGTGAGCTTATCTTTTGATATATGTTACTAACTTGCTCTTTTTATGTGTTTTGGTGAATGCAAAAGGAGGAGTACATCCATTGGAGCCATGAGCGGGAGTGTGATTGACTCACAGGTATTTTGGATTAGTTAAACCAGGCTGAGAGGGACACTCTTCAGAGGGCAGGCATTTAGAGGATTTCATGGGTGCCCTATATTACCCCTACTAGTCACATCCTGTGTGACTTATTTTCTTATTGGGATGTAGATCGGAACACTTTCTAGTTGTCAGGTGCCAAGGGTGAGTGGACCATTACCCTAGAGGATGTATACCACATTCTCGGGCTCCCGATACTTGGGAGGAGATTGAATCTAAAGACAACAAGATCCATATTTGAGATCACCCAGTGGGCTACATACATGGGAGACATCATTGTCTCATTTGGTTCGAAGAAGGGGGTGAAGGTTTGGTCCATTGCCACTGCTCCTATTCCTATCATTTGGAGAGCCATCATGGGAATCTTGTCCTCGTGATTGATCGGGGACAAGGGAGGTGACACCCTTCTTTATTGTTGGGCTCCCATTATTGTGTAGATTGAGGGGCATGGCCATATATATGCCTAGGAGCATATATCCTAGGGACTACCCGTCATAACTAGTACGGGGTAGTCGATTAAAGGGTGGTCATTGAGCTACCCCACTCTTGTTATGAGTTGGGTCTATGAGCACATCACCTCTTATGGAAGAGGAATACTGGTGTTAGATCTAGGGGTTGTCCTCGGGCATCACGATGGACAATGATGTCGGTTCTTAGGATACCACATCAACTAGTGGAATCCTTGACCACAAAGATATGGTTGCCACACCTTACCAGGATATGGCAGGGTTATGGGGACAGGAGGTGACCACAGTGGTAGCTTGCTCTACCACATGACAGTTAGTTGACATGGTAGGGAGAGTCGAGACTCATCCATTTGATCGGGTTCCTCAGCAGTTTGGCCTCCCGTATGTTGACATGCTTCCCTAGTGGTACTTTGGTCTACAAAACCATTCGGAGGCCGGAAGGGCCTAGAGGAGATCCCTGGCTAGACGGTTGTTACCTTAGGAGTGCTATTGTAGTTAGGCATGTGGTCCATGTTGGCGAGGTAGTGGTGTGTCCCTCGAGCACCTTTGCTTCAAATTGTTTCTGCTTCTACTCATAGTGGAGAGGAGGATGAGCCCATTGATGTAGACTCGATTTTGAGGAGCACACATGAGACGAGACTGAGGAGGAGTTGGTTAGAGAGGAGACAGAGGATGAGGGGGTCGGTGTTGAGGCTGGCGAGGCAACCCATATGGAGGAGGAGGAGAGCAACCCTGAGTGGCATGACACTCAGGATATGCTGAGAGAAACACATGAGGAGGTGAGTGCAGAGAGAGAGACCTTTGTCTTAGAGGAGACACTTCCTCGAGATGGGGAGAGGGACAATGAGTCCGTGATAGGACATATTTTGGCATTTCACTTTGGGAGGCCCCGCATGACCACCTATAGTAATAGCCATTGACCCTACCTAGATGCTCGGAGATCCGAGTATGTTGATACTCTTCTCTCAACTTTTTTAGTTGGAAATTACTAGTTGGTGCTTTTTTTTTCATTTTGTGGTTTTCTAACTCATTATTTCTTCCTTTTTTTTCTTGTAGCAGAATCAGCAAAAGAGTGACGAGGGCTCATTCGATGGGTGTGTGTGTACACTTCTGCAGATCCCCTCGGGGAAGAGCTGAGCCGATTTGAGTTATTGTTGAATTAGGCTAGCCATTAGTAGTGGAGACATACACGATGTGTTTTCTCTGTTTGGAGGATAGCGGAGGTGGTGACCTCCCTTCGTACCCAGGTGACCAAATATGAGACCACTAAGCAATTGATGAGGGTGGAGCCAGATCTTGTAGTGAGACCATAGTCGATAGCCGCCACCACAAGCATTCACACCATTCGGTTCATTCCCAACATCATCGTAGCCACAGTAGGAGCCCTAGATGTGGTCGTGCACCATCCGAGGGATCCCATAGGGATTGATAGGCCATTGGGTTGTTTATTGCTTTGTCACAATTTTCCCAATCATTATACAATTTTTTTGTATATTTTGGGCTCATTGAGAGCATTTTGACCACGCCTAGTGCGTGATGGCATTATATACAAACTTGACTCACCATGATATATACATACCCTTATTTTTGGTTCGATAATCCAGTGTATCTGAGTTTGAATTCCTTTTGGCTTATCTCTCATGTGTACTCGAGATGTTTATAACTTCCATTTTTCTATGCTTTTTAGAATGTGTGCAATGGGTGTGAATGATAATAGAATGATTTCTTTTTGTATTTTATAATGGTGATATATGATAATGCATACACAATGTGATGTTAAACTTTAGTTTCTTTAAGCAATATTTGGTACTTCATGTTTTTAGCAAAACTTGGTTACACGGTGATATGATAAGTGAATGAACTTCCCCACTCCTAACCCCATGCAACCAAAAAGATGTGAGGGATCAACACCAAGATCCGAGAAAGGGCATAAGTTATGAAATTTGTTGAATGATAATGATGAGAGAAAGACAGGGTTTTGAAAAAACCAAATTGGGACACTCAACCTCACTCTACCCAAGTTTTCTTCATGGTTTAGAATGTGAATTACTTTCCGAGTTGATCTAGACTTAGATCATGTAGATGGCCACTTGGTTGACAAAATCTGGTTTTAAGGCTTGTAGCTCTTTTGGAATTTTGGACATGTAAATCACTTTGTTTTGACTTATGATTTCATAATATTTGAATGAACCGCTTGTAATTTTTAAGTTTGTACAAGAAACCCCCTACACCTTGCTCCAAACTACTATTAGGAAGTATGGGCTTACCACCATGGAAAAGGCATAGGCGAGTAAGGGCATTTCTCTCCTTTCCCAACCCTACATCACCAAAGTATGAGATGTAGGCTCAAGACCGAAGGTTGGTAGGGCAAAGAAATGTTTAAAATCAAATTTTACTCGTGGATTTGCATTTGACTTATTTATCTAGGCAAAATGGTTAGAATGTTCTTAATTCCAAAGAGATGTTTATGGGATAGATGCGACACCATGAAGCTTCTAGAACAAACTATAGGAAAAGACACCTAAGTAGAACCAAGTATGCATGCCTTGGTATGGTTATGGTCAAAACTTTGTCTTATCCTGTTTGAAGACTGATGGAATGATTCAGAAACAATTGATGATACCATGAAAATTTGAAGAGATATGATTTGAATGTTTTTCCATTGTTTTAGAAGTTTTAGGAGTTGCTATAAGAATAAGTCCCTTGATCACAAATTTTACAAAATGAACTGGTAGATGAAAATGCAATGCAGATGCAATAATGTACATATGAAAATGCTAATGGATCATGCGTAATACCTCTTCAGGTGAAGAGAGTTCACATATTCATTAAAATCCTCACCCTCTAGTGTACACAGGTGAAATGCCCCATTTTTTAGTCTTCTATTACTTGATATGGACCTAACCACTTAGGTCTGAATTTCCTTCCTTCTGCCGGTATTTTTGTCTATCCAATCACAAATATTAAGACCAAATCTCCCTCATATATTTCATGTTCATAGACTCTCTTGTTATATTGTCAAGCCCTCTAATTAGCGTAAACACTATGTTGTTATTCAATGTTGAGTCTAGCCTCATCAAGAATTTATAATTGAGAAAGTCGTTCTTCTTCGATAGCCCTCTTTCTCCCGGGATTCCTTGTAGAAAATACGGAGACCGGGTATTTTGACTTCGATTAGTAAAACCTCTTCCACACCAAATACCAAATAAAAGGGGTTTCCCCTATTGGTGTCTTAACTGATGTCTGATAGGCCCACAAGGTGAAAAAAGCTTTAAGTGCCAATATTGCTTGTTATCCTTAATGGTCTTAAGGAGGATGGAATTTAATGTCTTATTCGTAGCCTCAACCTATCCATTGGCCTAAGGATAATAAAGAGAAGCCGTGTGATGACTTATCTTGAACTTTGCACACAATTCACGTACTTCATCATTTTTTGAAAGATGTACCATTATCCGAGATAATGACCTATGGAACCCCGTACCTACAAATGATCTGGTTCAAGATGAACTTAGCGATTACATACCCAAGTACAGTGGTAAGAGGCATGGATTCTACCCACTTAGTAAATTACTCTGTGGCCATGATTATGAAGTTATGGCCATCTATTGATGAGGGAGAGAATTTCCCTATCAAATCTAGGCCCCACGTGGAAAAGGGCCATGGGGTTGCAATTGGTTGCAGAGCTTGTGTCGGTATGTGGATCTCGTGGGAGAACTCTTGACATTTATGGCATCTGCACACAAACTCTACTGCATCATGCTCTAGAGTGGGCTAGAAATAGCCCATCTGATGTATCTTCCAAGCAGTGGCATGGCTGCCGAAGTGACCTCCACATACTCTGCTATGTGATTCATAAAGAATATTTTCAGATTCTTCTGTGTCAACACATCTTAACAACATTTCAAAAGGCTCTACGATAGAGAACTTGTTCCAAAATAACATACTTAGCGGAAATGACACGTAACCACCTTCTTTGTTGCAATGTTTCCCCTTTGGGTACGTATGGTCCACTATAAAATTAATGATGTCAGTATACCATGGACACACAGAAATGGGGGGCCTAGTTTCGATGAAGTATACACACTCATCGGGAAGTTTAGATCTACCAGATCGCCTCCATCTAATGGGTTATCAACTAACTAGTCTACAATGATTTTTCCTTTGACAAATTTCTGATTAACAAATGTTAACTCAAATTCTCCCATTAGAGTTATGAAGCACCCAACTTTCTTAGATAAGGATCCTTGTGTGAGGAATGTCCGTAAGTGATCTGACTTAACAATAACCATCATTTCTTGATTCAACATATAATCTCTCAAATGATTTTTCACAAACACTATGGCAAGACATTATTTCTCTTCTTGTGTGTAACATAACTCATAATGAAGCAATTTTCAACTAATAAAATATACTGCACATTATCATTTATCATAATCTTCTTGAGCCAACATGCAGGCTAGTGAAACATCCATAGCTCGTGAATACATGATCAAGGGTGATCTGACCTAGGTGGAATGAGCGTGGGAGGGGACAATAAAAATCATTTAATTGACTCAAATGCCTCGTTGCATTCATCTATCCAATCAATGCTACAATCCTTTTTCAACAAATTGTTGATTGGGTGAATAACAAAGGTCAAATCAGGGATAAACCTTGATTACACCAAGTTTTCCAAGAAAATATCTGATGCCAGACTCATCCAATGGTGGAGTCATTTCCAATACAACTCAGATTTTGGTTGGGTCTACATCAATTCCTTGTGAAGATATGATGTATCCCAAAACTTGCCTCCCGTTACACCAAACACACATTTTTCTAGATTCAATGTGACACCGTATTCGATTAAGCGAGAAAGGATGATACGAAGCACCTCTAGGTGATCGCAACATTTTCTGGCCTTAGCTAGAAGGTCATCCACATAGGATTCCACAATATTATGTATAAGATCATGAAATATATAAGTCATCACCCATTGGTATGTGGCACCAATGTTCTTAAGCCCGAACGACATAACAACATAACAAGTAGGTTCCCCAAGGAGTTATGAACGTAGTTTTGGCCTGATCTTCCTTAGAGATTTTGATTTGATTATACCCAGAGAATCCATCCATAAGAGACAACAACTCAAAACCAGCTATTGCGTCGATAATAACATTGATGGATGGTAATGGGAAATCATCTTTGGGAAAGCCTTATTGATATCCCAAAATTCTATACAAATACGGATCTTTCCATTCTTTTTTAGGATAGGGATGATATTAGACACCCAATGTGAGTAGTAAACTAGACCGATGAACCCTACATGGAGGAGTTTCATCGCTTCATTCTTCACCAAGAGGGCCACCTTTGGCTTCATGGGCCTAGAATTCTATTTAATTGGCTTAACATATGGCTTGGTGACAAGATTGTGCACTGTAATGTGTGATGTGATTCCCATCATTTTCTTGTAGCTAAATGTGAAATATATTTGATGCTCTTTAAGGATATGGGTATGTATTTCAACTTCCTCAGGAGTTAAAGAGGATCCTAGTTTCAATATTTTTGATTCTTCCTTGGTCCCGATGTTTATATCGATCATTCCCTCGATTAAGGAGGCATTTCCTTCCTCAAACTCAGGTGGGGCTAAAGGAAACTCTAAATCCCCCTCTTCTCCTACCTCATAAATTTCAAGATCCTTTCCCGGGAAGATTCCACCATGGGATTTCCAAAATAGGAAGAAGAATGTGGGATTAGAGAGAGATCAACCTTGTGATGCGTAAGATGTAATTTTGCAAGAGTGTTTAGATATCCTATAGTTGCTTTATCAATGTCAACGTGGTCTCGAGATGACAAGCTCACTCTTAGATTCTAAGTATGTCAAAGATTAGGGTAACCGGTGCTTTACGAACCAAGGGTTCAACATGAATCGAGACCGTGAAGTTTGTGTCTTCCAACTCACTACTTGGAGTGAAATGGGAGGTAGAAGTTTCTATAGAGTCTGCGAGAAGGTTTTGTTCACGTGGGATCGCTTCAATTGATATGAAGTCAAACCCCTTTGTTAGGTTTAACACTGCTATCTTGTAGAGTTGTAGATGTTCAAATCTAGTCTCATATACCTCAGATATCTGATTTGCAACAAGTTGTGAATCACCCAACACCCTAATATTAAGAGCACCCATTCTTTTGGCTACAATGAGACCAAGTAGAAGGGATTCGTATTCAGCCCCATTATTCATACATTCAAAGTTTAACTTGAAGGAAAAAGGAAAAATCCTTCCTGGGAGAGGTAAGAATCACACCTGCCTCGGTACCAAAACAACACTTGGCTCCATCAAAATGGAGAGTCCAACAGTTACTTGGAAAAATGGATGTTGGATCATCCTTTGCATCCTCTTATTTTACCTTAGTTACTTCAACCATACAAACTTCATCTGTTGGAAGAGAAACGAGTCCTAAAGTATGTCCCATACCCATAGAATCGAAAGGAAGGAGGATAGGTAAATCCTTCTCCAATAGCTCAACAATATTTTCTGGTTCCCAATGACACTTTGTCTCTATGATGAAAATTTCATCTTTGACTATCGAATGCCTTCGATCAAACCCGTGACTTCTAATTCCATTGTAGGAACCAAATTTTCCTTTAGTACTGAGCTTGTAGGTTTATTTAACTAATTTGTAGGAAGCTCAAACTCAGAGTGGATCCTTGGCCTCTTTTTCAAGTTATCTAGGTGTATGTCGAAGGGTTTTAGATCACCTTGTGCCATAAAGACCTTCCCTAAATGTAGGAACCTGACTTCCTGAAACAAAGTGGAGGGAATCACCTTCATGCGATGAATCCAAGGACAATCAAGGATCATATTATAGTTGGTTTCTTGATCTATAATATAAAACTCAGCTAAAAATGTCTTAGGTTTGAGGGTGATTGACAACACTATAGTTTCGATGGATGTTGCTTTGAGGCTATCATAGCCTCTCAACATATTTTGCGTTGAAGAGCAATTGGTCTCTCCGTAACCTAGCTTTTGAAGGAAAGAGAAGGGGACTATGTTAACCGCTTCCTCGTCATCAATCATTACATGCTTTACATAGTTGTTGTAAATCCAGACTTGTAAAAATAATGTCGTATCACCTCTATGAGCTATTTCAACGTCCGTGGGCATCTTACTGATGTCAAATATGAATCCAACATCTCTTTTAGGATGCCTTGAAGGATAGACATCAAAGTCCATGTGGTTTATCTGCACCTCTAGAGGAGGGGTGACATTAATCAAATGGCCAAGACCTAGCACTTCTAATAGAGTGGCTCTATGTGCAGGGGGGAATTCTTCAATAGATCCAAGAAAGAAATGTGAGAGAAGGTCTTGGTTAGATCACTAATCAAGTCATAAGCTCCTACTTGGCTTGCCTAATGTATCACGAATGTCATCTGATATAGTTGGGTAGATTGGGATTGGATGTGAAGAATAATATTTGGTTCTAGTGGCAATGTTAATTTGAGGTTTAGTGTCCAACTCCACCAACCCCACAATTTTTGTTTGTTGGCGACCATCCAAAGGAGGTGCCACTTGTGGGTTTGATGAAGTTGAGGCTTCACGATCATGGGTCCTTATTACAATACCTTTGTTCGAACCATTGGGATCTATTCTACCATCCTTTGGATGTGTGGGGAGAGGATCGTTAAATATTCCGAGTGGTGTGTTCTATGGGGATACCGGTCCCATGTAGGTGTTATACATTGACGCTTATTGTTGGGTTTTATAAAAAATGTCAACACATAACTATCTTTGATCCTTTGGAAAACACTATAGAAACTTGTTACAATTGCGGCACGTTCTTGCATCATGCCCGCAAAACCTATGGAAACCATAATATAAATCGGATCATAATCTCGAGGCCTTTGGTTTGTGCCTTATTGTGGTCCAAAATTACGGTTATTGTTCAGCTGTTGATTATTATAGTTAAAATTTGGGAACCCTTGCCCTTGGTTTGGATACACTTACGCCTAGGTATTGGTTACGGCCTGGTCCTGCATTTTTCTTGATTTCCGATTTTATTGTTGTTGTTGTTACTATTTTTGACAGTTAAAATCTACAGTGTTGACTGAGGGTGAGAAGTTATTGTTTCTTTTATTGTTGCCATTGTTGTTGTTATTGGTAGTATTTGTATTGGGAGGACTAACAACATTAGGCTTCTTGGGTTGGTCAGTAACTCCATCCATCAGTGACTCCATGGTTCTTATTAAGGACCTTGGGCCCTTGATTATTATTTGTATTGTTGGAGTAACCGGGTTATTTTGGTTAGGGGTGACTAACCTTCCATTTTCTCCATAAGTCTTACGACCACTGTCAATGACTACTTGGTCAATTCGAAGAGCACCCTCTAGTACCTCTTCATAGCTCCTTAGTGGGAAATTTTGAACTTCTTACTTTGTCTCCCTATTGAGGGAATGGAGAAAAAGTCACAAATCCCCATTTAATCTATATTTGGACCACTTGCAAAGGATTAGAGAACCTGCCGCCACCTTTGAATGAAGAGGGCCGCGGATTCATTGTGCTCTTGTATACGTCGATACGAAGGAATTCTCTGGATTCATGTTCTCAAAAGTTTGTTCATATCAAAAGCCTTGATAAATTCTGATACAAGTTGCTTGAAGGAGTTTATTGAAGCCTCCGGCATACTATAGTACCAATCAAGAGAAATACCTTCTAGCGTCTTAGGGAAAATCTTCACAACAACTACGTCCCATGGGAGAAGATCTCGAATGGACATCACGTAAGATTTGATGTGAGCATTAGGATCACCATCCCCTTTTAATTTTGGAAGACTGAAAGGGGTCTTGGGAGCATGACCGTCTGGATGGAGAATTCTAAAGGCTCCTTAAGATATTTAGAATAGGTCCCCATTGCGTACATTTCCACCATTGAAGATCCTTGTTGGGGAGGTGGAGGTTGCATTGGTTGCTAAAATGGGACATCATAAACATTTGTTGGGGCGTATGACATCCCCTGTGGCTGTCCATATGGACCTAGGTAAGTGTACATATCCCCATGTGGAGATTTAGAATACATGTGTATGTAGGGGGGTTGATTACTTTGATATGGAATCGAAGGCATGAAGCCAAGGAATGTTACATTTCTAGTTGGCGCGGCATTTGAGAACGCACTTTCGAATGGTTCCTGTTGTAGATATCCATACATGGTGTGAGGGGGCATACCAAAGGTGCCCATCCCAGTCATAAAATCTCCATGGTTTGGAGTTCCCGTATAAATTGGATGATTCTCAGGCAGGGTATTTTTTCGTAGTTCTACGGATAGGAGAAGTTCTTTCTTACACTACATATGAATTTTGAACATTTTGGGAAAGCTATAGCCCCTTGACTTTGTCTACTAATGCTGAGATAATGTCACCCGTTGATGGGGTGGTGCCTTTCTTAGGTGCATTTTGTTGAACTTTCAGAGGTTGTTGAGGAGTGTGGTATCCTTCTATGAATTTTTCATTTTGCTGCCACCCCTCGTTGGCAATTGTTTTGGTTGGTGGAGGGGTAGTGTTATATAATTGGAAGCAGAGCATCACCTTGTCCTTGCAACCTATCAAAATCTCAATTCATGTTCTAGAAACGTTGTTCATTCCTGGTGTATTGTGATAAGTATTCCTCATCTAGATGCGGGAGCTGGTCCAAGTGCATGCTAATGGGTCCATCAAACAATACCCTATGAGATGAACTTGCTTCCCCAGTGAAAGTCATTTTGTTTGTTAGGATATGTCTATGTGATTTGGTCAAGTTCCTCAATTCGTACAAAGGAACTAACATTGGTTCCCTAAAGAAGAGGATTTTGAGCAGTTGAGCGGTTGTCTACCCACATTGAGAATGAAGGTGATTGTTGTCGTATACCCGTTTGGTAGTTGTACATGTCAAAAACCGGGATGTGTCGAACGTACTCGTTGAATCCCAACATATTTAGGGGTATAAGAATACCCGCAGAATAAAGGATGGATGAATAAATTGGAAAAATTTAGAGACTATATCTTCATGTCAGTTCACCAATTTGTACAAAATAAAATCAACACGTGACCCTCTTCACACTCGACTTCCTGAGGTCATGCCGAGACAACTGGTGTAGAATAGAAACAAATGTGTGTATGTGGCAAAAGATGGATGGTTTAATGAGGCAGCCTTAAATCTTCAACACACAATAGCGGGATTTGTGAATCTAGGGCAAAAAAATCTCCTAACCTGAAGTGGCATGATTGATCGATCCAATATGATAGCTACTTGGAGACTCTAGTCAATATCGAGCTCTGTTGAGATTCCGTCTTCTTACCGGGTGATGAACACGTGGAAAGTGACTTGTGGGTGCCTCATATGGATTTCCAGACAAGGTCATGGAAGTGAGAATGAGAGACATAGTGGAGCCACAAGGACTATGGGTGATTTTCTAGTCTAGTCTAGAAAGTCTTAGCTTGATTGACTGCTATGTTCAATAAGGAAAGTTGTACAATAATGTTAGGTGGAAGTGGTGAAGATCTGAATACCAATGTACGCAAACTAGTTTCAATATCTAATTAGTCAGCATGCCCATTGGGTTGTGGGACCTAAGGATCACAACCAAAGACTCGTGGAGGTTGTGGTCCTTGTATGGTCATGTGCATAATCAAACCCTTTTACCAGGAGCACTCCAATAATCATAGGCTTGATTAATAGTGATGTTTAACATGTTTAGTTGTTCTATTTTCTCAAATAAGTTGTAGGTGTGTGTAAAATTGTTAAACGTAAACTTGTATCAATGTCAGTTATCAATTCCAGCCCATTGGGTTGTGGGACCAAGGGATCACAACTGTACGTCTTCTCTTGTTGTGGACCATTGATGGTCATGCGGAATGAATTGAAATGATTTTAATAAGAAAAATAACTATCAAAGGAAACCTAATATATGTTTTTGTTGTTTTCACAATATATTGGAACAAAGCAACGAAAGTAAACTAATCTAATGAAATCAAATATTTTTGATTTTTTTGGTTTTTAAACAATGCGCCTAATCTAACAAACAAAATAAAGACATGTAATCACCGAATGTAGCTGGTTACTTCGTGAATATGTGAATCTAAATCTAAAAAAAAATAACCTAATCTAATCAAAACCCTTCAAACCCTACATCGCAGAGGTGAAGAACAAATCATGACCACGAAGAGCTATTGTTCCCCACAAATTCCCGGTAAGGTCAAAGGAAAACTTTCTAATGATTTGATCTACTTGTAATTACCTAATCAATTTTACTATTCTATTTGATAAGCAATCGAAACTAATGATTTGAAATTGAGAATTTGACAAATAAAGCAAACAAACACACAATTCTAACCTCGGATAAGAAATAGTTTTGTCAAATATAGTTGTATATGTATATGTCCCCTCAGTTTGTTCCTTTATTTTTCCGAGTGTTCATATGAGTCCAAGGGATTAGAAATGCAAGAATAACAACATGAGGATGGCAATTGAGCAATGGAAACTTGAAGGCAGTCTGGATGCAATGCAAGTAGAAAAGAGATAACACAAGATATCTGAGCTTGGCTATGCAATTCCTAGTAAGATTGTGGCAACAATATAATACAATATACACAAAAATTCTTAGGCATTTTTCTTAAACAAAAGCATGGAATATATAAGAATTGGGGCTGGGATGTGCCTTCATGCACAAGGAAAGAAGAGGTAGTTCTAACTAACTAAAGCACATGAAAAAATAGAAGAGGGAAGGAGAACCAAGAAATCAAAACTATTTTTAGACAAATCAGTTCACAAACACATCCTAAAATTGAAGTTAAGTGAATCGTTGCATGTTAAAAACACGCATGATGGAATTTGGAAAAGCTGCCAGACCGCCGCCACCTGCACGTGGCGGAGGTCCCGAACTAAAGGCCAAAACATGCACAAAATGAAGTGGGAAACTGGAAAAAGCATGGAAAAGCTATGTAAGGATGTCTAGGCTACAAATATACATTGTATATGGGTTTTGGAGCTCGAACATCTTCTGAAAGGACGTGAATCATCATTGGGGACTTTTGTAACCATTTTACGATAATGTAGAACATGTAATTTTGGGTGCATACAAGAACCCACAAAGAAGGAAAGAGATAAAATTAAAATTACATATGGTCACTTCACATATCTTAAGACCTATTTTTAAGCTCAGTGACCCATATTGATCGACGAGCCTCATGCGAGTTAGTTTCCATTCAACATATTTTGATATGATTATATTTATTTATTTATTTTATAGATATTGTCTACGTGTGCTCTACTTTCACACTCACCAAACACATCGTACATGATTGAAATAATAAGAAAAATCAAATTATCTATCCAAACACAAATCAAGATAATATATTTATGGGAAACATATACAATTCTTGTAAGTTATGTTTCTAATTAATAACAATGATTTTAATCATGACAATAATGCATCTCGCATAAATAATCATACATAATTTCATCTAAATCATCATACACATGTCCATCTAAATCATCACATTATATCAATACCAAATTGTAAGTCCTCTATGCAACATACACCCTGTGCCATCAATAGTAATATAATATAAAAATTTTGTTGAGTCAAAATACAAGTCCACACACCCTATGTTAGTAATCATGTACATATGGATAAAGAAAAACAAGTACTATAGTCTAAAACAAGCTCAAAAATGCTCAAGAGGAGTGGGCACTATAACTCTAAGCAATTCATTTTACTTACACATTGAATGTGTACATATTTGCATCTATTTGTTAGGATTGAGGATTTTGGGGCTCATTTTTTACATTTGGGTCACCATAGTGAGTTAGAGTTCAAGGTATTCTTCTTGAGGTTTTTGTTTCTCCACCCATAGTGATTCCCTCTCGGTGGTGTTGTCTCTAGAGAGGATTAATGCATCAATGGTCATACCAAAGGTAAGTATCTTTAACACTTATTTTTCCTTTGTTTCATGTTTATTGTTATGTGGATGGTTGATCATTCATTATTATAGATTAGGATTGATTTATGTATGCTTTAGTCTATTTTTGTCTTATTATGTTATGCCAATTGCCTTTATCTATATCTTAACTTACCTTCACTTTGAATTATAGTAGGATACCCCTTTTTATCTTAGGTATATGCATTGGTAACCTATAGATATTTTAGGTTAAGGCCAATATTATCTTAAATTACAACACTTGCACTCTTTGAGCACCGTTGATATCTAAATCTTGTGTGCATGCATAAATTTGATCCCCAACATTTGAGAAAATGGGAGGGGATCCATCTTAGCCCATCATACATGTTGCAATTTCATTCCATGGAATAAGCCTATTAGTATGCTTTGAAGGCAGAGGAAAATCTAACACACCAAAAATAAATTGCTAACCATAGAAAGGGAATGGACATACAAATTTGTTGATAAAAGTAAAGGCATAGACAATTTTATGCAAGGTTAAGGCAATTATTATTCGATGATGCAAAGTTAAGGGACATCTCAAGGAGGTGGAAATGCATCTAAGGGAAGAGGATCTCATGTAGATGTGGAAGAGGTTGAAGATTTATCAATAAATTTTATAGGTGCGGATAGACATGGAATAGATCATATGAGTGTTCTCATGCCTAGAATGATGGTAAGATAAGTGCACACATTGTGCAAGGATAAGTAGATATCTTGTAAAGTCATGAATAGGAACCAAATATGGGAGAAGTATTGATGTTCAAATGTGTATTATTGAAACCAAAGAAGGAAGAAGTTGGTCCTAAAAAAGAAGATTTTTAGGATGACATGTAAGTTGGGAGGAAAAGTTTGCAAGGTAATAGTGGATAGTGGAAGCACTGATAATTTGGTGGCAAAAAAATGGTGAATAAATTGAAGTCAAGAGAAATGAACATCCAAATACATACAGGGTTTCATGGTTGTAGAAATTATACCAATTATTGGTAAAGGAACAATGTTTGATTAAGTTCAGTTATTGAGTGATATGAGGATGAAGTGATGTGTGACATCATGCCCATATACACATGTCATGTGCTACTTGGTAGTCCTTAGTAGTTTGACCGAAAGACACAATGCATGGTCATGCAAACATCTACATGGTGGAGAAGGATGGACAAAAGTATTCTTTGAACCCATTATGAGAGAAGAGTGCAACCACACCAAAAGTTTTGTTTCTCTCAAATAAACATTTTCTCGAGTGAATTGAAGAAGGAAATAACATATTTTTCACTCATAGTGTGGACTCACAAAGAGAAGGAATGACATAAGTGGCTAAGAAGGAGAAAATAATTCCGCAAAAGTGGAAGAGATGTTAAAAGAGTTTGTAGAAGTTATGCCTAATGAGTTACCTAAAGGGTTACCATCATGAGAGACATTAGTCACCATAAGGATTTAACTCCAAGGTTGAGGTTATTGAACAAGATAGCCTCTAGAATGCAGAGATAAAAAGGAAAGTGCAAGAGTTGTTGGATAGAGGACTTGTTATTGAGAGTCATATTTTGTGTGCAATGATGATGGTTTTAACACTAAAGAAAGGTGGTGATTGGCATATGGGTATCGATTCAAAATCCATAAATAAGATCATCATCAAGTACAAGTTTCCATCATCACACATGGACGAAATTATGGATTTCTTGAGCAGAGAAAAATATTTCGGAAAGGTTGATATGAAGAGAATATACCATAAAATTCACATCAGATAAGGATACAAATAGAAGATAACATTTAAGACCCAAGAGGGATTGTATGAGTAGCTTGTGGTGCCATTTAGATTGAGATACACATCTAATACTTTCATAAGGTTGATGAATCAAGTCCTAAAACCATTTTGAAGAAAGTTTGTGATCGTGAACTTGCATGATTTTCTAATTTTTAGCAAGACACAAAGAGAATTTGTTACATATCAAGCAAGTGTTGTAGAGATTCTAGGTGGAGTAGTTAATGAATTTTATGAAATACGATTTTACATAGGAGAATTTATATCATGGTTTTTTCATTTCTCAAGGAGGATTAAAGATGGACCCTAAAAAGGTTCACATAATTTTGGATTGGGCATTATTACAGAGTGCTTCTAAAGCCCTTAGTTTTCAAGAGTTAGCTAGTTTTTATGGTAAAATAATCAATAAATTCATTGGTGTGTGTGTGCCAATTACAAATTCCATATGAGGGGATATGAAGAGTTTTGTCTATATTACATGCACATAAAAGAGTTTTGTAGAATTAAATAAGAAGGTGACAAAAACTCAATAATATAATTGTTAGATTTTGCAAAGATATTTTAGGTTGATTGTGATACTAGTGGTATAGTCATTGTTGCAGTAATGAATCAAGAAGGTAGACATGTTGTGCATTTCAAAGAAATGTTGAATGATGTGAGAAGAAAGTATAGTGTTTATGATTAGGATTTTTACACAATTGTGTAAGCATTGAAGAAGTTGAGACATTATATGTTGCCTAAGGATTTTGTGTTGTACACATACCATTATGCATTACAATTTATTTACTTTTAGATAAGGATAAATATTTTTGGTTGCAACCCTACCTAGTTACAAAGAGGTCAATCCCGAAATACATTAGAGCCCATAAAGAGCAAAACATAACAAACAACAAGTTTCATCCAAAACACAAAAAGATCACAACAAAGAAGTAACCCACCAAAAATTACTTCAGAGTTTTGAGAAAGGCATTTTTCACATTCTCCATCCCATTTTTGATGACCTTAATGCTCTCACCATTGTTTTTTTGTCCTTACCCTTGTTGTCCTCCAAAAGATAAGTGACAAGAGTAAGGAAGTCAAGAGTGGTCTTGAAATTTGTCATAATGTCACATTGTTTAGATCTGATGTTAGCTTGCTCTTTTTCAATTTTGGAGACTCTATTGTTCAACTCATCCAGAATATTAGTGTAGCACCCACCCATGTGGGACCCACATACATGACAAAAATACTAGGATAATTTTTTTGACATAAATTTTTCTTGATACAACTATGTGACATAGGAAGAATAACAATAAATTATACAACACCACTTGCAAATTTTACACCGACATGAAGGACATGCAATTAACAAGATGACACAAGATGCAAACCAACACCACACTTATATACATGAGCAAGAATGAAACCACGACCCGACACAATATGAGTTTCACAAATTGGTACTTTTCACAATATTACATTTTCGTGGTTAAATATTTTTCGTATTCATATTCCATTTTTTTCCTTAAAGGTTTGAAGAGCACTTAACAAAAAATCATATAATCTCATTCATAACGCTACACATTATTCATTTCAGTTTTTAGAACTAACTTACAACAAATACACTTATTTGGTTTTTTTCTATTACTTTAGTTTCATAACTCAATAATAGATCAAAACATTTTATCGCACATGTGAGAGTCTCTTAGCTCTTGGTCTCCAAACTAGAGTTTTTGTTTCACCTAAAATCACATTTTCTAGACATTTTAGTCACCATGGTTCGATAATAAATTAGTGTCGTTTCCAAAAATAGTTATGTGCCACAAGTTTTGTTTTTCTAGACAAGATTTTAAGATGCTCGAATACTCGAACTCTCGTAGAGTAATTTATAAGAACTTTTAATAACAAAATAAGGCCTAACTAAGAAAAAGGTAATTCAAAGCTTCACTTGTGCGTCTATTTTATATCACTCGCATGCAAGAGAGTTAGGATTTTAATAAAGGTACGAAGTGAGGTACCCCCTCACTTTGTGGTTTACTAAATTATACTTTATCACATTTAGATACTAAACATTACCTTCCTTATTACTCTTAAGATCCCATACACATACAAAGAATTGTCCTTCCCAAGAGATTTAACATAAAAAGGGAAACCATAAAAAACATTGATACACAATACATCACTCATGTAACCAAGGGGTATTGAAACCTCAACTAAAATAACAACCATAATTCTACGAACATAAGAAATCCTTTTGGCACACATGCTTAAAAATTACTACTAAGCCTTAAGGAACACATGAGAAGATTGGTTTCAAGGAATATCTCGGAGGAAGAGATGTGGTTTCTAACACTAAGACACCTATTAGCAATAATCCTTTTGAGAACAATATAGAGGTCGAAACTTATCTTAAACCCATCAAGGAGGATGAAAACATATAACCCAATGCTCAAGGGTAACCTTCTTAAGGGTTGATAGATTGGGATCAATTGGGTAACGTTTAAAATAATAACCTCCTAAAAGTGGTCAACCATAACCATTAGTAAATAAGGTAGTTTCATTACTTCGACTGCTCCAAGAATTTTAGTAACACATTTAAGAATACAAAATCACTTCATTGACATAGGATCACAATTATAAAATTTTCATTTCATTTCTAGTTAAAATGTACATCCACACCATTAACATGATGTATACCTATAATCAAAATCATGCTTAAAATAGAATGACCATTTTCCCAAGATACCCATACACTACAAGATCTCACTCATCATAACATAATCCATAATTAACATTCATGATTGTACCATAATATTGATACATCTATTTAACATTACACGTATATTTACATGATAATCCATATTACAAAAACACACCGGCAACACTACCATTTTCTTTCTATTCATCCCACGTACTTAGAACCATTGCATGGTCAACACAACAACTAGCATGGTATCAAACTATAATCGTGTACAATTTATAATTTTCAAAGTTTTCTAACACTATCAAAACTATATTTAACAAACTTCAAAGGAGAAAAAGATATGCAATGCCATTTCATTTTGTTCCCAAAACTAATGAGAGAGTTAGAGAGAGGAGAGAGAAAACATTGTTTTTCCACAATCAATTGCTTGGAAAAAACATTCAAAACAAGGTTTCCTATAGTCATGTATTCGTGTTTACAAGGTTTCTTTATCGTTATTTTGCTTGGATAAGTTCATATGAAAGTTTTCACCAATTAGTCGCAAGTTTCCAAAAATGTCAAATTTACACAAGTTGCTCACAAACTCGCATTCGAAAACCATTTTTGTGACTCAAACAAACAAGGAAAAAAATTCATACCTATTCCCATATATATAGGGAAACACCGAGAGTTGAAGAAATCCAAAACTAGAAAACATGATCAAAATGGCGCTCAACTTTTCTGAGCTAACGATCAAATGCATTCAAGTGACATTGTCACCGAACGATCAAAGGCCTAAAAACCTATCAAGAAAACTAGTATGCGGTATGCGTTTTGCTCCAAAATGAGCTTTTGTAGCAATTTTCTCATAGAAATATTAGAGGTATGCAAAAGCCAAAATCCGCTTTCGGCACCTGGCCAAAACAACGGGTTAAAACCAAACTCGCATTTTTACTTTTAGTAGCGAGTTTAAAGCTGCTAACTAACCCACTTGGGCTACTAAACAAGTTAAAAAAAGGATAAATAAACATTTGAGGAACAATCTAGGGTTCAGTTGTACACTCCTCATGACAAGGTACACGACCAAAGTTTGATTTTCTCATTTCTAAGTTTGTAGGGATGTTTTGCGTCTCATTGAAAACATGATTTATTAAGATAAAACAAGGTCGTCAAGAAGTGGTTTTCACTAAGTTTTGTGTTTAACTCACCAACCATGTGGTTTCTATAATGAAAATTAGTATTGTAGTGTTTCCAACCATCACATTAGGTAATTGAGTGCATTGTTTACATTCATCGTTATTGGTCTAGTTGCATACAAAACAAGGGTGTCATTCTTTATCAAATAACATGTGTTATTTAATTTACATAAACAAATTAATCTTATTTAGTTGATTAACAACTTCATTAAATTTTTAGGAAAACTAGAACCTTAAAATAATGCAATGATAGAGTAAGATGACCATGCTTGATAATTGAATTGGTGAAACATACGGATCACCCAGAGCTCGGTCCATGACCGTCCAAACACCAAGCTCTCATCAATAGCTCTTGTGTCATACGCTCAACATTCAAGTCAACCAACATAAAAGCAAGAAGATATGTGATCGACGTCACATTATTATTTCAATATCTAAGTCAAATCATTAGACAAAAAACCTCGCCCAAGATTCATGTATGATCAAGGATGATTCTAATAAGTGGTCATCAACCAACTATTCCCTAGATATTTTATCAAACATTGCATATGCTTCCATGACATATCTTTGCATCTTAGAAAATACTTTTAGAGCCATGCTATAATAAAAAATTTCGCATACCCCGCAATCATTGCATTCCATGAGGCGACACCCCCCCACCCCGTCCCCCGCCCCGGACATTACATCAAACACACCATGCACAAAAACAACATTATGGCATTTTATCAAACATTTCACACGCCTTTAGCATGATTCCACATTGCACATCCAAAAATCATTGCTGTCCACATTTTTGTAGGAAAACGTTTCAAACAGCTCCCAAGTCCTGCGAATGCTTCCAAAGCTTCAATTTAGGTACGAGTTGGGCATATTTTGGCAAATAAGTGGTGTCTGCCTTTACAACTCCAATTGCATTTTCTCTAAGCTTCCAACACTCTTTTTTTTAAACCAAAAAAATTGTTTTGTTCCTACCTAAACCCACCTCCCCAATTTGGCACATGTTGGTAGTATACAAAAAGGAGGGCTTCTATCTTTACACCTAGAAATTAAATTTGCTTCATAGTTTCTAAAATATTTTCCTCCATTTTTTTTAGAACAAATCAACTTTATACATACCCGACACCATGGTAGGCAAATGGGAGGTTGTTTCTTTCAAAGAAATGGACAATCGACTTCCAAGTGCCCATAGCACATAGCACATGTTCATGCACAAAATCAAGGTTGTTGTTATGGCGCTTGAGACTTGGAAATGAGGGGAAAAGGACTCGTGGTATTTGGATTTATACTTGTCACTCACCGTTTGCTTGAAGTTTTCAAAGCTTTATCTAACAAAACCATTTTGTGCAAGTCTACAGATGGAAGCATGGCTGCACATTTTAAGGCATATAACATACATATAAGGATTCTACATCGCTATAAAACAAACAAAACAAAATCCCCTCCTATTTTTTTGGTAACCTCCAGAGTCTTCTCCATGCTTCCTAAGTAGACGCATGCATGGAGACTCTAGCTAGAATTTGTGGTGCTTGGTTTCACACCATCAAAAATGCATTTCCATGAAGTATTAAGGATTTTGAATAACTCCTTTAGACCGGATCCTGCAACAAAACTAATCTCAACTGAAAGCTCAAACCATACCCAACTCATTCATCTCTCTTTGGCATACATGCATGCCCAAAACTTGCAATGATATTCCTTGACCTATAATTAATCTCCATAATCCTCAAATGGATGATTAGAGATTGAATAAAGCATTCTCCCAATTACCCAAAATTCCATTATTTCATTATTTGAAAATGGGTTTCGCGCTCCAATATTTGGGAGGATTTAGAAATATCAATAATATTTTATGATTTATTTAAATTTAGTTAAACTCTCTTCTATTGTGAATTCCATGTTTTATTTTATTATTTTAAAATTTTGATTTAACCGATGCCATGATAGCTCCCCAAGGCACTTACCACACAAATTTCTTTGAATGTTATGATAATTACCTTTATTGATATCATGATACAATTGTTATTACCCGAACCTTAACAATGCCTTGGTAAGATACTTACTATCATCTTGTAATTAATTTCATTAAATTTAATAAAGGTAATTATGATATAATTAACGTGACCTCATTACTTGTGGACGCACCTCACATCAAAGGTCATAAGATTCCTCCTACCCACCACAGAGGTGGTAATCACCCATAAATGTCGAAGACTTGAATCCCATCATGATAAAACGTCTCGGAAGCTTGAATTTTAGAGATTTTGTAAATAGGGTAATCGTGCTCTTGACCTTAGGAAAGACGACCACCAACGATAAAAGATCCATACAATTACTTTTATCTTTTAACAACATCTAATATTGAAAATGTAGTACTATTTTCTTTACACTCCATTTAATTGTTTCATTTTATGAATTCTTCATATTGTAAGCACGACACTAAAACAATGAAAACTCTCTTACCAAGGAACAAATCGAGCCCACGCAACTATAATCGAGAGGGGGTGATGGGAGGAATTTCATCTTCCTCCCTTATAAAATCATCATCCACGATGCGACACACTCTAGGTACTAAATGGGATGAGAAAACACAAAAAATCAACAACAATGATTTTGATTCCATGTTTTAGCACATTCTAAAATTTCCTCAAATTCTTGATGTTTTGAGAAGATTGACGTTACTCATTATTTTATTATTCAAATTATCTTTTCCTTAATACTTTCTCCTAGTTTACAAGCTTAAAATGACTTCATTGTTCAACAGTTCAAATTTGTAGTGGATTCAAATACAAATACTGATTATCACTTTGAAACACATACGCATGTGTTTTCTCATAAGGGTATTCACCATTTATTACATGTACCAATTGCATTGTTTACTCATTCAATGTTCATAATGTAATTATAGACACAAAATCACGCATTTAGGGTAATTATTTAGTCCCAGTCTCATACTACTATTCATATAATTCTTAAGTGAAAAAGAGTACTAACTAACCCATGTCTTTGGCCATCTCGCATTGTTTTCTATTGCTAATTTTGATCTTGCACTCATACTTTCCCAGTCTCCACTTTTATACTTGAATTTTCCCTATTTCGACCGGGCACCCGGGCAGGCCGGAGTGCCCAGCGCCCTAGTCCCCTCTGGGCGCTACGATCCTCTTTGCTCTTTCCTCTCAATTTTTGGGCACTTTATAGCCGTTTGAGCTTCTTATATTTTTGGTGGTTAGCCTTTTAGGTTAATTATGAAATTAAAGTAAGAGAACCATATAAATATAAATTTATGTGACCATAATGAGGGACCAAACACTAAACACTTACTATCACCACCTAAGGTTACATCCATCAAAGGCTTCTACTACTCCATTTGCATCCATCTAGCTCCATCACAAGGGACAAATGTTGGTTCATCTACATCACACTTCATAGGAGGGGAGTTTATTCTATTCCATGCACACATTTTTTACATTCTACATCTAGTTATTTCTCGTTACTCACAAAGTGCGACACACACAAGAGCTTATAGGACACAATTCTACACACACACACACACACACACACACACACCTAGAACTATATTAGGTCTAAGATGTAATGTAACACTCGATTAATAAGTCCAACATTGTGGCCATTGAGGACAGTCCACCCACTTCATATGCATCTTTATTTTTTGGGTTTTGATGCTTTGCTTGGGGTTTTGCAGTGGTTCTTCTATTGTAGGTTTACCAGTACTTCGGCAATCACACATCGACATTCACGCGACAAAGAAGAAAAATAGGAGAACATTCACCAACACCTAATAGGAGCTTACATGGTCATTTCTCGCATACTAGGGCACCCAGGATATTAGACCGGGCGCGCCCTGCATCCCCATCCTTCTCTAGGCACCCCGGTCTAGCCATACAACATAGATCTACATTTTCTCGAGGCTCCCGTGCGACGGTTTCCTCCTTTTATTCACCTAGTCTCCAATGCGAAAGACTTTTGCGACATCTGCGAATCATCTAAATCCTTCTTAACCCCTATGCACATTAGGGTTTTACATTTTCTTGCTTAGATTGCTTGGGTGTATTTTCTACATTTTATTGCCATTTAGTTATTGCTCTATATCATCTATATTACACTATAATATTCACATTTTTAGTTAATTAATTATCACTTGTTAAGGATTTTAACTTTCAAGGTTCCAATAGGTTGCCCAAACAATTGACCTCACAATGTCGCACAAGGTACAAAGCACATTACGAATGACCCACAAAACATATTTTAGCACATTTTCATGACTAAATCATATCACAAGACCTCTAACTCCACCATGGAAAGAAAACAAGTAGTCCACATAACATAGAATTTCCAACAATTATGCCCTAGGCATAGATCCAACACACACATGTGACTAACAAACAATGAAGCATCACGCTAATACATATGCAACTAGTATCACATGACTCAAAACCATGGCGCACTCCACACAATGTCAAGATAAGGTCCAATAACACATACCAACAAAGAGGAGCGTCAAGCCTCAATCATAACAATGCATAACAAGAATCATAAGAGTAACTCATGAAACATAAATACCAACTCCATATGCCTCCCAGATCTCCATATCCCTCCCAATAGAAAAAGAACCATAGTGCCGAACAAATCCAGGTCACTCACCATAGAGCCCTATCATCTTATTTCTCCATGCTGGGTCACTCACCATAGAGCCTCATCTCCTTATTTCTTCATGCTAGGTCACTCGCCATAGAGCCCCATCTCCTTATTTATCCATATTGGGTCACTCACTAGAGAGTTGTGTCACCTTATTTCTCCATTTAATGAGGCCGGGTCACCCTATGGCCCTAGGCACATAGAGCCTCGTCACCTCCACCCAAGTGACATAATAACATGTAGTTAAAAACTACACAACCCCATGACTCCCATGGGGCATACACCCATACACCGAAGTGGGTATATAGGTCCAACCACTCAGTGCCAGTTAATCATCATATTGAGCATTTTTAGAGTCTTATTTGTATGGTTTGAGAGTAGTTAATCCCTCATATTGAAGTGGCTAAGCTATTCTACTTGCATATTGAGATCATTTATCTACAATATTGTGTTCTTTGGTGTTATATTGTTGCTGATAATCATATTTATACAAGTAATTTCATTACAAGTGGTATCGAGCTGATCTCGGCCAGCAGTTGTGTCAAACCCTAATTGTGAAGGTTTGGCTATATCTCAAAATTGGTAGTGAATTTTTCTGCATTTTTTTTGTGGTGTGGTGAAATCAGTCAAGTAAGATCCTCTCCAAATTTCAAACATTTTGACTTGTTTTGCAAAATTTATAGCGGTTTTATGTGTTTTTCATAATTCAACTACCTAGGGTGCAATTTTTGGAATTTTCTAAGTTTCTTATATTTTCAAAAATCTTTCCAAAAATTAGCTAGGTTTCTTCTTTATGATTTCCTCTATTTTTCAAGCCAATAAATTTACAAAACCCCAAACCCTAAATTTTCCCTATTTTCTACCTCGAGTCCCAAACCCTACATCATGACCGGTAGATCAACTCGAGGCCAAGGGAAAGGTCAAGAAACTCCAGGAATGACCCCAAATAAGGAAGATATGGATTTAGAATCTTCTGGTTTGGGAGTATCTGAGGTAGTCATCCAACTTTAGGAAAGGGTAAATAATATGGTGAGTAAGGATGACCTCAATAATGAGCTTCTTCATCTGAAAGGTAGCCTTAGGGGTGAACTTTAGATGGATTTTCAATCAATGAAGTAGAGTTGTTTCTCGCTCTTTCAAAAAAATCCCAATTCCAGTCATATGGGTTCCTCTAGCAATACTCACATAGGTCCAAATCACTCCAATCAAGGAGGATCCTTTACACACATTAGTGGATCTCCTCACCAATGGTGGGGCATTATTCCAAAAGTGGAAATGTGTAAATTTGATGGAAAGGATCCACTCAATTGGATTACCCAAATGGATAATTTCTTTGATCTCCATCAGATCCCATCGGGACAAAAGGTGACCATGGCATCCTTATATCTAGAACCTAACCAATTTGTTTGGTATCGTTGGTTATGTGCTCAAAGGAAGAAGAATGGTCTAAGTGTCACATGGACAATTTTCACTGAAGAGCTTCAATTACACTATAGTTCTAGTGTGTCAGAGAATTACTTCAGCCAATTAGCAAAAGTTATGACAAAAAGTTCAATAAAGGAGTATGTCCATCAATTCCAAAATCTTTCCTTGCGTGTGGAGGATATTATAGAAGAGTATCTGAATGACCTATTTCTTGGGGGTCTTAAGGACCACATTGAGCATGAGGTGTGCATGTTTAATCCACTCAAGGTTTTGATTCTATTATCATGGTGCATAGGGTAGAGGAAAATTTATTTCTAGTAGAAAGAAGGTAACCTTCACTAACATAAAATATCATAGCACCTTTCCTCCATCATACCCTCGGCCAGTTTGGATGACACCTCAAAAAATTGAAGAAAAAAAGAGCAAAAGGGTTATGTTTTAACTATGACAAAAAATATGGACCAAATCATAAATGTGCTGAAAAAAATTGTTTTACATTGAAGGGACCGGTGATGAGGAAGAATATGAGGAAACATCAAGTGAGGAAGTGGAAAAATTAGAGGAAGAATATGAAGATCCCCAACCCACTATCTCATGCCATGCTCTATCAGTATTAGTACTCCAAACCCTTCAGGTCATGGGTTATCTTAAGAAGCAGAAGGTGACAATATTGATTGATTCGGGGAGCACACATAATTTCATCAATCATAAGTTGAAAACAAGGCTAAATTGTTTCATCTACCCAACACCTAAATTTCAAGTAATGATTGTAGATGGTGGCACAGTCCAATGTTCAGGTAAATTCCATAAAATCAGACTTATGATGGGTGACTACACATTGGAATCTATGATGTTTTCTATTCCCATGGGTGGAGCTGATATTGTCTTAGGTGTTTAGTGGCTCACAACTTTGGGCACCATAGAGATAAATTTCTAGGAATTTGTTCATGCGCTTTCATTATGAGGGTAAATAGTTTGAACTTTGAGGACTACAGAAAAAACTCCTCAGGTGGTTAGTTCTCACCAAATGCAAAATATTCTTAAAAGGGGGTTGAAGGTTTTGTAGCACAATTGTTCTCCATGGAAGTTCAACCACCAATGATGGTAGTGCATCCTGATCTTTAGAAGGTTATTGATCAACATGGTTGTCTTTAGGATCCTAGAGGATTGCCTCCTAAAAGAGATCATGATCATGTCATTTAGTTAATTCCAGAAGCCAACCCCCAACATCAGGCCTTATAGATACCCATATGTGCAAAAAGAGTGAGATCGAGAAAGATGGTGGAGGAAATGTTGGAAATGGGTATTATTCATCATAGTCAGAGTGCTTATTCTTCTCCAGTGGTGATGGTGCACCAAGGATGGAAGATGGCACATGTGTCCAGACTACAAAGAGAACTTAACAAGTACACTATCAAAGATAAGTTTCCTATTCCTTTCATTGATGATTTATTAGATGAGTTGCATGGTGCAATTTATTTTACAAAACTAGATCTGTGTTTTGGGTATCACCAAATTAGAGTAAAGAAAGAATATATTCATAAGACAACCTTCAAAACTCATCAAGGGCATTATGAATTCCTAGTGATGCCTTTTGGTCTTACTAATGCACCATCCACATTTCAGAGTTTGATGAATTCAATATTTAGACCATTCCTACAAAAGTTTGTCTTGGTATTTTTGATGATATCCTCATCTACAAAAAATCATGGAGAAACATTTACATCATGTCAATACAATATTGGAAAGCCCTAGAGAAACATCAACTATATGCCAAGCCTTCAAGTGTTCTTTTGGGGTACATAGAAGTGGAATACTTGGGCCATATTGTCTCTCATGAAGGTGTTAAGGTGGACCCTCACAAGATCTAGGCCATGGTGGAATGGGAAGTCCCAAGAACCCTCAAGCATTTACGAGGTTTCTTAGGTCTCACAAGGTACTATCACAGATTTGTAAAAAACTATGGTAGTATAGCAGCACCACTTACAAAATTATTGAAGAAAGACTCCTTTCATTGGAATGAGGAAGCTTCTAGGGCATTTGAAAAATTGAAGGTGGCAATGTGCACCACTCCAGTATTGGAAACCCATATTTCTCCAAGACCTTCATAGTTGAATGTGATGCTTCAGAAATGGGATCGGAGTAGTACTCATGCAAGAAGGACATCCCATAGCATTTGAGAGCTGAAAACTAAAAGGAAATAATTTTTGAAGCCCACCTATGAGAAGGAAATGATGGCAATATTACATGCAGTCAAACAATGGAGACCATACTTGATGGGTAGACACTTCAAGGTAAAAACTGATCATGATAGTTTGAAATACTTCTTGGAGAAATGACTATCTTTAGAAGAGAAAAAAAAATGGGTCACTAAGATGTTGGGGTATGACTTTGAGATTATTTATAAGAAAGGGAAGGAAAATGTGGTCATTGATGCTCTATCTAGGAGGGATGAGTCCACAAAAGCATTGTTATGTGCCATCTCTATACTAAAGGTAGATTGGGTAGATCAAGCAAGGGAAGAATGGAAAAAGATGCAACAACCCATACTCTCATTCAAAATCTCCAGAAAGATCCAACCATATCAGAACAATTTATATGGAAGGGGATACATTGTGGTACAAAAGATAGGTTATATTTGTGTAAGAACTCTACACTTAAACACCATGTTCTTTCAGAGCTCCATTCTTCTCCACTAGGTGGCCATTATGGGTTCTTGAAAACTTATCATAGAGTTAAGAAAGATTTATTTTGGGAGGGGTTGAAAGGAGATGTTCAAAAATTTGTGGCAGAATGTTTGGTGTGTCAAATAATAAGGGTGAGACCATTAAGACACCAGGTCTCCTCCAACCTTTGTCTATTCCTAGTGAGAGATGGGAAGAGGTATCGATGGATTTCATCACAGATTTCCTAAATCAAGGGAAAAGTGTCATCATGGTCATGGTGGATAGACTTACCAAGTATGCTCATTTTTTTGTGCCATGGCTCATCCTTTCACAACTAGTACAATTTCATCTCATTTATGGACACAGTTCAAAAGCTCCATGGCACACCCAAAATTATAGTAAGTGATCATGATCCATGATATTTACAAGTAATTTTTGGACTTGATTTGTTCTCTTGTTTGGGTACCCAATTGGCCCAGAGTTCATCTTATCATCCTCAATCATATGGGAAAAATGAGGTGGTAAATAAATGTTTGGAGGGATATCTTTGATGTTTTACTTCAGATAAACAAGAACATTGGGTGCAATGGTTGCCACTTGCAGAATGGTGGTATAATACTTCATTTCATACCTCCTCCAAAATGTCTCCATTTTGGAACTTTACGGGTACCATCCTCCATCACTCATCTCTAGCTTGAAGGTCAAACCAAAGGTGAGAGCAATCAAAGATCACATTCAACACCAACATGAGGTACTCTCTAGTCTTAGAGAGAATTTGGCAAGGGCACAAAACCGCATGAAGCAATAGGTTGATCAACATCGTAGTGAGTGACACTTTGAAGAGGGTGACTTTGTTTTTGTACGGTTGCATCCATATAAGTAGTTATCATTAAAACAATAAAGAAGGATAATAAGATTTCTCCTAAATACTATGGTCCTTACCAGAGTGTTGTAGAAAATTGGTAGTGTGGCATATAAGTTGGAGCTCCCTCCAGGAAGTAAAATACATCCAATATTCCATGTTTCTTTCTTGAAGAAAGTTATTGGGAACACATTTCCACCCAATCAGTGCTTCTGAAACTGGATGAGGAAGGAAGGATCATATTGGAACTTGAAGGTATTCTTGAAACACACCAAAATATTGAGGACCAGAGTCATTACTGAGTACTGATCAAGTGGAAGAATATGAATATTGAGGATGCATCATGGGAGGATGAAGCATTTGTGCAAAAACATCCAGGGCTTCCCAACATTGGGGACAATGTTTCTTTGAAGGGGAGGGGCATGTTACGCCCTTAGTCCTATAGCTTATATTGGATATGTAGTGTCGAATTGTGGCTTACATAATCTCTCTTCTTGTCATGTCATTCATTTATGCTTTCATGCTTTCATATGTTTAGTAGGGCCATAACATAGGATTGTATATAGGTGGCATCATATATGACATAGTCTTATTGGTATGATATAGGTTTCCCCCACGAAGGTAGTGAGAGAGTAGTTAATCATCATATCAATTTTACTTACAACATGTACATTTCCACATAATGCACCAAGGGTGCAAGTACAATACATTAGGGGTCATGAAATCACCATATGCCCCTAATTCACAATCAGAATTTATCACATAACAATATGAGTACATATATATATCGCAAACATAAGGATTTCACATCATGCCATACATTCCAATACAACGTAACATGGTGACATAACGCCATAGTACAATACAACACAATGGGAATTTTCACAATGTAACATATCTCTCATACAACACTTTCCACATATACAATATCACTAAAGAATGAAATAGTACAACACTTCGTGATTCACAAAGCATTCCCTTCACAAAACAAGATGGTAATACACATGAATTTCATGTTGAATTCATAGGAAAGATAATTTACTCACATCAAGAAACATGTCGACATCATAACAAGACCACACCAAGTGGTAAGTATAACAGGTGCATTCACATAATCACAAGTACCACATTTGTCACATCATAACAAAATAACACATTACTCCTCCAACACCTCCAACATTATGCATGACCCATCACAACACCAAGATGTCCCGGAGGTTTGAGAGTATGAACCTTCACTCGATACAACTATAGCGCCCACCCATGTGGGACCCAAATACATGACAAAAATACTAGGATATTTTTAAAAATACATTTTTGCCTGATACAACTATGTGACACCAAGAATTCTCACAAGAGATTGTACAACACCACTTGCAAAGTTTACACCGACATGAAGGACATACACTTAGCAAGATGACATAGGATGCAAACCAACACCACACTTATATACACGAGTAAGAATGAAACCACAACCCGACACAATATGAGTTTTGCGAATTAGCACTTTTCACAATATTACATTTTCGTGGTTAAATCTTTGTCGTATTCATATTCCATTTTTTTCCTTAAAGGTTTGAAGAGAACTTAACAAACAAACATATAATCTCATTCACAAGGCTACACATTATTCATTTTAGTTTAGAACTAACTTATAACAAATACACTTATTTGGTTCTTTTCTCTATTACTATTATTTTCATAACTCAATAATAGATCAAAACATTTTATCGCACATGTGAGAGTATCTTAGCTCTCGGTCTCCAAACTAGAGTTTTTGTTTCACCTAAAATCACATTTTCCCGACATTTTAGTCACCATGGTTCAATAATCGATTAGTGTCATTTCCAAAAATAGTTATGTGCCATAAGTTTTGTTTTCTAGACAAGAGGTTAAGATGCTCTTGAATACTCAAACTCTCATAGAGTAATTTATAATAACTTTCAATAACAAAAGAAGGCCTAACTAAGAAAAGGTAATTCTAAGTTTCACTTGTGTGTCCATTTTATATCACTTGCATGTAAGAGAGTTAGGATTTTAATAAAGGTACTAAGTGAGGTACCCCCTCACTTTGTGGTCTGCCAAAGTATACTTGATCACATTTCAATAATAAACATTACCTTCCTTATTACTCTTAAGATCCCATACACGTACAAATTTGTCCTTCTCGGGAGACTTAGCATAAAAAGGAAACCATCAAAAAAACATTGATACACAATACATCACTCATGTCACAAAGGGGTATTGCACCCTTAACTACAATAACATGCATACTTCCACGAACATAAGAAATCCTTTTTGACACACATGCCTAAAAATTACTACTAAGCCTCAAGGAACACATGAGAAGATTGGTTTCAAGGCATATCTCGGAGGAAGAGAGGTGGTTTCTAACACTAAGACGCCTATTAGCAATACAATCCTTTTGAGAACCATCTAGAGATCAAAACTTCTCTTAAACCCGACAAGGAGGATGACACACAAATAACCCAATGCTCAAGGGTAACCTTCTTAAGGGTTGATAGATTGGGATCAATTGGGTAACATTTAAAATAATAACCTCCTAAAAGTGGTCAACCATAACCATTCTTAAATAAGGTAGTTTCATTACTTCTGAGTGTTTCAAGCATTTTAGTAACACACGCAAGAATACAAAATCACTTCATTGACATAGGAGCACAATTATAACATTTTCATTTCATTTCTAGTTAAAATGTACATCCACACCATTAACAAGATATATACCTATAATCAAAATCACCCTTAAAATAGAATGTCCATTTTCCCAAGATACCAATACACTACGAGATCTCACTCATCACAACATAATCCATAATTAACATTCATGATTATAACATAGTATTGATACATCTATTTAACATTACATGTATATTTCTATGATAATCCATATTACAAAAACACACCAACAACGCTACCATTTGCTTTTTGTTTGTCTCGCATACCTACAACCACCACATGGTCAACACAACAACTGGCATGACATCAAACTACAATCATGCACAATTTATGATTTTCACAGTTTTCTAACACTATTGAAAACTATATTTAACACACTTCAAAGGAGAGTAAGAGATGCAATGCCATTTCATTTCGTTTCAAAACCAATGAGAGAGTTAGAGAGAGGAGAGAGAAAACATTGTTTTTCACAATCAAGTTTCTTAACAAGCAAATGTCAAAAGAAAGTTTCCTATAATCATGTATTCGTGTTTACAAGGTTTCTCTATCGTTATTTTGCTTGGATAAGTTCATATGACAATTTTCACCAATTAGTCACAAGTTTCCAAAATGTCAAATTTAGACAAGTTGTCATAAACCATAGCATTTGAAAACCATCTTCGAGACTCAAAAACACAAGAAAACAACTTCCTACCTATTCCCCTATATATAGGAAACACTCAAAGCTGATAAAACCCCAAACTGAAAACAAGATTAAAATGGCGCTTGACTTTCCGAGCTACCGATCGTAAATGCACTCAAGCGGCCTTGTCGCCCAATGACTGAGGCCTACAAAACCTATCAAGAAAACTAGTTTGTGGGACGTTTTTCTCCAAACTGAGGGTTTGTAGTAATTGTCTCATAGAAATATTAGAGGTATGTGGAAGCCAAAATCCATTTCGACACCCGGGCCAAAACGGCGGGTCAAAACCAAATTGCATTTTTTCACTTTCAGCAGTTGTTTAAAGTTGTGAACTAGCCCAATGGGCTCCTAAACGCATTACAAAAAGGTTAAACAAACATTTGAGGAACAACCTAGGGTTTGGTTGAACACTCCATCATGACAAGGTACACGACCAAAGTTTGATTTTCTCATTTCGAGGTTTATAGGGATGTTTTGCGCCTCATTGAAAATAGGTTTTATTAAGATCAAACAAGGTCGCCAAGAAGTGGTTTTCACTAAGTTTCGTGTTTAACTACCAACAACGTGGTTTTAACCAAAGCTAGTATCATAGTGTTTCTAACCATCATACGAGGTAAAAGAGTGTAGTGTTTACATTCATCATTATTGGTTAGTTGAGTACAAAACAAGAGGTGTAATTTTTATCGAATAACATGTGTCATTTAATTTACATAAACAAATTAATCTTATTTAGTTGATTAACAACTCCATTAAAATTTTAGAAAACTAGAACATTAAAATCATGCAAGGATAAAGTAAGATGACCATGCCTAATAATTGAATTGGCGAAACACATGAGATCACCGGAGCTCGGTCTCACGGCCGTCCAAATGCACAAGCTCTTATCAATAGCTCATGTGTCATACGCTCAACACCCAAGTCAACATAATGCCATAAAAGCAAGAAGATATCGAACATCATCACATTCTTATTTCAATCTCTAAAGAGAATCAAAATATTAGAAAACCAATACACGGGCCCATGAGTCATGCACGCCCATCTTAGGATGATTCAATAAGTGGTCATCAACCCACCATTCCCCTAGGTATTTTTCAAACATTTCACATGCTTCTTCACATTACATGACATCTTTGCACGCATCTTAGCAAAGACTTTTTTCCTTGAGCATTTTGTCAAATAGTTCACGTTATAAATCAAATTTTCTCCATACCTTGCAATCATTACATTCCATGAGGCGACATCCCCAGACATTTCATCAAACACACAACACACAAGAAAGCAAATTATGACATTTTATCAAACATTTCACATGCCTTGAGTAGGTTTGCACATTGCACATCCAATAATCATTGTTCTCCACATTTTTTTCAGGCATTTTTGTCAAACAATTCACAAGTCCAGTGAATGCTTCCTAAAGCTTCAATTTGGGTACAAGTTGGGCATATGCTGGAAAAGAAGTGGTGTCTCTCTTTACACCTGTCAATTGCATTTTCTTTAAGCTTCCAATGCTCTTTTTTTTAAACCAAAAATATTTTTGTGCCTACCTAGCTCCACGTCCCCAATTTGACACAAGTTGGTAGCATACAACAAGGGATGGCAATTAAATTTGCTTTAGAGTTTCTAAAGTCTCTTCCTCTGTTTTTTTAAGAACAAATCAGCTTTGTACATGCTTGGCACCGTGGCAAGCCTGGGAGGTTGCTTCTTTTCAAAGAAACATCTTAACAAACAATCCAAGTGCCTAGCCAAAAGCAGCCGAGGCCTTTTAAAAAAACCCATTTTGTGTGTGAATACCCTACCTTCAAAACACATATCACATGTTCATGCCCAGAATCAAGGTTGTCGTTATGGAGTGGGATTGGAAATGAGGGACAAGGACTGTGATATTTGGCTTTACACTTGTCACTCACCGTTTGCTTGAAGTTTGTTAAGACTTATCCAAAAAAACCATTCTGTGCAGGTCTGCAGTGGAAGCATGGCCACACGTTTTAAGGCGCATGACAGATATAGATGATTCTACGCTGCTATAAAACAAACAAAACAAAAGCCCCTCCTCATATTTTTTTTTGGTAATCTCCAGAGTCTACTCCATGCTTCCCAAACAGATGCAGGCATGGAGAATCTAGCTAAAATTTGTGGCGCTTGGTTTCACACCATCAAATGCATTTCTCCTGAAGGATTAGCAGGCTTTTGAACAACTCCTTTTGACTGGATCCTGCAAAAAAACTAAGCTCAACTGAAAGCTCAAACCAGACCCAACTCATTCATCTCTCTTTAGCATACATGCATGCCCAGAACTTGCAATGATATTCCCTGACCCAAAATTAATCTCCACAATCCTCTCACGGATGCTCAAACATTGAATAAAACATTCTCACAATTACCCAAAATTCCATTATTTCATTCTTTGGAAAGAGGTTTGGCACATGCTCCAATAATTGGGAGGATTTAGAAATATCAATAATATTTTATGATTTATTTAAATTTAGTTAAACTCCCTTCTATTGTGAATTTCATGTTTTATTTTATTATTTTAAAATTTTGATTTAACTAGACCATAATAGCTCCCCCCCCCCACCAAGGCACTTACTTACCACACAACTATCTTTATTTGAAGGTCATGTGGATTACCTTTTTGATATTATAATACAATTGTTATTACCCAAACCTCAACATCGCCCTGGTAAGATACTATCATCTTGTAATTAATTTCATTAAATTTAATAAAGGTAATTATAATATAATTAACGCAACCTCGTTACTTGTGGACACACCTTATGTCAAAGGTCGTAAGATTCCTCCCACCCCACACGAAGGTGGTGATCAACCCGTAAATACCAGAGACTTGACTCCCATCGCGATAAAGCATCTCGAAGGCTTGAATTTTAGAGCTTTCGTAAATAGGATAATCGTGCTCTCGACCTTAGGAAAGACGACCACCCGTGATAAAAGGTCCATAAGATTACCTTTATCTTTTAACAACATCCAATATTTCAAATATTGAAAATGTAGTACTATTTTCTTTACACTCCATTTAATTGTTTCATTTTATGAATTCTTCATATCATAAGCACGATGCTAAAACAACGAACTCACTCCTACCAAGGACCGACTCAAGCCCACACAACTACAATCGAGAGGGGGGTGACGGCAGGGGCATTACAATTAGCATCCAAATTACCTTCATCTACCTTAAGCCTACAACCTTTGATTTTGTCTTTGAGCCCACATACATCCTTATGAATCCAATGGAGCATATCGGTATGAAGATCGATCTCGGTTTGATGTTGGAAACCTTGGACTTAGGAGGTTCCACCAAAAGAGAGAAGGCTAACCAAAACTTCTCCCTCTTTAAGGTGGGGAGATGAAAGATTAACAACATTTGGGTGCCCTTCTCAACTTGACTATGAAGAATGCGAGTTAGAAGAATGATCTTTGGGCCTCTTATTAGAGATAAGGGGTGAGGAAGGGGTAGCGGGAGCGGACCCGAGAGGAGGAGGGAAGAGCATGGCAAGGATTTGGCGAAAGAGGTTGAAAGGAGGGTTGAGGTGGAGAATGGTGTGCTCAAAGATTTGCGAGATCATCAAAATGGCATTGCGGTTTATTAACTAGTAAAAATTGAGTAAGAGGCATATGAAGTGGGTGGAGTACTTACAAGGAAACATAAGAGTGGAAAATCTAACAATGTGGTTGATGTGCTCAATAGGCATAGTTGTTTGTTGACATAGATGAGAGTAGAAGTTGTGGGTTTTGAATCCATGAAGGAGCTATATGCGTAGGATGAAGATTTTAGAGAGGCGTGGGAGGCCTAAGTGTTGACAGAAACCTTAATTGGACTACTTTGTGCGGGAGAGATTGTTGTTCGGATGAAGACAATTATGCATACCATAAGGATCAATGTAGGATAATCTAATAAGAGAAAATCATTGTGAAGCATTGGCGAGACAACTTTGGCTTGAATAGAAAATTAGCGTAGCTAAGGGAGAGTTACTTTTGGCCATAGATGAGTGTGGATGTGTGCACGTTTGTGTAGGAATGACTTGCTGTCAACGCTAAAGGAAGATCTCATGACACAAGGTTGTATCAACCTTTGCCCATCCCAAAGACGCCTTGAGGAGTCACAAGTATGGATTTTGTTTTGGGTTTCCCATGACACAAAGGTTTTGATTCCATTTTTGTAGTGGTGGACAAATTTTCAAAGATGATTAATTTTATTGCTTACGGGAAGACCAAAGTGATGCAATGCATATTGCAAAATTTATTGAGGGGAGATTGTGAGGCTTCATGGATAATAGCACACTATATTGTCTAACAGGGGATACCAAGTTTGTTGATAATTTTTATGAACACTGTGGAAGATGTTGGATACAAAGTTGTAGTTTAGTTCAGCATACCATCCACAAACTGATGGACAAACAAAAGTCATAAACAAAAGGCCTTGGAGATTTGCTTAGATGTTTGGTTGGAGATAAGCCAAGAACTTGGGATGTGGATCTAACATAGGAAAAAAATTGCACCTAACAATTCAATAAACAATAGTACAAGGAAAACATCATTCCAAATTATATATGGGAATATCCTAATAGGAGTTGCGGAGTTGAGAGACTTACCGCACAATGAAAATAAGAGTGCAAAAGTAGAGGACTTTGCAAAACACATGAAGGGAGTGCACTAGCAAGTGTACGATCGATTCTGAGATGAATGTGCAAAACAAACAATGCATAAATGCAAAAAAGAGGAAGTAGAATATTTGTGTAATGTTTGTTGATTGCACATTTCCTTTGACAATGCTTGGTCTCTTGCACAATTGTTCCAATTAGCAACATTGTGCTGCACAATCTTGTTCAAGTAACAAATTTTGGATAATTGAGTGTTAGAAGCCACAAATTTTGGGAAAGACTAATTGGTTGTGCTTTGGGTCCTTTAGGACTTTGAATTCCATAAATTTTGGAGTCTTAGTTGTGGCATGAGATGGCTATATAAACAAAGGCTAGTGGCCTTAGAAAAATAGTTCAAGTTTTGGAGACTCGGTTTTGGGAGTTCAAGTTAAGAGCTCAAAGTTTGTTTTAAGTGCGAGTGTGGACGTGAGCTTAACGCTCAAAGCACGTCTTTGTAAGGTGATTTAACATGATATGACTGAGTGAAGGAGTAAGTAGGTTGAGTATTAGATTACATTAAATAGTTTAACATGATACAAGTATTGTGTTATCATACATGGGGATTTAAGATATTAAATGATATGATGTATGAAAGAATTGTGATGCATAACTGAATTGTTGGCATTCAGTCTGATTGTGCTATTTCTCTGAATATATGAATTAAAGTTATGTTTTTGCTTGAATGTTCAAAATTTGTGTTCCTTTGATCCTTTCCACCAATGCATATTTTCTTTCTATTTGGTTGTTATTCCACACGTATTATGAGGGCTGCAAGATGTTAGGTTGCTCTTTATTGGGCACCCTTACCTTGTTTCGGTCATTTATGCTGCCCAAAAAGCAAAAAAAACGCCTCGGTTGAGGAAGCTCCTGTTGAACCTTTGATTAATATAAACCCACCTTCTACAAGTTCTCTTGCTACACTAGGGAGCTCAAGCAAATTCATTTGCTACTCATACACCTACACAAGTGTTTTCTACACCTAGCGTTCCTACCATGGGAGCATCACATTAAGCTCCCCAAGTAACCAATCTCTATTCATACACAACGTATTGCACCTTTGCAACCAGGTTCACTTCCTCATGCCATGCATTCAAATGCTTTTACACAAGTTGTTACCAATCCTCTTATAGATGCATATGCTAAACAATTAATGCATCTGTTCTGTAAAAAAATGTGTTTCCTTGAAATCTTGTATTCATTGACCTGCCATTTATACTTTTTTATCACTTCGGAATATTCCATGGCAAAATGTTAAACTTGGAAGTTCATGTTATTAGCCAAGCCAAGGGTTTTCTTATTCTTGCATTATCTAGTGCCTCTCTCCAGTCCAAAATTTTGCTTAGAAGTAGCCCACTGCAGAGACAGACTTCCCTAGTATTTGCTAGCTCAACCAATAAAAACAATTGCCGACTAGAATTACGAAGTATGGACATGATAGACTATGAAGGCACTAAAAACTCTAAAACACAATGTAAAAAGGATAAGACTCTTTAGCGGTTTAAAATTTCAATAATCGAGCAATAATCAGCAAAAATGGAGAAAAACAAAAGATAGTGTTTCTTAAGAAAGTAGAAGTCCATAATAAATCACATTTATACTTATAGACTACAGTTCTTAACACACTTCCCATATCGTTTCAGTTGTTAAAATTGAATAAGCCCTTGAAAACGAATGGGCAAAATTTTACAAAATCTGATGTGCATCATTAGACAGAAGTCATTATTCTTTAAAAGGGTAATCATTGATAAGATCATACCACCACAATGATGCCCAAGGGTGCAAGTTTTGTTCCCTAAAGGAAGGCTTAAGAATTACAGCTTAAGGTTCCAATATAGCTCAACAAATCTCTTTCTATATCGTCAACCATCTTAAAACATTTCTAGAATTTCTCTTCAATTCATTCTCAAGCAACAGCACTTTCGGGTCGAGAGCACCCCAAGATATCCTGGTGTGATAGCACGGGGTTGAAATACCATCCACAAGTCTGTCAGCAAGCCACAGACATGAACATTAATATGGATGAAAGATTAACCGGACTACTCAAGGTAGGTCGTGACACCACTTTTATGCACTTAAACGTTAGGATACATAATTAGACAGAATAAAGTGTACTTAAACAGAAATAATTAACACCCAATATGACAAGCGTGAGTATGTAGAGAAAAACCAGCAGATCATAACAATTGGAACGAAGTAATTGCCTAGCTGACAATAGAAAACTTTGGATTTTAAGATAAAATTGAGCAACTTGAAAGTGACACAAATGTCAACAGTCTATCCTTACCAGAAAGCATATCCCCTTTAAAGCCTTGCAAATCCAAACCTGAATTGATTCCATCTCAAGAGCATGAATAGGTGCCTATAGCCTTCTCCCTCCTGCAATTGCTGGACCAAAGGTGATTCATCCTTAGTACCACGTTTCAGTCCTTGAAATAAACAGTTGAATATACAATTAAATAAATCACATTACTTCTTAAACGAGGGAACAGGACTACAATGTTGGTGGCTATAGCTAGAAATACCTGGCTTTTGTGAGATTCTACACGAGCATGCATGAAATTGATAATAAAACACCAACATGGTCCCTAGAAGAGCATGGTCCAGCTTTTAAGCGGCACATACTTGGGAGAAATTTAATGACGTTGGAGAAGTAAGCACATACATGAAGATTCTTGTCAAAGTAAATAGGTTTCCCAGATGTTGTGTTCATAAGCTCAAAAGCACAAGCTAACTCTCCCAGTGGGTGCAGACGATCTCTTTTCTTTCTTGATCTTCCTCATCATCTTGTGCCAAGGCATTAAGGTGTATGGCCAATCAGGCTTTCCAGAATTGCATCATATTTCTATAATCTAGAAGTGAGATTTTTCTCCTACGATGAAGGCATGAACCTGGTTCTTGACTTCAATCCAGCTGCACCCTGGCATCTTTTTCACCCTCACGTCCTTCATCATTGTTCTTACATGTACCTTGTCGTCCCACCTTCCAGATGCAGCATAAATGTTTGACAAAAGTGCATAAGTTCCAGCATTTTCAGGCTTCAATTTAAACAGGTGGTCTGCCACATGCTCCCTAGTTTTACATTATGATGATTTCTACAAGCACCAAACAAAGGTCCCCAAACACCAGCATCGGCTTTCATGGGCATCATTTTGATGAAATCAAGTGCTTCATTCAGGCGCCGGAGCGACTAAGAACATCAACCATACATGCATAATGCTCCATTGTAGGTAACATGTGATGATCTTGGCACATTGAATTGAAGTATTGCCAGCCTTGATCCACAAGACCAGCATGGCTACATGCAGACAGAACTGCAACAAAGGTGATGCCATCTGGTGTCATACCTACCTGTTGCATTTTGTTAAATAGTGAAATGGCATCCTCAGCTTGTCCATGCATTCCATAGCCTGCAATCATCACATTCCATGAGACTATATTTCTCTGGGACATCTTTCCAAAAATTTGATTTGCTGCTTGAATACACCCACATTTGGCATACATGTCTATGAGGCCATTCTCAACACTAACATCACACACAAATCCATTTCTGAGAATATAATTATGAATCTCCTTGCCTTGTCGTAAAGCTGCTAAGCCTGCACATGTTGAGATAACACTAGTAATGCTGATCGAGTCAGGATTCACACCTGCCAATTGCATCTGATGAAATAGTTTCAAAGTTTCCTCCATAAACCCATTCTGGGCATACCCTGAAATCATTGCAGTCCATTGAACTACATTTTTCTTGAAATTTTGACAAACACCTGGCTTGCGACATGAATACTGCCACATTTGGCATACATGTCTATAAGGCCACACCCCACAAAAACATGAGTTTCAAAACCACTTCTAATAACATATCCATGGATCTCCCTACCCTGTTGTAAAGCTACAATTTGAGCACATGCCGGAAGAACACTTGCAACCGTGTCTGTATCAGGCTTTATACCTTCTGATTGTATTTCACCAAAGACTTCTAATGCCTTCTCAAAGTACCCATTCTGTGAATATCCTGCAATAAGTGTGCACCATGACACAGCGTCTCGTATTAACATTTTATTGAATACTTGGAATGCATCTTCTATACGCTTGCATTTGCCATACATGTCTATAAGGGCATTCTTGATAGAGATTGCATGAAATTCAGTTCTAATTACATAACAATGAATCTGTTTGCCCATTTTCAGAGCGGCTAAGCTAGCACAGGCTGACAGAGCACAAGCGACAGTAGCGGCGTCAAGTGCCACCCTTGCCAACTGCATTCGACAGAAAAGTTCAACAGATTTGTCATAATATCCATTATGGATATATCCAGCAATCATTGAATTCCAAGAGACTGAATTTCTTTCCGTCATTATGTCAAATACAAGCCGTGCAGTATCCAAGCTCCCACATTTTGCATACATATCTACAAGTGCACTCCCCACAAAGACATCAGCTACAAATCCACTTCTGATAGTAGAACCATGGATTTGTTTGCCTTCCCACAGAGCTCCCAAGTGGGCGCAAGCGGGGAGAATGCTAGCAACCGTGGCCGGATCAGGCTTCTTCCCTGCCAGTTCCATTTCACGAAACAATCTCAATGCCTCCTCACAGATTCCATTCTGCACATAAGCTCCTATCATTGCATTCCACACAACCACATCTCTTTGAGGCATTTTGTCAAACACTTGGCGTGCATCTTGCACCAAGCCACATTTGGCATACATGGCTACAAGGGCACTGGCTACATAGACATCAGATTCAAATCTACTTTTTATCACATCCTCGTGTATTTCCATCCCCTTTTGCAGGGCCAACAATCGAGTGCATGCATTGAGAACACAGGGGAAAGTAAACTTGTCAGGATGAATGTCATCGAGCAGCATTTGTGAATAAAGAGTTATGGCTTCCTCACAAAATCCATTCTTCACATACGCCCTAATCAAAACATTCCAAATAACAACATTTCGTGCAGAAACTCTGTCAAAAGCTGATCTTGCGCTTCTCAAACTGTCATACAAGCTATACATTTGAACTAGTTTGGTTCCTAATAAGATGTCTTGCTCAAGCCCATTCACAAGTATGTGGGCATGGATTTTCTTCAATTCTTTAGCATTATTAGAGGCATTTAGGAGATGAAAATAAGTTTGTTGACTGGTGCCAAAGCATTTCTTGACGATAGCACGTACCCAATTGTCAGGTATAAGTTTTTTTGTAAGTATGGCGGGGATAGAAACAGAGATGTTAATTTGCATAAGATGGAAGCCCATTTTGCAGGGATTTTATGTTCATGTTACTAACTGCCATTGCAAATTAAGTGATCTCGTTTTGAACATCGAAATTAGCAAAGAATTTCAAGTGAAAAGATAGAGGAAAATGTCACCTACCTGAACTTCTGGTCTATAGCTACTCGTGTAAACTCCATTACAATAGGTAAACCCGAAGGGTGTGCAGTCACAACACAGCTAAAAATGAATTTTGCGTGTTCTCCGGTGTATACTTTTGATAACATTCACGAATACCACGTTATCCGAAGACGGCGGCTTCGCGCGCGCGCGCTTTAAATTAAAAGCAGGTGCAAGGGTACGCGGTAGAACTCTGGCACTTGTTTTTGGTAGTTCAGTTTTTTTTTTTTTCAATCGAAAAGCATACTTATATATATATAAACAAGAGATATATAATGTTGATTGCATAAAAATGGGTGGAGAAAGTCACACTTCAAAATGTCAATCATATCGACCCAATTAAGCTTCGAGAAATAGGTCAGATTATATTAAAACCACAATAAAAGTGCGAGTATCAATTAAAAACGAGTAGATAAAACAAGGAGCCAAAAAAAACAAGAGATTAGAATGTTGCATCGACAAACATGGTGGACGGAGGAGGAGGCAAGCGGCTGCCGAGACTTGTCGGACCACCCTAGCCGAACTAGGATGAGTTGAGTCCATAATGGGTTCCCACCCACTTTCATCTTGATGTTGATATTGTTGCTTGAGATTACCACGGGAGAAATGGCAAGGGCCAGCCGTGGGAATTTTCCCTGTTGAGGGGCATTCCAACTAGCGCCACTAGAATCACCAAGTTGACCAAAAACCCCGCCATGAATAGGGAAGGGGCGAGAGAGCGAGGGGGCGCCGCCGGCGAGAGAAGGGCTCCACCGGCTCCATGACCGTCGTTTGTGAAACTCCCGACCTCGAGGCGAAGAGAAGAGCGACGCGGTTGAGGCGGCGCAGCGAATGCAACGGGGGCATCCGTGGCACCCGTGACCGCACAAGGGCGGTGGCCCAGTGGTCAAGCAAGTGCTGGAGGTGCTCAACCTCTAATCGAAATTTCTCAGCTGGTTCTATATCTAGAGCATCACAGTGGAGAGAACAAACACTTTATTAATAACAAATTTATATATTTATATCAACAAATATATGTCAATTCTAAAGTCAATGTTTTGATAAACCGATGGAGCACTTTCAAGAAAATCTCATATGGAATCAAATAAATAGTTCCTAGTAAACAAAATGTTGGGCACATACCATAAAATAATGGCGTCCTCTTCACCATTGGAACCCATGCTAAATTCATGTTACCTTTGCTAGAGAGAATATGGAAAAGTAACCAAGGTAAAATAACTACGATTAACGAGAAATTTCCTTATAAGATATGGAATCCTACATAGAATTGCAACTAAAAGAAACCATTGAAAAATATAAATCCATGTATTGGGCCAGTAGTGGTTGTATGAAATTTTTGTGGTATAGGAAGTCAGTGTAGTCTAAATTGCAGAGCAGAGGATCATGGGATGTTGGAGCAATATCCAGTAGTCGACACTAGTCTAGCCGCCCCATATTCTAGTGATAGATTTTTGACAAGCATACAAAGAAATAAGCTAGCCGCAATATTCAAAAGTCGACACTAGTCTAATCTCTCTATTCCTGCATTTGACAAGTATACAAAGAATTGGGGAAAATAAATGCATATTAATTTATAGTAGAATGTATGTCAAGCAACTTCCAAAACAAATAAACAGATGATCAGAAATAGGAAAATAAACTGATAATCCAAAATACAAGAAGCAACAAACTAACTTGAGAGTGATGTGTTGTTCCGAACTGAAATGTGGAGGCTCCTCAATTTGCTCATTAAACAGTAATCAAATATTAGTGAAAACCAATATTCAGCATAAAGGAGGTGGTGTAAAGCAGCAGAGGCAGGAGGGGAGAAAACAATAAGTGCTAGACACATGCAAGGATAGGGTGGTTACTCAGGCAGATGTCACTGCCAGGTGTTAGTAACAACAGTGCCCATTTGAGGAGCATGGCTGAGCGACACGTATGAAAGCCAAAACAAGGTTCTTAACGAAGCATGATGAAAAATGGGAGAAAATTGCACTATGAAATGCCTAGTGTAATAATGTCAATAATATTTTACTTACATTGGGTCAGTATGTTCTCTTCATATGTTATTTTAGGAGTCCTCTTTATTTTCTTTTTTATCACCCCTTGGTTTATCACAAAGTGTCGAGTCTTGATTAAGTAATGGGTATGTTTCATTCACCAGTCCTTAGAAATAGTTCCTCTAACTTCAATTCTATGTTATTGAGGAAAATATTTGTCTCTTTCACTTTCTTGTTACACCTATTCATCCAAATGGGGTGAAAATTTGAGGGTTTTAAATAGGAAAGTTGATCACAACAAATTGAAAGAGTGTTTATCTCCATGTTATTCAAACGTCTTCATGTTAAAAGAGTGGTTTCTCAAGACATTATTGAAAGAATAGGTGAAACCCAATAACCTCCTTAATTTGGACTCACTCTAGAAATGTTAAAAGCTATTGCAAATAATAAGTAATAATAGAAAAACACTAATTTCAATAAATCAACCGAATGAAATTGATATCAACAAACTTCTTTTAATTTACAAATAAATGTGGTCTATATATTTGTGCAACAAACTTCCACCCGAATATACAAATTTCTTTTAATTGATAGAAAAAACAAGAGTTGTACTCCAACTTTAATTTTGACTATATGATAGACATCTGGGAAACAACTTCCACATGAATAGATACACATGTGACAAGTGGTCAAGCTATGACTTCCGCTTATCATAATCTAAGTTTAATAAGTGTGCATAGTAGACTAAGTCAACAAAGCTTATATAAAGCTAAATAAAGCTAAGTAAACTTAAAATAAAAGGTGTATATATAAATATTGCATAAACACCCTTCTTTAACTTATGTAAATCAAAAATAAAGAAGAAATGGGCCTTGACAAACTAGGCTTGATAAGGTACCCATGTACAATAAGTACAACTTGGAAAAAAGAGATACAAAACAAAGGTCTCTCAAAAATCAGATTAAGTACTATGAAAATGCATTAGATGGGATGAAAGTCGTCACTAAAAAAGTAGTGGATGGGATGAAAGCCATCACTGAAGAATATGTAAGAAGTGCAAGTGAAAAGAATGGTGAAGAACTCAAATATGCACAAGTGGTTTGAATCCACTACTCGATCACTAAAGAAGACAAGTTGACATTGTATGCACCAAAATAACTCCAAGGAGATTGTCAATCTATCGAATGAGGTGACAAAAGTACAAAAGAGTACACCAAGAATGTCATCACCTACCTAAAGTAGATGATGTGATGTGTCAAGGAAATCAAGGGACACAACACCCGAACAAGAAATACGACTACACCCCACCCCATAATGTTGAATGGGTGGAGTGGGAAAAATAAAATATCTACATGAGTGGTCATAATCCACTACTCGAACCATGGAAAATGACAAACTTAGGTATGCCAAAAAAATGCACTCTAAAAGGAGACCTTTTGATTGTCGAGGTGTTGAGCGATATAGAAAAGGGTCTCTCATAAATAACATGACACTGATAGTGGTGGGAATACATAACAACTACGAAAAGGGTGTGCAAAACAAGGCATAAATGTATGAAGGTAGACTAGACTGTGAAAAACAAAACTCCCACGGAATTTTATACCTTATTGCAACTATACATCCCAAAAAACACCAAATAAGATAATAAGACACTATATACACGAGAATATCTCAAATAAGGAGATAATTGTCAAAGAAATGTAAAATCAATGTGAGAGTTTCTCCAAAACAAGGGAGCAATGCTAAATAGATTTTCTCCAAAATAAAGGCAACAATTCTAAGTAGAATGAGCAATGTGTGGCCAATGTAGCTAAATGGTAAAGGATCTACGTCTATCGAGCCCACATAAAAAAACTTTGATGATGTCACCATGACTGATCTGAAATCTATCCAGGAAAATATATATGGTAGATGAATATGCTTACATGTGATCTAGTGTGTCATGTGCACAAATGGTACATGTGAGGAATCATCTCTAGAAGTGTCATGACTCTCATGTCTGACTGAAGTAGTCTTAGGTCTCTCATGCCTAAGAATATGTGCAAAAGGACTCATGTGTTGCTCAATATCCTCACAAAGAGTGGAGCAAACAAAAACATGTGAGTGTGCACGAAGTGGACCCGATGAAGAATCATTTGCTTTATATCCAATGTCATGGCAAACAATCCAATGAATATATTGGATAGGGGTAGTGATACCTTGTAAATGTTTACCTATGCCTTCACCAAAATGATCCATATAAAGGAGAGTGTGGGATACAAAATCCGTCGTGTGATTCTCAAATGATACAAACATAATGATGGGTGAATATGAAGTGTAGGTTGCGATAGGTGCAACAATGGGCACATCGGAATCAACGGAAACTCATGATAGTAAAATTAAAGGATGAATATGTGTCAATACGATTTGAATCAATGACATAATGTAGACCATGTTGAATGAGAGATATATCCATGGTGTCAATCGACATTGCAAGCATGCAAAAAATGTCATGCAATGATTGAAGGAGGGTGTATTTTCCAGAAAATAGTGAGAGTAATAGAGAGTTGTGATTTTTTTCTTCTATTCTCTTCAACAAATCTAACCATTTCTTCTTGAAGTGAACATACTTTTGTAAAGAGCATGGTGTTTTCCGAAAGTAGGTAATTTTTTTCTTGCATAAGAGGGTGGAAGTCATGGATGTAATCCATTTACAATAGCAAGACAAAAATGCCTTGGAAGAACCTCAAAAAAATGAACACACTCAATAAACACCTCCCAAACTGCTTATAATAATGCAGTTCTTACAAAATTTCCTCAATATAATGGTTGACATGCAAGCCAAGAATAAAATAATCCTAACCCAATTTTTTTAATGGAAAAATACGAACCCCTAGTTGAAATAGGTGGCACTTTATAAGTAGTGTGATTTACATATCAAATACAATCAATAAATTACAAATTTATGCTGAAAGTAGAATTTTGGTACAATATGAACTAAAACAAAACCCACCATTTTAAAGTACACAAAAAACACACACTGTCAATTTTTTTATCTTGATTCGACACAGGTATCAAAAGATATAGCCAATTGAAAGTATACAAATTGAGACAAAACACCAATAGCTGTGAAAAAACATAATTTTTGCAAAATATGGGCCACCAAAATTTATAAATAACAACTCCAACATGTAGAGCATGAAAAAATACACAATTCTAAAAAAAATTCTTTGTGGGTCTTTTAGAGAAGAAATATAGCCTTTAGAAAAATATTTAGTCAAAAAATGATGCTCAATTATGCAGGCTATGTGAAATTTTGCATATGGATCTAAGAAAGATAGTTTTAGGTCATATGATGGCTGAAATAAGCACTTGAGAGCTAATTAGGGTGCGAGGGCTAATTTAGAGACTTGGGAGGGTCAAATGGACATCCAAGAACTTAAATAAAGCTTTTAAGGCTAAGCATGTAGCCTAAGGGATTTGAACTCCAAACCTCTTGGTAACCAATGACTTACAAAATATAATTTCCATCACACCACTTATCATGCTTAATATAACATTTGGAAAAAATTGTCTTTATTGAAGATAAAATACATTTGAAGGGTTGCCCAAGCAATTACAAACTTCAAACACACACTCTAAGAGCACTGTAAGTACAAATTACAAAAACTTATAATTTTGGAAAGCTTGTGAGATGAAGAATCGAAAAATAATGATTGGATCATCCAACCTATAAAAATTCACAAAAATGTTATACACCTGTTTTTGTGGCTTTGTCTGCAAAAGTGAAACTTAAAAAATTCATAGAAAATAATCCATATATCGAAACTCCCCATTTTTTAAAATGTGTATTTTTAAATTTAGTATCTACTAAAAATATCAAGAAGAACTAGAAAAATTTCTTTTTATCCCGAAATTTTAAAAATGCCTTTAAAAGGGTTGGAAAAGGGTCTTTTCCAAGAATAAAAAACCATACGTTTTTGTAATACCAACAATATGATATTCCTAAAATATTACAAATAACCTAGAAAGTTATATGGATAAAAAGAAGAAAAAAAACTTCAACACCATAATTACCAATTGATGGAGCACCACTAGGAAACCATGAAAGAATAAGTGAAACCCAAGAACCTCCTCAATTTGGACTCACTCCGAGAAAATGCAAGAAGCTACCGCAAAATAATAAACAATAATAGAAACACATTACTGCCAATAATCAACCAAATGAAATTGATATCAACAAACTTCTATTAATTTACTAATATAAGTGGTATATATATATATATATATATATAGAAAGAGAGAGAGAGAGAGAGAGAGAGAGAGAGAGAGAGAGAGAGAGAGAGAGAGATAATATACTATATATATATAGTTCTAACAACTCTTGCTTTTAATATCTATATAGTTGAAAAGCAAGAGTTGTTGGATATATATATATATATATATATATATATATATATATCAAAAGCAAGAGTTGTAGTCTAACTTTACTTTTGACTATATGATAAACATGTGTGCAACAACCTCCACATGAATAGGCATGCATGAGACAAGTGGTCAAGTTATGAGTGTCACTTATTTTAATCTAAGCCTAAAAGGTGCACAAAGTAGACTAAGTCAACAAAGCTTAAATAAAACTAGGTAGCTTTAAAACAAAATGTGCATAAATATAAATATTTCACAAACACATAAACATATCCATGCTTCAAAAGAGTGGTTTCTCAAGATATTATTCTTGTTATATTTGTTCTGACCCTACTCGTTACTATCGTGATATTTGAATAATGACTATGATATACAAGCTTAGATTGATGACTAATTCTTCTTGTTGAATTCTTCATGTACTCATATCAACATTCATCCTTTATGCAATTGATAGAACACATGATATACTCTAGATTATATGGAAATGATTCCACTCTTCTAAGCCTTGTAGATATTAAAATGGATAATCTTCCTACGTATATTTTTTCAATGATACACCAAATATTTCTAAAATGGAGATAAATAGGGTACAAAAATGAGATCTATAGAGTCTATCTACGATCCAAATAGTCGAGCCCTAGGGACCTCTTTCCTCAAATATTTAACCCATCTTCACTTTGAGGGGTAGGTAATCCAACCTATAGGTTACCCTAGAGTACAAAAACCATATATTTTAAGGGTTTCATTACCATAATTTAGATTTTTCTCACACTTCCTCCGCATCGAAATAAAATAACATAATCCTCGGGTATATCATACTCATCATATTTTCTCTATTATATAGGGGACTGAGGATCATATTATATTTAGATTTTCTTCTTACTATGAGATCAAGGGTGATTATTTTGCCTCTTTAAATAATTATGATATAACTCTCCTCGTATCTTCATGACTTGTGAGAATTGAAGATTATTGTCTCTTTTCTTTTGAGAGATATTTTATCTTCACCAATATTTGTGAAAGATTTTACTTCCACAATGCATTGTATATAGATGATTGCTTTTTTACTCATATTATTTCTTATTCAAAATTGAGTAAAAAGTGACCTCATGACAAGGTTGTTGATATGATGAGATATGTGAGGCATCAAAGAATATGATTTTTTCACATATTTTATCTTGGATGCATATCATAATTATGTTACATTATCTTTCTAGTTTTTTCAAGTCACTTCTTTTCCCCTTAATTTACATTCTATTTCTCCAATCTCATAGGTCAAATTTGGATTTTCGTGAACATTAATATCATTATCTTATCTTCTCTTTATATGTGTTTTAATTATTGTGCATGCATGTATGGCATACAATGTAATTAAAACATGGAATAAATTCAAGTTATATGATCGGGGAATCCAAGTACAATAATTTGAATTCGTTTAGATAAGTAAATGTTGTGATTACTCAATTTAGAATTGACAAGACAATATAAAGATGTATTAGCTAATTTTGGATGTTTGTCACTCATAGAAGGTTACTTAGTAGCTAGTGGAGATACTATAAAATACACCTTGGTGTATAAGACCACACCTTAGAAATATCTTGAATAAAAAAATTAAAATCTTAAAATACCATAAAAACAAGAAAACACATCTAAAACAATTGAAAAATATAAAATAATATAAAAATTCTCAAAATAATAAAACATACCTAATCAATAGTAGAAAAATACATCAAATGGGTTGTGGTAAAAAGACACATATGATGGTGTAAAGGGTGTTGCCTAGCCATCTACCAAAGGTTCTACTCCTAGGAAATACCAATAAATAAGGGATGTGGTGGGATCGTGCCCTAAAGATAATTTGGAAAAATGGAAAACCCTCATCCTCCGAAAATAAGCCTAAGAATTCGTTACACCTAATCCGTGCAAGATTTGGATTCAATCATAAATAATAATAAGAAAATACACCACCACATGCATTGATCAAGTCCTTCTAACTCTCAACCACCAATAGTAAATGTCATCGGGAATGTCTTTGTACATTAACATCACATATTTCCCTCACTGCCTCCATCTCGTAAAACCTATAAAATAAGGCCCTTAGTTCCTCTTTTTGGCTCTTGGGCTATTGATCATTTCCCTCCATCATTTTCACATATTTTCACTTGGAGGTTTCCTGAAGGCAAAGGATAAGTGTGAACAACAATCACAAGCCCGTGGTAGTCCAATTTCTTAAAAAATCCATACGGAGTTCTCCATTACCTAGGTGATTGGTAGATAATTGATGTGTGATTTTCAAATCAACCAAAATATTCTATGATCATTAGCACTTTGGCCAAAATTATTTATTGGGGTTTTCAAGGCCTCTAGTAAGGCATATCTACATTTATTTTAATCAATTTATCAACATATTTTTACTTTTTCATCTTATCAATTGTATCAATATTTGAAAACAAGATAAGGATCTAATTGAGGTAGGTCCCTTAACTAACAAAAATACTAATCATTCTTTAAGTTTTATTATGTAGATTAAAAGAGAGGTTATATTGCTTATACCATGGAAAAACTAGACAATTTATCTCATGACACAAAAGCAATGGTTGCTTAAGCCCATTTTTATATGTATAAATTATATTTGTGTTTTTGTAATTTATATCTCTAACACTTGTAGGTGAGCTCATTTCAATGTATATATTTTGGTGACAATAGTGGAACCTAGCTCTAGAAGCAATTTAATATTTTACCTTTGAGTCTAACATATTTAGGGTTTGTAAGGTTTTACAATCTTTTGTTACATTTTTACAATGTTTGTGTCATAGGTCTAACTTCATCATTTGCATGTCAAAATAAAAAAATTGTAGGCCGATTAGCTAAACAACTACCACAAAAAAATTTAGACTATAAAATAAAATAAAAAAATCAAAATTTACATTTTTTGTTTTTATTTTATCTTTCGATGAATTGCATATGCTCTTCCCTTGTGTCTCAAGGTAACCTTGGGAACTATAAATAGTTTCAATCTCTTAGGGGGAAATTTGATTTAATAACCAAGGGTCTATTAGTTTAGATCCTGTATGCCGACAATCTATATAATTTTAAGGAATGAGTTATATATTTTAGTAAATCTCTAGTGAATTGCATGGAGTGAAGTAAGGGGATTTTACCCTTTAATACCCACACATTAGAAAACACTCCTCTAACTAATCCACTATTCTCGCATCACTCATATTATAGTACCCAATCACCACATTGACCATTCCCAACTTTGGTCACACAGGTGGCTCCACCCCTTACCTAATGATCGAACACACTCTCAAATATAATCCCATCCCTATATTGATCTCCCTATCACCCCCTTCCTAAATTCTAATAATTTCATAAGTTATCTCCCGTGATTTTCCTCCCATGATCTATAACACCCAAATCCATGTAAGGATCCCAACCATTCATGGTGCGACACAAAATCATCTACCCACCACATCCCCATTCACTAACACTCACTCCTTGGCCCGATCCCCATCTCTAGTACTTATCCACCTTATTCCACCTAGGCTTGTCACCTAAGTGACTTAATTAGTCCCACATGTGACCCACCTCATCACACTTTGTTACTAGCTCTCACACCCTCTCACTTATTTCATAAAACCCACAAAAATAACCCTCTCCTACCACATACCATCAAGTCACTCACCCTAAATTCATACCATTTTATACCTCTACCTCTTTATCCCCATGTCTACCATTCACCTCTCCCCCATGAACTTAATCCATTGAGACCACTACTCTCACATCCCATCCTATCTCGGACCCACTTCCCATCCCATCCCAAACATATACCTCACTAGTGTAGCCACCTCTATTACCACTAAATCCATGAAATACCATATTTTAGCACCCCTATCAAACACCTATCTCCTCCACACAATCCCACATGACTCCATTCCTATTACACAATCACCCAAATGACCCTATATTCTGTATAGTCATGCTCGTAATTTCCACCATCCACCTAGCGTTATAGTCACCTATGTACACCAACCTCATCATTTCCCTTCCACTCCTTCTCCACTTTTAGATACCTCTATATTTGCTAAATACAATACACCCACACCACTCCCAAACCACTATATCCAAGTTACATGTGTGACTATTCATTGTATGAATGATCGCTTTAATGATTGGCTTACTTGCTGCTTTACTTTAGTCTCATCTTTCCAAACTCTCTATTGATTTTTCCCTTTTGTCATGACCTTGATACCAAACCTATGATTATACCTCAGACACCCATAAGCTCAAGTTATTTCCTTGACCTTAAAGGATACACTATGAGATGGTTCATGGGATTAAACCCTAACTCCATCCATAGTTGGTAAGAGATGGAAACAATTTTCTTGGATAAATACCAAGACTATTGTAGAGTCCGGGACATGAAGGAAGAACTTTTTAGAATTCAACAAAAGGAGGATGAGAGTGTGGAAGATTATCTTGATCAGTTCCTCTTCCTTCATAAAAGGTGTGGCATTGGCCTTGATATAAACCTTCTTAAAAATTTATTCCTAAAAGGGTTGGATGAAGACACACATGAAGCCTTCAATCTTATGGGAAAAGGAGACATGAAAAAAATTAGAATTTACAGACATCATTGACCTCTATAGGAATTAATCCCAAACTTTCCCCAACCTTCGTAGAAAAAAAGGAAAAATGGCCAATGGTGATATATCCAAACTAAGAGAAGAGATTGTAAATTTGAGAACAGACCTCTTAGTTCAACTTAATACAACTATGGATAGGGAGAAATCTAGGAATACAAAGCCTTTGTCCATCTACTATCCAAGATGTAGGAACAAGCATGGGCTTAAGGACTACCCCTTAGACAAGACAGAAATATGTCTTGTCTATGATCTAAAGCATGCCACAGACCAATGTGGATTGCTTCCCTTGTTGAAGAACCATCTAAAAAAACACACAAGATGAAGCTAAGTTAAACTATATGGCTCAGAGGCAAGGAGGGAATTTTCAATCAAATCAAAATCAGTCCTATGCACCAAAAACACAATGGGTCCCAAACTAATGGAATGCACCATGGCCATACCCCCAGCCTTGGGCTCAACAAGTCCCACAGAATGGAGTCCTCAATGGAATGCACCACCAAGTTATTATAAAAATCCTGGACTCCAAACCCAAACATTCCATCATTTCAACAGATTTAATCCTCAATTCCAACAACAGTGGAATGTACCTCAAGGATCAAGGAAGAAATATTATAACCAAAGAATACCCCAAGGTCAACAATATTTGTTGACTGGGCCTACAAATGCTACCCCATCCGAACAACCTGCCCAACCAAAGATTCCGTATAAAATTGTGGTGAAACCTAGAAATGTGAGCGGGGTAACCCAATATACAATATAAAATAAAATAAAAATGCCATAGTGAACTCTGTGGATTGTAGAAACATCTTGCTGTGTTTAGGGAAGGTTACCTCAAAACCTTCATCTCCTATTATAGAATAAATCCCTAAAGATAAAGAAAAGCCAGAAGAAACACAACCTAGTCTTGTTGTTGAAGAAACACCCCAACCAAATGCATATATTCCTTTTCCATCCAGACTCTTGGAGAAACATAACATTGTAATTCATGAACAACTAGAGTTAGAACTAATTCATGGAATGAGGAAATTAAGTATTGGGATTCCTCTATTACAATCTCTTAAGGAAATTCCAGAATTAAACAAAACCATCAAAGAGATTTGTTTTAAGACTCCAGGAAGAAGAAAGAACCATCCTAAAACCATCCATGTTGATGGAAAACTTGCTAGTATACTAGAAGGGAATATGACCCCTCCTAAATACGAGACCCTAGAATTCCTATTGTTATAGTCTGCATAGGAGATGTCCAGATCCCAAACGTCCTAATTGATTTAGGAGTTGCTATCAATATGATGACCACAAATATCTTGTCCACATTGTCTCTCCTTGAACTGCAATCAACCTTAATAGTTCTACAAATGGAAGACCAATTTGTAAACAAGCCAAAAGGGATTATAGAAGATGTTACCATCACCATTGAGTCATGGGACTATGCGGTAGATTTTATGGTTATCAAAACGAAGAATAGGAAAATTAGATACCCTTTAATCCTAGGATGCCCTTGGTTAGTTATTGTTGTTTCCCTCATTGATTGCAGAACATGAAATATGGTGATTAAAAATGGACATGATTCCAAAATTTATCCATCTATCCATCCGCAAAACCTTTTTCTATAGAAAATAAACAATGGTGGAAGGATAATACAAATGAATCAAAAGACATCATTTCATCTTTGGCCATGGTCATAATTCAAGAACATTCAGATCAAATTCAAGATGGTGACCATGAGTCCTACGTTGGATGGAGTATAAGTCTTGTACTTGAGCATAGATCTTGTGTTGGATTGATTACTAGTCCTACACTACCACTAGTAGAAATAAGAGATGACATGATGGATGAAAATAATCAATCCTATCATCTACCCTTTTTCACAAAATATAGACTTGACCGAGTCTATCTTTCAAAATATCACTTCTATTCATATATTACTTCCCCACAGTGCCCATTGAATGAATTATTGAGAGAGTATCTCATTGTAAATTATCTCCATCCAGATACCAAACAACTACCTATTTTCCTAGGGAAAACATTGGTAGTCAATAGTTGGTTGACTAGTCAGGAAGAGAATACCCTGTTTGAACTCTTATGCTCTCATCCTCAAGATTTTTCTTGGGAATATAGTGACATGAAGGGTATTCACCCTAGTATTTGTACACACCACATTTACATAACTAATTCCAGGCCAGTCAAACAACCAAAAAGAAGGATAAACCCTGCATTAAGAGACATTGTAAAAATTGAAATTGAAAAAATTACTTAGGGTAGGATTCATTTATCCAATCTCAGATAGCCATTGGGTTTCCCCATCAGTTATAGTTCCTAAAAAGAATGGGAAATGGAGGGTTTGTGTGGATTATAGGGAGTTAAATAAGGAAACTCATCGAGATTATTTTCCATTACCTTTCATTGATCAAGTCTTAGATAATTTATTTGGAAAAATACATTTTCATTCCTTGATGGGTTCAACGGGTACAATCAAATAACAATAGCACTTGAGGATCAAGACAAAACCACTTTTACCTACCCATGGGGAACATTTTCTTACAGGGTGTTACCTTTTGGTTTATGTAATGCTCTTGCCACTTTTTAGAGAGCCATGTTGGCAATCTTTGTTGATCTCACTCATGATTGTGTTGAGATTTACATGGATGAATTCATTGTTTATGGGGAAAAATTCCAAGAGGCAATTGAAAATTTAGACAAATTCCTTTCTAGGTGTGAAAAACATTAGTTATCCTTAAACCATGAAAAATGCTTATTTATGATGGAACAAGGGATAGTCTTAGGCCATCACATTTCAGCTGAAGGAATCAAGGTAGACCCTAACAAGGTCAGTATCATTGTAAAGCTCCCATCTCCCACAAACCAAACAGAGGTGAGAATTTTTCTCGGCATGTTGGTTACTATAGAAGGTTTATTTCAGACTTTAGTAAGATAGCTTCTCCATTGTTTTCTCTCCTAACTAAAGACTCTGAATTTGAATGGATAGAGGCATGCCAACAATCCTTTGATATTATCAAAGAAAAATTGATAAATACCCCAATATTAAGAGGCCCAAATTGGAATCTTCCCTTCCATATACAGATAGATGATTCCAATGAAGCAATAGGGGTTGTACTTGGTCAACAAGAAGGAGGAGCAATGCATGCTATAGAGTATTTCAATAAAAACTTCTCCCCTTCTGAAAGGAACTACACTACCACAAAGAAGGAATTTCTTGTAGTTGTTTATGTAATTAAAAAGTTTCACCATTATATCACATGATATGAAGTGATTGTTCACACTGACCACTCTACTATTAAGTATCTAATGAATAAAACTTTAGTGCATGATAAGATTGTAAGATGGTTACTGTTATTGTAGGAATTTAATATTAAAATTATTGACAAACCAGGAAATCAAATGTGGTGGTTGATTTTCTTTCAAGATTGACCATTTCAAGAAAGGAAGAGTAGGTCAATGATGATTTTCTAGATGAACATCTATTTGTAATTTCTATTGTCTCTCCTTGGTTTGTAGATATGGCTAACTACTTGGCTACAAGGAAGTTCCCATTTTTTTCACACATAAGAAAAGAAAGCAATTGATTAAACAAAGTGTGATGTATACATGGTTAAATGGAATTATTTTTAAATGTGGACCTGACCATGTTTTACGTAGGTGTGTAGCTGAGGATGAGATATTTGACATACTTAGGGAATGTCATGATGAGCCATCAGGAGGACACTATTCAGTTAAAATAACCATTCACAAAGTCTTGGGAGATGGTTATTATTGGCCTTCCTTATAAACAAATGTCAAAAAGTATGTGTGGCAAAGTGTGATCAATGTTAGAGGATGGGAAAACTAACATTTACATCTGAGATGTCACTCCAACCTCAAGTTGTTTTAGAACCATTTGAGAAGTGGGGATTGGATTTCATTAGACCAATTGACCCAACTTCTCAAGGGAAAGAGTACATTTTGGTTTGTACAGATTATGTCACTAAATGGATGAAATGTAAGTGATTAGGCTAAAATGTAATTTTATATGCCTAATCTGAATGCAAGATTGCATTAAATGAATAATAAATTATGTACAACAATAAAATCAAGCAAACTAAAAAATATAATGTATAAGCCTAAGTGAAAAGAAGGAATAAGGTGACTTAGCTGATTCATAGAGTTATAGAGAATGCACAGAGTTAGATAACAAAAAATGTGAAGCACCGAATATCGCATTAGATCTCAAAAAAATGCATAAGCTGGAGGAACATGCTTGGACTGGGGCTCTGGAGAGAGGCAAGGGAACTTGCGGGCACCCTAGACTTGATTCTAGGTGTGCTGGTCTACAAAATTCTCGAAACCTCCTTTGAGATGTCGTAAGGATTTTTCCTTTAGTTTCCTTTGATCACTCTGAGGTTGCACCAAGATTGCCATGGTCGCTATAAATTTGTAACAAAGTATGAACCTGCAAAACCCTCAAACATACATCAAATCTTGAAAAGAAAGATGCGAGAATGAGGGTCGGTACGACCGTCCTCAACTGTCATAATGGTGAACTTATGATTGAGCATTGCACTATATCTTAGACATAATGTAGTTATATGTGTGCATGCAGAATTGTGCCCTAGGTTTCTCTTGTGCCAGTCACACTTGGATAGCGAGAAAGTAACTAGATGTAGAATGTAGTAAATGTGTGCATGGAATAGAATGAAATTCCCTCCTATGAAGTGTGATGTAGAAAACTATCCCTTGTGTCCCTTATAATGGAGCTAGATGGATGCAATGGAGCTCTTAGATTCCTTGATGGATGAAACCTTAGGTGGTGATAGCTAATGCTTAGTGCTTGGTCCCTTATTATGATCACATAACTTTATATTTATATGATTCCCTTGCTTGAATTTTATAATTAACCCCGAAAAGGCTGAATACCAAAAAGATAAGATGCTCAAACGGATAGAAAAGACCCAAAAAGTATGAGTAAAGTACAAAGAGGATAGGGGCACCCAGAGGGGATGAGGGCACTTGACGTTGGTGTCCTAGTGGGTGTTGGTGTCTAGGATGAAAAATGTCGAAGAGTAAAAATGTAGACTAAGCAAGTAAGGGTGTAAGAATGAAATTAAAAACATAAAGAAAAGAAAGGTGGCTAAAGACATGGGTTAATTAGTAATTTTTTTACTTAGGAATCATATGAATAGTAGTATGTAATCATGACTAGATAATTACCCAAAGTGCGTGATTTTGTGTCTACATTTTCCCCACTTTATGTTGGTGAGTGGAAATATTGGTAACATAAAGTAGATAGAGATGCGTATCTGATAATGATGTAGATCGATGATGCAAGTGTGCCGAGGGACAAGACAAAGCGTGGAGTGATAAAAATGTGAAGCATGGATGCTAAGGAGGATAAAGTGAAAAAGTGATGAAAATTAACCTAGGGCGAAAACACCTGTGTATATGTCACGATATACCTGTTGTTTATGTCGATCTTGTTGTTGTGATGATGTGGATGATGTTGTTGTTGATATTGACTACCGTTTCCCATAAGGATGGACCTACAAAAGAGAATCTGAACAAGGAGTCAAATACACCTGTATATGTGTAAAAAGAATGTAAAGGAGTATGTAGAATGAAAAGTTTGAAAAAGGAACATGTGTACCTAATCCGTGATGAGGAAATAGTGTAGAAAGGATCCCATAGATGATGTCGACCCTCAAGTTTTTCAAGCAATCTCACACCAATGAAATGGAAGAAGTGTAGCTATAATAGTCTGACATCATCCTCCAATCCTTTAACTATTTCCCACAAGGTAGAACATAATTATAGATGGTGTGTATAAAAACATGTGCTAAGGACCATATCCCCTATAAAATTCACTATGTATGGAGTTCTATAGGTCAAGTTAAAATACCAATCACTGTGTAATTGCCCCGATTTGAGGAATCCAGAAAGGCCACCGTGCAAAGGACCCAAGTTTGATTATGAGACATGTCCGAAACTAAAAATTGTGTTGTACCAGATTACCATGTTGTGATGTGTATAATGATGTATGGGGTGAATGATTCACCTAGATTATTCCCCCTTGTTTGGGGTGCATGTAACATCGCATAAAGAGTATTCAACCCAAAGGAGGACCGATCATGCAGTGCTAAATTTGTGCCTGCAAGGGGGAGTGAATGTGCTAGGGAGAAACCAAGGTACACGTAAAAAAGTGGATAGGAGACAAGTGTTAGTACAAGAAAATACAAACATGCATGTATAGGACAAAATTTAAGCTACACAAACAATGTATAAGCTAAGACACAAGTAAACACACAAGAAAACAATGTGTCTTGTGAAAAGTGGGTTACAGACATGGGACACCACCCATGATGTCACAAGAAAATCAAGGCCGAAGTGGTCAGAGAAAAATTATGCACAAAAGACAAAGGAAAAAGCCCAAAAACAATGGCATATAAAGAACAAATAATGTAGTAGACAACCATGGAAGAAAATAGACATGCAAAAAATTCTGCACATGAAGCAACTATTAGAATGTTAGAAAGATAAAAATTATGTCAAATCATGTATAATCCGATAAAGTAGTGTGTTACAAAACAATAACACCTATAGTGTACAAAAGTGGATGCACCCAAGAGACTCTGATGGGACTGGTAATAGGTACTGTGCCAAACATCCATGCTATGTGTAATAAATTTGTATAGTCTACGATCACAACTAGAAAGGAAAACAAATGCACATGTGTGTATGATAAAGATAATGACATACAAGATATCTATCTAGCATGTGTAGTAATATGTACATGTAAAAACATAAGTAAGAAAGATTAAATATAACCAAGATATGCAAAATGTTGTGGATGAGGTAGAATGTAATGCAATGTGAATAATAGGAGCAACGTGCCCCGAGTGGATGTGTATGCATGCAATGAGGTTCATTTATTTATGCCCCCTCAACAGTCAAGAATGAACTGTAAATGAGAGTGCATCATTAGGAAATGGTTTGAATGATGTGTTGTTATGTGTTAAAAAGAGTTGATGAATAAAGCATGGATTGTTGATTGTAGAATGATGATGTGTAGATGATATCGAATGTAACATGTGGATGAGTAATTGTGAAGTTGTAGAATGAGGTGATGATTTATCCTAAAGTGTATATCACGAGGTGCGTGAGTAGGATGTCATAAAGCGTGATGATGTAGCATAAAGTGTATATCATGAGATGAATGAATAGGAAATCTAGAAAGGGGTGATGATTTAGCATAAAGCGTATATCATGATATGTGTGAAGAAGGCACTAGTTAGGAATGTTGCATGGTAAGAGGATTGAATGATTGAATGTGTGAGTGTGATGAGGTCCATTTGATATGCATACCCTCAATAGTTGAGTATGAACTGTAGGACTAGAGTCCGTCATTGGGTAATAAACGTAACATGTAGGAGTAGACATAATATAGATGTAGTGCGAATGTGTGTAATGAATGAGATGCAAAGTGTGTGGAATATGATGTGAGAGAAAATTTCCTAAGTGTATGATTCACGATGTGTGAGATGTGTAATGTGTAATATGAGAAAGTAATGTCGAGGTGTATGTGGTGAATGTATTTAGTGTAAAATGTGTGGTATGGTCAAGTGTGTGAGAATGTGTGATGTGTATACTGTGCAATGTGCAAGGTTCATGTGTATAGTATGCCCTCAACAGTCAAGTGTAAACCATATCACTAGAGTGCGTCATAATGAAATAACGGCGTGAGAGTGGTGGTATATGAGATAGAGGCTGTGTAGGTGAGTGAAGTTTATATGTATGAAATTGATGAGTATATGGTGGTAACATTAGTGCAACAAAATGTGTCGGCGATGGAGACCTATGTAAAGTAGATCGTGGCGGTGATGGACACCTATGTGGAACAAAACATGGCAGCGAAGTGCATTTAGATGTAAGAATTGTCCTAGCAGTGGACCTAAATTCATGTATTGGACTAGCAGAGCGATGAGACCACGCAGGTCGTGTGTGAGTAGGTGAGATAGGAACAAATGGTGCTTTAGGTTCTAGAGGACGTGGCATAGTAGGTGGACTAGGTGATGTATTGGCAACCATGAGAGGAGATTGCAACCATGGAATAGATGGAGGCACACCTTTGATGGAAATGAATTGATTCTTGTGAATGAATTTTAGACGTAAATGATGTATGTAGACAATAAAATGAAATTTGTGAATCCAATTGATTCCTAAGAGCATGTCACACCCATCAACTTCTTGTCCCACAAGGAAGGGTATGAACATAGTAAGAGGACCGAATGTAATGTGAAGCTTGAAAACACCATAGGAATTGTTCATCGGATATGAAATTTGTGAAAAAGGATATCTAATAAAGCGTGAGAAGCATAATAGAACATGCGCTGATGGGCCATGACAGATCAACCGATGAGTCATCGTATTCTCCAATCATTTAACCAAAATATTCTTCTACTAGTGTAATTATAAAACAAGGGATTCATGTCCTAGGATGTATGTAATGAAGCCTTTTGTAACTCAATTATTTAGTGGTTCCTTTTGGGGGTTTTGGTTTACATATTTCCCCTTGTCTCTGCTAATCTATGGAAATGTAATGCTAAACTACTAAAACAACGTTGTTGTAATAAAATGTATTTAAAGGAAATACTTTAACTAGAATTGAAATGCACACACTAAATTAAGATAACATAATTCAAATAACACACACATACTGAATTGAAATAACATTAAGGGAATATACCAAAGCAAGGAAATAAGCAATTGCATTCAAATAAGCATTCAGATATGAACTTATCAGAAAACCACGAGTGTGCATAAAATGTAAATCCTCCAATCACCTTGGTCAAGTGGGACCTTTCTATTCCTTGGGATGGAGGTACTCTCAACACCATATTATATCCAAAATGGCATCAACTATATTAATTCAAGTAAATTTTGAGACATGCTCAACATAACATTGCAAAGTAAATACTAACCAATAGGTCACTGTAATGTAAACTGCTATATCAACTAACTAACTTCATTGTTATTAAGAATATGTCTATTTATAGACAGTCATACCTACACATCATGCCATAACTATAGGCACTGAATTCATCCACTAACAACCTTATTAAAGTTTCATTGAAATCCTACAATAATGCCAAAAACAGGATTCACGTTTGTAGGCTTGTTGTGGAAAAAGTCCTCCATGATGGCATGATGGCTACAAACTCAACCTCCTTGATTACAACTTCTAGAATTGGTAGTAAATGCTTGCTATTAACCTACACATGTCACCACATTTACTCATAGAGGTGATTAGTGGGAGTTTCTACTGGTCAACAATTTGCATGAAACAAGAACAAGAGAAATGCATTAACTTTACTAGGATACAACTATATAAAGCATCCCCATGCACTAATTAACATGTTTTAAGAAAAAATTAATAACCTCATAGATGATATAATAAGCCAAATAATGCACTCATCATCTCCCCTGCACTTTACCTTTTGCATGTCCCTATGCAAACTTATCTCTTTCCTACTCTCTGCTAAGCTATTGTGCCATGTCATATTCTTCAAATTGATTTGCATATTGTTTCCTTGTCCCTTTACATCCTTGAGAATTTGAAATAACCTCTACCCATGCTGTGAAGCTATCATATGACTGGGCATAATTTTTCCATCAAGTGGTCATGGGACTCAGAAGATGAGGTGGTCTTACTTGTATTCCAATACAATCATCATTGTACCCTTCTTCATTATTCTTAGACAACTACCGGATAATTTCAATAAGTTCATCTCCTCTCCTCATGCTCCAAATGAGATTTTGGGGGAGATTACTTCCCTTCTCTTCAATGATAGATTTAGTGTATCCCATCATTTATCACAAGCTTGCAATGCCTCACCAAAATGATGTCGACTATAAATTTCAAAATATTGCACACACTTTTGTAAAACTTGTGAAGTGTTTTCTCCAACACCAACTTGATAATACATAGATCTGAAATTTTTCTTCATGGACACATCATTGTGATGGGTAGGCCTAATGTAGAAACCTATGGTTCATGATGTCTGATTAAACAAATCTGTTTTCTCATTCCATATAATCTGGTTTCTAAGCAATGACTAAAAATCCTTCAACTGAAAATCTCCCACAAACAAGTTAATGAGGAAATCAGGCACATTGGTGACCAACATATTGTGAAGGTAAAATTCACACAGTAGATTCTGGATATCAGGAGTACAATTTTGATAAATCCCTAAGAAAGTGTTACCATCAGGGCTTCCCAAGGTTCTTTACTACACATTCTCATCAACTTCCAAGCATAAAATTTCTCTTGAACAAACATGTTGTAGATGGAGGAAGGTTTCCTACAGAAAGAAGCTTACAAGCCAAAGGAAAAACAAAGTCTATAATAGATTCCAACTTTTTCTTATCATTTATACTAGTTTTAACTCTTCTTTAAGCTTTTATTTTCATTTGTCAATTCTTTATTCTGAAGAGATAATTGAGTTAAATCATTCCATACTTTTATACCACTATCCCTTTGCCTTTTGAGACTGCTAACTTCTACCTTTAAAGTAGTAATTTCCCTAAATTTTTCTACAGTCCTTTGTGTAAACTTAGTTTGTAAAGACAAATTGGTTTCTTGCATACCTTTCAAATTTTCTTTTAAGGAGGTAATTTCATCCTGGTAATGTCTCAACACATCATCCCCATGTGGTTCTTGATCACCAATTTGCATCGTAACAAGTTTTGAAGCTCTGGTTTGTTTTCCAAAGTCTTTGCAGGAATTTTGAGCTATAGACTCGGTTTAGAGTGACAGAATGTCTATTATATTAGTATTAGGGCACTTTGCACTACGAAAACAATTATTGTGAATGCATCATCCCTTGATTCTTTATCAAGGGAAGACAAAATACTAGCCTCATCTTTCTCTTCTAAAATAGGAGAACAGAATCCTCATGAAACATTTATGGTTGGGAGACTTCAAGCCTTTGTAAGGTACAAGACCTTGGTTGCAACATCATAGCAGAATGGATTGGTATGGTATTTTTACCTTTGGAAACTTGTGGTACAGAGGATGGGTTATCCTTACTAATGAGATTCCTCCATAGTTTCTCTTGAAGGGTGAGGAATTGACTCGAGCTTAGGCCGAACACTGGGAGATGGTTCCTTCTTGATTTTCTTTTGTTTTGAACTCTCCCTTGCACTAATTCTTTCAATCTTCCTTCGGCCTGTAGAAAGCTTGATGTGAACAAATTAATTGGATAAGTCTTGGGTGCTTCAATGTAGCCTTACCACCTCCATTTTTGTACTTCTTGTCCTACTTTGATGACCGCATCAGAGAGATATTCTGGTAAATTAACCCCGAGTTCAGGGTTTGTGCGGCCCCTCTTTAGATGAGTAAAAATTTTTAATGAATATCCTCCAAGTACAGATGGCTTTCCATCGCAGATAAAATATCTGTTGACCCACTTGGCTACCTCCTTCCAAATACCAGGAAAACTCACCCGCCGAATTCCTTTTTGAGTACCAAAGGAAGTAAGAATCACTTCGGAGGAGATTCACCTTCTTCATGGAATAGTGGTATTAAATCCTTGAGTGGGGCATTGGTCATAACTTTGAGACCAAAATATGGCAAGCCAGATAGGTCAGCAAAAATTTGACTACTTATCTCAATTCTTTTGCCCCCAATTTGTGAATAGGTTGCCTCAAAGTTTATCAGAACTCATCAACCAAATACTCATCAAAACCCTCAAATTTTCTGATAAAATCCAACCACCCTGCATCATGAAATACCTAAGAAATAACAACATTTTGTAGTAGCATTTCTAGAGAATCTGGTTTGGATATCTTTTTCTGCCCCATAGCTGAATCAAGGTTGAAGAGAACTTTGAAAAAATTTCAAAATATTTCACGGTGTAACAGAGCAATTGCATGCAATAGTGACATTAAAATTTTGAATTATTTCTAAACTCTTAATTAGCAGTGAGTCGGTGTAAATTTGGCGGTGGAAAATTTTGATAGGACTGGGTTCGTATGGAAATTTTTAATTCATCACACACTCATGTCCTATCATCATGAATGATGATGCCACTTGTCCTTCGCACAAAGCCACCCATCTTTTTCATAGAAATGTGACACATGTGATATATTTTCTCATTACGCCCCACTTCATGACATGAGATTTTGATTTAATTCCCCAATAAATGCATTGAGAATTATGTGTGATTTAATCATGTTAAATAAATGCAATGGGGAGTTCTTCAAAAGATAATATCTCGTAGAAAAGAAAAATTCACTTACCCCTACCAGCTCAGCTCCCCAATATTTGTAGAATTCCACATCATGTGCTCAAAGAATAAAGGTGATCAATGTACAATATAAAAATTAGGATTCCTAACATTTATTGAAAGCATAAACAAACAACTATAGTATAAGGGGAAGAAGATCGAAAGCATGATCATCTCCCTTTATTTAAATTCAAAAACAACTACTATAGGCAGGAAGAGCCAAGATCCTCCACTTTGAATCCATTCCTTCACATAACAACATATATTTGTTGAAGGTTTTGTTATCTAATGACGCTGATACATCCTTAATATATGTCCTTCACTAGAATATTTTCCTGTCTCCATCAAACGACAAGAATCTCATAGAACCATTATCAAAAATTGTTTTGATCTGGTAGGGTCCCAACCATCTTGTCCTCACTTGCCTTTGAACTGTTGGTACTTTGAGTCAAATAGTAAGACCCAATCGCCTTTGTTAAAATTACTATTATTGATACATGTGTGATGCCAAGCTTTCCTTTGGTGTTGAAGAATTTCACTTTGTTGTTGCGCCTTCGTTATCATTTCATCCACTTCATTCAGTTGTATTACTCTCTCACATTGTGCTTTGTCGATTCAATCCCAACTTTTATTGTTGTCCTCCAAGTTTTCAATTCAAACTCAACTGAAACAATGGCTTCTTCCCATACACTAGTTCATAGGGGAGAAACCAGTAGTAGTCTTCCAGGTTGTGTTGTAGGCCCAAAATGCTTCTGGGAGTTTTGGTACCCAGTTCTTCTTATGCATTGACAACTTTGGTTACAATGTTCTCTAGCTCTCTATTGGGGACTTCTACCTGGCCATTGGATTTGGGGTGGTATGGTGATGATTTACGATGCTTAATTTGATAGATCTTGAGGAAGGAATCAATCATGTTAGACACAAATTGAGGTCCCTGATAAGATACAATGGCTCTAGGGGCGCCAAATCTCAACATAATTCTTTTGTACAAAAGTCACTCTGACATCCTCATTGGTAGATGCTAATTCTTGAACCTGTCGACACTAAAATTTTCCTCTGTAATTTCTATTTCATTAATGTATGTATTAGGAATAGGATGTTGTTAAGTATAATTAGTAGTAGCGTCTGATAGAAGATAACGGCGCTACTTTGCCAGCGGACGCCACCAATAATGTATAGTACGGCAATAGTCAAAAGTACAATAGGAATGTTGTGGTAAAAAGTAAATAGTTGTCGTAAGTGGTCCAATAATGTTAAAATGTCAAAGTTGGGGTAAGTAGAGAAGTAGGGTCTACATGATTAGGAATTAGAAATATTATATTGGTAATAAGGACAAGGAGTGAGGTCATAAATATTTTGTATATTTTATTTGTAAAAAGTCTAAAAATGTGGAACCCATGTGAAATGATAAGGTTTATCTTATCTTAAAAGATAAGCTTACATGTACAGATAAGAGTTAAGGTATGGAATATGATTCGTCAGAGTGGATTTCTTATCCTATCTTAGAGATAAGATGGATAAGCCTAGAAGTCTATAAATAAAGAGGCCACCCCCCTCATTTAGCATAGAAGGAAGTAGTGAGAAATATTGTATGAGTAAGCCATCAGTTTAAAGGTGTGTTGAAGAAGCCATTAAGAGGTGTAATTGTGAAGTTTCTCCCATAGTATTGGTGGAATGCAAGTGAAGTCAATAACACTTGAAGTACCTCATGGGTGAGATTGTAACAATTTCATGCTAATATTATAATTTACTCTGATATTTCAGATTTATCATCATTCCTTTTTATCATAGTCTATGGTATTCTTGTGTTATGTTTGTTTTTGTGTTTCCAGATTACATCCACCAAACTAAAGGTTGTGCATTAGTAAATAATCATAGCACGAGGAGTTCCCGGTGAAGAATTATCATAGTGCCGGATTGGTGATGACATTTTGGTTCCGTTGCTGGGACCATTCCTCGTTGGTGGATTTTCTGGAGAGATATTCCCACTTAGTCAAAAATCAATTGGAGGGTAACCTTATTTTTACTGTGCATAGTAGTTACCATGGTAAAGTCATTTTTACTGTGAATAGTAGTTACCATGGTAAAGTCATTTTTGCTTGTGAATAGTATTTATCACAGTAAAGTCACTTTTTACCGTGAATAGTATTTACCGATAACTTCACTTTTTACTTGTGAATAGTGTTTACCACAGTAAAGTCAGTTTTTACCGCAGTAAGTCAAGTTTTACCATAGTTACCATGGTCATTTCTATTTTACTGTAGAAAGGTGTAAAGTCACTTTCTATTACAGTGATTCCAATTATTTGTGCACATAAGTCTTGTTGATTGTACTTGTGGGTTGGTATTTTACTGTGGTTACTTTTGAAAATGGGGAAGATTCCTATTTTTTCAGCCCAATCTAATGAAGATGCTTCCTCTTTCATTCAAGAGTTTAAACAATCTTGTATTTGTAATGGCCTTATAAGAAGGGAACAATGGACTGAATTTTTTCCTACCTTTTTGGATGGTTCAACACTTAGGTGGTTTGAAACACTAGGTGAAAATGTGAAAAATTCATGGGATTTATTAACTGAAAGTTTTCTTGAAGAATTTGGTGAACAACAGAAATATGCAGATCTCATGATCGAGATCACAAAGCTATCCCAAGGAGAGAAGGAGAAGATAAGGGATTATCATGCTCGTGTTCTAGAGCTAAGGAGGAAGCTCGATGCCCAGATCCGGAAGGAAGGATTAGCGGATGGGTTGATGAATGGCGTGGATAATCTCCTATGTAAGCACTTCATTCTTGGGATGAAGCCAAAGATCAAACAACGAGTGAAGTATGACCGCCCAGCTACCATTGAACAAGAAAAGGAGATTGCAAGAAGGCAAGAAGAAAGCATGGAAGAGGAGCCCAAAGAAATTGTTGCTAAAGTAGAGCCTACACCAGCACCTTTGGTCTAGAATCCTGACCACTCTCCCGGTGAGCACAAATATTTCTCCTAGTACATCTCTTGAGTATGAAGATCTGCTAAAAAGATGGGTCGAGTTAACTATTAATCTTCTTCAAGGAAAAGAATTTAGTTCTCAGGGAGGAGATAGAGGTCCAAAAAGAAATATTTTTGAAGTTGTATGTTATGGTTGTTATAAAAGGGTCATTATAAGTATAATTGTCCGAGATAGAGCTTCTACATCACAGTAAAGGAGATAATGATAAAGGAAAAACACACATGTGAATTCTTTTGATGTAGTAGATAAGAGCAGAAATAATGAAGTAGATGTGTTTGTAACAAAAAGAAAGAAAGAAAAAGATAATCAAGATGGAAATGATCCTAAGAAGATGAAAGGAGAAACTAGTAAGAAACATAGGAGAAGAAAGTTGGGTGTGCGGGGATTTTACGATTTCACGGGGCAAGGACCATACTCCATCTTGGAAGATCTGTCCAAAAGGCTGCAAATATTACATATGGTCAACTCTTGGCTATGTCTTCGAGAAGAGGCGGGAGTTGAGAAGTGGACTCAATGCTCGACAAAGGAAGGAGGTTGAGGTCCCTTTTTGGAGGCGAGAGGCGATCCCTATGCTCCACAAGGTTGAGGTATTATGTAATGGTATTTCAATTCATGATGTCTTAGTTGATGGAGGTGCTGCGATTAATGTAATGACCAGTCTGTAATGAATATGTTGGGTTTAAAAATTGATCACCCTTGAACACTTATGTTAAAGTCATTAAATAAAGGAAAAACTAAACCGAGAAGGTGTAGTTTCAAATGTGGCAATATCTCATTATGGGTGTTGTATGTGTGGTAGACTTTTAGGTGATGAAAAATGGTACTGTTGCGTACCCAATGCTGCTGGGAAGACCATGGCTAAGGAGAGTTCATGCAAGAAACTACTGGAATGAAGGTTTCATGACACTTGGATGTGGTAGAGAGAGGGTGAAGATAAATGTGATCCCTCGACATCATAAGGTAGAACCTGTGGATTCAAGTGATGAAACTGATGATTGGACATCCTCTGATTACTCTAGTACCAGTGAAGTGGACACTGAAGATGAAGAAAGTGAGGTTGATGTTTCGATCATGGATATCCTTCCCGATCACACCAACTCATGACCCCATAAAATTATCGAAGAAGAAGTTGATGATCGTCTCCAACAAATAAAGATTGGTGATCTTTGTGATGGAGAGTGAGAAGGAATCCTACCTCCAGCTCTTTCAAAGGTACATACACATATTCACTTTTGATTACAAGGAACTCCGTCAAGTAAGTTGGGTAGAACATTCTATTGAGCTGGTAGATGGTGCTAAGCCCATAAAGCAAATGCCATATAGAATGAATCCTAATTTTCCAAGGCGTAAAAGAAGAAATAGATAAGTTGCTTGATGCAGGATTCATATTTGCTGTGGAGAATTTAGAATGGGTTTCTCCCATTGTGATCTCAATAAAAAAGAATGGGAAGCTACGCATTTGTGTTGATTACAGGAAGCTCAATAAGGCAACAAAGAAGGATCATTACCCTCTTCCATTTTCGGATCGGATCTTGGGCGAAGTAGGCGGCGGAGTGCTATAGTTTTGTTGATGGATATAGCGGCTATAACCAAGTTCGTATAGCAGAGAAAGATCAGCTGAAGACCACATTCACCACTCCTTGGGGAACATTTGCTTATAGAGTTATGCCTTTTGGGTTGTGTAATGCTCCGGCAACATTCCAGCGTTTGATGAATAGGGTGTTCGAACCCTACATTGGGACCTTCATCAGAGTATTTTTGGATGATTTTTGCATCTATGGGAGCAAGTTGGACCACCTGCACCAAATGGAGACAACATTTCAAAGGTTAGATGAAGCACAAGCCTCACTAAACCCTACAAAGTGTGTCTTTGGATGTTCTAAAGGCATTTTGTTAGGGCATGTTGTATCCAGAGATGGTATTGGTACTGATCCTGATAAAGTTTCAAAAATCAAAGAGTTACCATTTCCTATGAATAGAAGTAAGTTGAGATCATTTTTAGGCCATGTGGGGTACTATAGAAGGTTCATCAAGAATTTCTCAAAGATTACACAGCCACTAACCCAATTCTTGAAGAAGGATGTTACTTATGAACCAGGAAATAAGGCGCATGAAGCTTTTGGACAACTGAAGGAAGCCCTAGTGTCTTCACCTATTTTAAAGAATCCAGATTGGAGCAAGCCATTCATTGTGTACACTGATGCCTCAGATGCAGCACTAGGAAGTACTTTGAGCCAAAAGGATGAAAATGGGAATGAACATCCAATTTACTTTGGGAGTAGACAAATGAGCGTCTTTGAGGTAAATTATCTTTATGTGCGAAAAGAGGCTCTGGCTATCATTTTTTCTGTAAATAAGTTTAGGAATTACTTGCTAGGGCAAAAATTTCTAGTTGTAACAGATCATCAAGCTCTAAAATATATTGTAAATAAGCCTAACCCATCAGGGAGGATAGCAAGATGGATAATTTTGCTACAATAATTTGAATTTGATATTATAGATAGGCCAGGAAAGAAGCATGTCAATGCAGATGCACTCTCTCGAGCCTATGATGGTTTAGGATCATCTTGTGATGATGATGATTTCCCCCGATGCAACATTGTTATACCTTGACACAATCCCTAGTGAATACATAGATATTTGGAATTATCTGAATGAATTCAAGTTTCTGATGGTGCCAATGCAAAGACTAAGAGAAAGATTACTCAAGCCAGTCGTCCATATTCTATTATGCATGGAGTATTATTTCGAATAGGACCTGATGGACGATCTGAAGAGGCGATTGGATGTGATCAAGGGAAGGAACTGCTAGAAGAATTCCACAATGGTACATGTGGAGGGCACTTCTCTGGACAACTTATAGCAAGAAGGATCTTGGATGCAGGTTATCACTGGCCCACTCTTTTTAAAGATTGTTATAATTATTGTAAGACATGTGATATTTGTCAAACACATGGTAACCATAAGACTTCATCAGCTCCATTATGTCCTATTCTTCCACTTGGTCCCTTTGAAAAGTGGGGAATAGACATTGTAGGTCCACTTCCAACTACCTCACGCCAAAATAAGTATATTGTAGTTGCCACAGATTATTTAACCAAGTGGGTTGAAGCTAGGCCATTGAAAACAACTTCCATGGATGAAGTGGCAAGGTTCATATATGAACGCATTGTCACCAGATTTGGTTGTCCATTAGAAATTGTAATAGATCAAGGAAGCCACTTCATTAATGAGGTGGTAGAAGCCCTAGTCAATAAGTTTTCTATTAAGCACAGGAAGGCAACAACATACAAGCCAAGCACAAATGGATAGGTGGAACGAACAAATTTTGTGTTGTGTCAAATTATAGCAAAAGATGCAGCCTTGCAGGTACATAAATGGGATAAAAGGATTCATGCAGCATTGTGGGCATATAGGGCAACATCAAAGTCAAAGCAACAACATATACTCCCCATTTCAGTTGGCTTATGGCATTGATCCAGTTCTTCCTATTGAGTTTGATATTCCCACGGTCAGAGTAATGAAAAATGAAAGAATGGATGAAAGTGATTCAGTAAAAGAAAGGTTGGTACATCTTCATTTGCTAGAGGAAATGAGGGAAATAGCTAAGGATACAAGCTATAAGAAGAAAATGAAGCGAAGGAATACTTTGATCAAAAGATCCGGTGGTCTCCATTTCATGTGAATGACTTGGTTCTAGTATATGATTCCAGATACAAAAAAAGAAGACAGAGAAAATTTATTCCAAAATGGATGGGGCCCTACAAAATAGCAGTTGTGCATGAAAATGGTACGTCTGATTTGGAGGAATTGGATGGCACTCCCATTACGAAATGGGTCAACCACGACAAGTTGAAGATTTTCTAAGCACCCGAATAGTCTACTCAGGGATGGAGTAGAAGCTAGGAAGGGGAAGATGTCGACACTAAAATTTTCCTCAGTAATTTCTATTTCATTAATGTATGTATTAGGAATAGGATGTTGTTAAGTATAATTAGTAGTAGCGTCGATAGAAGATAACGCGTATTGCCCGATCGATGCCACCAATAATGTATAGTACGAAAATAGTCAAAAGTACAATAGGAATGTTGTGGTAAAAAGTAAATAGTTGTCGTAAGTGGTCCAGTAATGTTAAAATGTCAAAGTTGGGGTAAGTAGAGAAGTAGGGTCTACATGATTAGGAATTAGAAATATTATATTGGTAATAAGGACAAGGAGTGAGGTCATAAATATTTTGTATATTTTATTTGTAAAAAGTCTAAAAATGTGGAACCCATGTGAAATGATAAGGTTTATCTTATCTTAAAAGATAAGCTTACATGTACAGATAAGAGTTAAGGTATGGAATATGATTCGTTAGAGTGGATTTCTTATCCTATCTTAGAGATAAGATGGATAAGCCTAGAAGTCTATAAATAAAGAGGCCACCCCCCTCATTTAGCATAGAAGGAAGTAGTGAGAAATATTGTATGAGTAAGCCATCAGTTTAAAGGTGTGTTGAAGAAGCCATTAAGAGGTGTAATTGTGAAGTTTCTCCCATAGTATTGGTGGAATGCAAGTGAAGTCAATAACACTTGAAGTACCTCATGGGTGAGATTGTAACAATTTCATGCTAATATTATAATTTACTCTGATATTTCAGATTTATCATCATTCCTTTTTATCATAGTCTATGGTATTCTTGTGTTATGTTTGTTTTTGTGTTTCCAGATTACATCCACCAAACTAAAGGTTGTGCATTAGTAAATAATCATAGCACGAGGAGTTCCCGGTGAAGAATTATCATAGTTTCGGATTGGTGATGACAGAACCTCGACCCATTTCGTGACATAATCAGTGTAGACCAGCAGATACTCTTTCCCGTGGGATGGGGGATCAAATGGTCCAACAAAATCAATTCCCCACTTCTCAAATGGTCCTAAGACTAGCTGAGGATTGAGGGGCATCTCAGTAGATAAAGTAGGCTTCCCCATTCTCTGTGTCATGCATCGCCGCCATAGGTACTTCTTGACAGATTTATGAAGAGAGATGTAATAGTACCCAACTCCAAGGACCTTGTGAATTTTCCTCTTAACTAAGTAATGTCCTCCTCCAGGCTTATCATGACAAGCTCTTAATATTGAAAATACTTCATCCTCTCAAGCACACCTACGAAGAACCATATCAGGACAACATTTAAATAAAATTCCATTACACCATTTGTATGTTATACTATTTTTAACCAATCTCCTTCGTTCTTTATTAGTAAAGTAGGATGGAAACTTCCTTGTAGCTAGGTAATTTGTAAGATCGAAAAACTATGGAGGTTGAATTGATACTACAAACAATTACTCATCTGGAAAGTGGTCATGGATCTGCTTCTTCTTCTCTGAGACATTCAATCTCAAAAGGAAATCAATAATAACATTAGCCTTACTAGGATTATCAATAATAGTCAAGTTAAATTCTTGCAACAAGAGTAACCATCTAATAACTCTACCCCCCACTACTGGTTTATTCATTAAATATCTTATGGCTGAATGGTCAGTGTACACAAATATTTTGTATCCAGTAATATAATGGCGAATTTTTCAAAGAGTAAACAACACCTAAAAATATTTTTCCGTAGTGGTATAATTCCTCTCTCTGGTTTCAAATTTTTGTGATATTGTGCTCATGTATAATTAACAAAGCTATAAATTGAAACTAATATCTACATAACTTCAAAAGTAAATTCTAATTAAATAATGAACCATCAAGATAAGAGCTTAAAGGAAATGCTTCTTCAATGCATAAATAAAATTACATGCTAAGCTATTTACTAATCTCTATGATTGCTAACTTAAACTATGAACCTATGAAGAACATAAGCAATCAAAGTGGCTTGTTACTTGATCTAAAAGATTGAGAATGGAATTTCACCAAGAATGACTACAAGGCCATTTTGTATCTTCCCATATTACTCAATTTTGAGTGAAATGATATAAGATGGAGAAGCTATTTCACTATTCAAAGGTCAATGAAGAATGCCTCAAGATCAAAATGCTTATAGTTTTCACTATTCAAAGCATGGTGAAAAAGAAAGGTATGAAGGAGGGTTCTTTATAGCTTTCTGAAGAGGAAAGCCTAGTAAATTGATGAATGTGGGATAAAGGTAAAACAAGATTATGAATGGATAATGTTGATTTATAAAAGGTAATCTTGATTTAGAAGAGTTTAATTTGTCATTAGTAAGTCATGGGAGTTGGGGGATGTTTTAATTAATCAAAGGTGATTAATTAATAGGTAGAGGTAAGATTATAGAATCTAATTAGAGGAAAATTAGTATGATTTGTGAGATGTAAGAGAGGAATTTGATCCAATAAATGGTAATTTATTGATTTAGAGTTACGAGCCTAATTAATTAATAATAATTAATTAACCTAAGTAGAAGGAAATATTAATTAATGAAATGTTGTTAATCGACATCCTTAACGATAGGAAGGATAATTAATTAATGTAAGGTCGTTAATTAATGAATATGAAGAGGAAAGTTAGCTATTTAGCGGAAAAATGCTAATTGTTACGAAAATGAAGAGAAAGAGGATAATTAGTGAAATCTTAGCATTAAATCCTACGTAAGCATTTTAGGTATAGATGACATACATCTAGTCTTCTTTGTCCTTTTGTCTAAGAACAACTCCCATGGTTGTGTTAGAAGCATCAATGTGAATATGGAAAGGTTGTCCCCAATTGGCTCTTCTCAAAACTTGAGCAATAGTTAAATTCTCTTTAATTACTTCAAAATCCTACTAACATTGAGGAGACCATTCAAAGACACAATCTTTTGTCAGTAAAGAAAAAATGGGAGCAAAAATTTTACTAAAATATTTTATAAACCACCTATAGTATCTTGCATGTCTAAGGAAACTCTTTATATCAGTCTGATTCATTTGTGTAGGCAGTTTAGTAATTACTTCTATCTTTTTAGGATCAACCTATATACCTTGAGCAAAAATATGATGGCCCAAGACAATTCCTTGATCAACCATTATCAGAAATTTTTCATGACTCAAGGAAAGTTCGTCTGCTCATATATAGTTAATAATTTTTTAAGATTTTTGAAAGATTCATCAAAAGTTGAACCATGGATAGTAAAGCCATCCGTGTAAAATTCAACACTTGTCATTTGTAAGATCTGTAAAAATGGCCAAAACTACTCTTTGGAAGGTAGCAGTGCATTACAAAGCCCAAATGGTAGAAATCTATATGCAAATGTACCCCAGGGACAAGTGAAGGTGGTTTTATCCTGATCAGCAAGGGCTATACTAATTTGGTTATACCCACTAAACCCATCCAAGAAGGAGAAATATTTCTTTCCTGCTAGATTGTCCAAAACTTGATCAATAAAGGGCAGGGGAAAGTAATCCTTCTTGGTGGCCTTATTAAGTTCCCTATAGTCTATGAAAATTCTCCACTTACCATTTTTCTTGGGAACTATTACTAATGGTGATACCCACTGACTATCAGATATAGGATATATGAATCCTACCTTCAATAATTTTTCTATCTCATTTTTGACAATGTCTCTAAGTGTTGGATTAATTCTTCTTTGTGGTTGTCGAACAGGTTTAACATCCTTAGTGTAAATATGGTGAGTGTATATGCTTGGATGAATCCCTTTCATGTTAGTATAATCCCAAACAAAAGCTTTGGAATGCTTCCTCAAGATTTCTATGACCCTAGTCTCTTGGCTGACTTCTAAATTATTACCAATGGTAAGATATTTCCCTATGTCAATAGTCACTTGTTTATTATCTTTCAGAATAGAAAGATCTACATCAGCAATTAAAGAATTCAAGGGAAAAACATGAGGCTGTAGCATGTGTAAAATATTCATGTTTTGAAGGGGAGAGACCTTGGGTAAAGGAAATTGGAAATCAATGACTATATATTATTCATTGTAAGCATAAATTTATTCAAAATTTCCAATAGAAATGTCACTTATCTCAGTGATATTATCTGCTGAACTTGAAACAGTAGTTTCCATAGCCTCAGTTTGAATTTATAGAGCCACAGTTCTGGTTTTTCGTAGCTATGGTTTCCTTTCTATTAGACATTGTGTATAACTCAACAATTTCTTCCATGTGATTTTTCACCAAATAGTGGCCAAATAAGAAGAACTCATATTGTTAGTTTCTGAAAAATCAACCCATACATGGTCACAAACATCCACATATGGCTGGGAAGGAGGATAAAGTGAAATTTTCTTTTCTTTTTTCCCATTCAAAATAGTCATTTTCCCGACCTACAATCAATGTATGCAACAATAGCTAACTAGGGCCTTCCTAAGATGACTGGGTATCCCAACTTCTGAGCTTTAGGATGGAAGAATATAAAATCTACAGTTACTCTCGGGATTCAACCGTGACTATTATATCCTCAATCACTCCATCTAGTATAACAATAGATTGATCTGCTAATTGAAGAACAATATTGGTTGGCTGCAATCTTGTTAAAGACAACAAATTGAACATATTTATTGTTATAACATTGATAACAACTCCTAAATCTACCAATACATTGGATATTGAATGACCATTTATAAAAATAGTAATAACTAGGACTCCTAGGATCCCCATATTTTGGTGAAAGAAGCTTTCCAACCACAAGATCAGCTAGATTCCCTCCACTTTGACTATTTTTGGGTACTTCCTCTTTCTTCTTGGTGTTTTTATGAAATGGCCTCTAACGGTCTGATTTAACTCTGGAATGTCCCGTATTGCTCTCAGAAGTGGGACTTCAATGTTCATCTTTTTCAACTCCTGGACTAGTGTTGTTTCTTCCTCATTTTGTGTTTCTTTCAACTAGTTTGGGAAAGGATCTTCATGGACATTTGTGTCCCTAGTGGCTTGTGTCTGTGAAACATGTTCATTTTCCTTACTTTCCTCAGGTATATCCTCATTTTCCTCTGGTATCTACTCATTTTCCTTAGGTAACTCAGTGATAACAATAAGAGTATTTTTTATTGTCCTTCCAGACCTCAGCTGTACATTATTAATGGCATTCATCTACATAGTCTCACCCTATCCTGCTTCATTAATTGAAGTTGTTTGTTGATTTTTGGGGTTCAAGACAGGCTGAGCTAGAAGTTGAGTTTGTGCTACTTGCCCTTGCTGATAGTTCTATTGTGGTGGGGGCATTAAAGCTTGTTGTTGTTGTGCAAACCTCCTTGGTTGATTAACATTTTTGAGGTGCCCATTGTTGATTTTTCCATGGTGGTATATTAGTTGGAGGTGCCCAACCTTGTTGATTGTATGGAGGTACCCATGGTGGTGGTTGTGGATAGGCTACCCACCCGGTTTGTTAGTTCACATTCGGGTTGTCCCTAAGGTGGTGGAGGATCCTAATTGAGCCATGACATCATCCAGGGTTCTAAACAGTCAAGGGCGTAACTAGATTGATTATTTGATTCTTTGAACAAATTTTATCTCTGCATTTGATTGAGCTATAAAATGTAATCTCTCTTTCAGTTGAGGTAGGAGATGAAAATGGTTGGTATCATGATCAGAAACATCACAAATCAAGCACATGTTTGTGAAGTCCAATGGGCATTCTCTCAAAGGATGTCTCTTCATGCATTTAGGACAATATATATCTAAAGGTTCCTTTGCAACATTGGTCTTGGATTTCATCCCATCTATGGTTGATGTCAATTGTGATAGGATGTCTGTTTTCATGTTAGCCATTTCCTCTAGAAGTTCTGAGGTACCTAGGGAATTCTTTGATGTTTTTCTTCACCTTATACCTCCTCTTATTCTAGAGTAACTCCTACATAACTTAGTAATATGTGGCATGGTGAGTTTGTGTACATCACCTCCTCCCATGAGATGGAGAGAATCCTTGGTTTCCTCATCAAGTCCTTTCAAGAAAACTATCTTAGTGATTTCTGCATGTAACTCATAACCACTCCTTCTATGGAGAAAGAGAAATCTATCCAGATTTTCATCTTCCTTTTGCTTTATCTGGAAGAATTCTTCTCTCTTATCTCTTCCCATGCAAAGTAGTCTTGATATTTGTCTAAAAAGGCTATCTCCATGTTATCCCATGAATGAATGGAGTTAGGGACAATCCCATAAACCACCTCATAACAGAGTCTTTGAGGGTGGAAGGCAACAATTTTAGTTTTTGGTTGTTTGTTTTGTAGTCATATATCTGGAAAATAACTTTGAATTCAAATAAGAATTGTTCTGGGTGTTCAGTGGACATTCCTAAAAAGATAGGGAGTATATAAGGAGAAATTTTATTCATGGGTGCATCCTCATCATCATTGAGGATGCTTGGATATGTAAAGGTTCTACCCAATGGATGGTCCTCATCATTCCTGTTGTCTCCCATCTTAGAAACCTATTCTGGTTCTAGATCAGATGATGCAGATTGTTCAGAAGGGATTCTAGGCATTGTATTAGATTCAATGTCACTTTCAATGTGCCCTACTTGTTCTTTGTTTGGAGATATTATTTGGATATTACGAGGTATAAATCTCCCTTGAACATCCCGTGTCATGTGCATCAAGGTTGGTTGTGTAAACAAGGTCAAGGACTTCTACTGGTTGCATAGATTAACTTCATTAACACTAATAGCATGTAAGGTGAATAAAATGGCATGTTGTTCTTATGGAGTCACCAGCAACGACACCAAAAATGATGGTTTGTTGTATTCTCCAATCATTTAACCAATAGATTCTTCTATTGGTGTCATTATAAAACTAGGGCCTTATGTCCTAGGTTGTATGCAATGAATCCTTCTGCAACTCAGTTGTTTAGTGGTTCCTTTTGGGGTTTTGTTGACGTGTTTCCCCTTGTCTCTGCTAATCTATGGAAATTTAATGCTAAACTATTGAAACAACGTTGCTATAATAAAATGCATTTAAAGGAAATAATTTAACTAGAATTGAAATGCACACACCGAATTAAGATAACAAAATTCAAATAACACACACACATACTAAATTGAAATAACATTAAGGAAATATACCAAAGCAAGGAAATAAGAAATTGCATTCAAATAAGCATTTAGATATGAACTTATCAGAAAACCATGAGCATGCATGAAATGTAAATCCTCCAATCACCTTGGTCGAGTGGGCCCTTTCTCTTCCTTGGGATGGAGGTACTCTCAACACCAGATTATATCCAAAATGGCATCAACTATATTAATTTGAGTAAATTTTGAGACATGCTCAACATAACATTACAAAGTAAATACTAACTGGTAGGTCACTGTACTGTAAACTACTATATCAACTAACTAACTACATTGTTCTCAAGAAGATGTCTATATATAGACATAGTCAGTTACACATTGTGCCATAACTATAGGCACTAAATTCATCCACTAATAACCTTATTAAAGTTTCATTGAAATCCTACAATAATGTAAAAATAGGATTCACGTTTGTAGGATTTTTTTTGAAAAAATCCTCCGTGATGGCTATAAACTCGACCTCCTTGATTACAACTTCTAGAATTGGTAGTAAATGCTCATTATTAACCTACACATGTCACCACATTTACTCATAGAGGTGATTAGTGGGATTTTCTACGGTCAACAGTTTGCATGAAACAAGAACAAGAGAAATTCATTAACTTTACTAGGATAAAACTGTATAAATAATCCCGATGAACTAATTAACATGTTTTAAGAACAAATCAATAACCTCATAGATGATATCATAAGCCAAATAATGTACTCATCATCAACCTTGGTGTTATTAATAAGGATAGATCTAATAGAGGTACTTATGTGTAGGTGATTAGAAGAGAATGGCACATGATAATCATGGCTGGAGAAATAAATTATTGGAGGATACATACATACATACATACATATAGACACACACACACACACACACACACACACACACACACACACACACACACACACACACACACACACACATTAGCAAATAAGAAATCAAGATCCCCTATGCAAGAGGAGGCACCACATGAGTTTTTATCATGTTTTGGAAGTGGATTATTAAAGATCTTGAGCTTATGATTGTCATTGATAGGTGTAGAATTCATAGGCTCTGGAAGCTCAATTTTATTATTTTCAATTAAATCCTGAATGAGATTATAAAGTTTGAAACAACGATATGTAGAATTCCCTACGCATTGATGATAGTCACAATGGAAGTTTTCATCATAATTACAACCTTTTAGATGAGATGGATCTAATTGGAGAGGAGGAGGAAGTGTGATGAGATTACTTTCGACAATTTGTGGAAGAAAAATATGTGGAAGGATAGTTAACTTCATGTATGTATGCCAAGGTGGTTGTGATTGAAGCTCTTTGGTGGTGGATACCACGTTGATAATGATTTTTGTGTTAGTTGGTTTGGTTCTTTGATGGTTTAAATTTTGAATTACTTTGAAAATGTGTAGAAGATGACGTTTTCTCTTGATATTTAAGATTTCCTATAGATAAGAGCTTAGTTTTGTGAAGCTTAAGAGTATGAAATAGTTTATTGAATGAGGGATATGTCTCAAAGAGAACACTCTCTTGGAGAGGTGGTAATAGACTCTAAATGAATAAGTCCTGAAGCTCAGAGTCCACAAGCACATTGGACATCCGAGTTAAATTTTTTTATCGTAAGACCTAATCAGCTAAGTGTTCATTAGATCCTTGTTTGAGTTGTGTAAGTTGCACATATGAAATCTTAGAGCCAATATTGATAGAAAAATGAGTAAGAAAATCATTGGCTAGATGCGTAAAATATGTTACCGAGTGAACAGTAGGGTCATAGAATCAACGCATCGCATAATTGTGGAGAGTACGGGGAAGATCTTAGCTAAGAGGATGTGATTATCCACAAAATGTAGGCAAGCCATGTGGAATTCTCGGAGATGCTCTTATGGGCCACCATGCCCATTAAAATAAGGAATCTTGGGGGTGAAAAAATTAGGAGGAAAAAGTAAGCGAAAATGGTGGGTACAAATGGAGTGTGTATTAAAAAGTGGAATACAAATATGGAGATGCACGGAAGTATCCTTTTATAACGATGAATTTTTTCTTGGAGGTCTTGATAGAGAGAGGATAGATCTTGAGTACCAGGAGAAGAAAATTTTCACGTGTGAGAAACAAGATGTGGAGTGAAATGGTTAGTTAGAGTAGGGACAAAAACAGGATGATAGAAATTGGTGGAAGAGTAGAAGTAGGTGGTTGAGTAGCAATGGAAGTGGAGATGGTGGCGAAGCAACAAGCTCTACCAGATTGGTGGCCTCCTCATGAGCAACATATAAGAACAAGTCTAGATCTTGGGGATGCTCAATGATATGATCATTAAGGGATTTAAGATGGTCTTCAATAAATTCACCATAAGATTGAGCCATAATAATGAGAGTATAAGATCTCTAAATGGAAGGTGGATTTAAAGATTGGGTTCACTAAAATGATTAGGTTAATATGTAATTTATATGCCTAATCTGAATGCAAGATTACAATAAATGAATAATAAATTAAGTACAACAATACACTCAAGAAAACTAAACAATGAAATGTAAAACCCTAAGTGTAAAGAAGTAATAAAATAACTTATCGATTCACGAGTTTTGGAGAATTCACGAGTTGGAAAACAGAAAATGCAAACCATTTGACCATCGCACTTTGGATCTCAAAAAAATGTAGAACTGGAGGAACATGATGGACCTGGGCACCTATAGAGGCAAGGGCACCCGCGAGAACCTTGGACCTAATTATGGGTGCCTAGGTCTATGGAAATGATCGAGAAAAACTCCTCCGAGGTGTTGCCTTTAGTCTCCTTTGATCGCTCCGAGGTTGTACCAAAATCACCGAGGTCACTTTGTAAATATGCAACAAAGTATGAAACTACAAAACCCTCAAATAGACATCAAATCCTAAAAAATAAATATGCATAATGAGGGGTCACCTGTCTCTCACTATCACAATTGTGAACTTATGGTGAGTGTTGCACTACATCTCGAGACCCAATGATGTTCTCTGTGTGTGTGCATGTGGAATTTTTCCCTAGGTTACTCTTATTCCAGTTGCACTTGGATAACGAGAAAGTATGTTGGACCCCGGAATATTGTCCAAGTATAAAGGTGCATAGGTGCTCAAGGTCCTAGTTATGGAAAGGCACGCAAGGCAAAAGCACACAAGAGAAAGGTGTAAGGAAGCAATGAGATAAAGTGGAAAGCTCAGGCTTGGAGAAGCATGCTCACATGAAGGACCACATTCGACACTTGGCACCTAGATCTGAGGGCACTGGAGGGTGAGTTGGTAGTGTAGGAAAGTGATAAATACAAGTGCCTGCAGAGTAAAAAAGATATACGAGTTTGAGATATAGTGGGTTAGAGAGAGTGTGAGTTTGAGAGACAACATGGGCGGAGCTCTGCAATTACTGCGAGGACTCTGTTAGTGGATAGTTGCATCGGGAGAGAATGTACTAGGCATGAAGTTGTAAATTTTCTTTTGGTAGCTTAGTTACATAAGTCCAGTGAAATGCATGACTGCGGTCTGCTTCTCTGTGACACTCTGTAATGGTTCAATGAATGTAATGAGGTTACCTGATATAATATATACATGAATATCAATGGTTCTAATGCATATTTCTCTCTTATGAGTTCTCTTTCCTTTCATGCTAAGTATGAATGCTTGTATATTTCTTTCTACCATAATACATGTTCTGGATTCTGTTAAAGCACTCGGTCTGAAGTGACTGCAAGGATCTAGAGGCCATTTTGAGCCCTATGGTTCTTGTATGTCTTAACTTCCCTCCTGAAAACTCTTACACTAATCATAGATGATGTTTCCCACTAAACTCACATAAAAGAGAGACTCGGTACCCATGCGCGTGCCTCGGGTGAGTGCTCAGCTTTCACTTGGGTGATAGGCCGAGCACATGGGGGGTTCCTTCCTTTTGTGATGGGAGTAAAAATGACTACATCTTGGTTCCATTGCTGGGACCTCTTTTTGAAGTTGTAGTGGGATATAACATACATCATGATCTATGTAATGAGTAATGATAGAGTGGTTAACATTGGAAAATGTTGAATCATGGTTCAAGAGCATGGAGGATGAATTTTCTCAGAGATTCAACACTGGACCTGAGTTTAATGCACGTAGATGGGTAGAAGAGAACCTCTACCATGATCTATATGAGACCTTCTTCTCTGCTTCCCAGTAGAACTATATGAATGGCTTTCAGCCTATGCATCTAGATCAAGTTGGCATTATGGATCACATATGTGGACCAAAGAAGACTACCAAAGGCTGCAGGATGTAGATCTGACATGGACCCATGTTGTAGATCATTGGTGGAGAGGAGTACTAGCTACACTCTGGAGTATGCCATTTCTACATATTCTTGTCTAGAGGTTGCTGAGTTTGAATTTCTATGAGAACCTAGAGGAACATTTCTACATGTGATTCCTCTAGCTATGAAGATATTGATGGTTACCATGAGTTTAGAGGCATTCCCAATGGCCGGCTAAACCATTCGAGCAGTTGGGTAAGGGAGCTTGGGTGGAGGAAGATGGTAGATATCATGACAGAGAAGGAGAGGGAAGAGAGACATGGCTCAAGTATAGTGAAGCATGTGAAAGGGAGATTGCTAGATGATGTGAGGCTACTAGTGTGATGGATCTTTGGAGACAGATGTTGTGGGAAGGAGTTGAGGTTCACGCGGAGGACGTGGAACCTGAGTAGTCTATGTTACCCCATCTTGGCAAGCACGTGAGGGAGACCCCTTCTTCTTCGATGAGAGTTTGTCACACAGAGAAAGGAGAGTCATTGGTGCATATCTGAACCCACCCAGTGACCGAGCCTTGGCACTTGGTTTTCCCAACCAGGAAGAAGTGTTATTGACCCAGTTGATATCAGTGGAAGAGATGATCATGCTACACTAGGAGATATAATTTTTCAGTTCCTTCTTCTATGGCTGCACATATTCCAGTATTCGGAGGAGTCTTTGGACAAGGGAAGCAAGTGTACAAGCTTTTGGTCTCACATCGAGGAGTGGCGCGGGACATAGTAGTGGTAGTGGGTAGGCACTATCATCATGGGACCATCGGATGCACAACCACTTCGGTGGGACCATGGGGGGTGCTTGGCATAGCTCCTACAGGCCCTATTGGACCCAGTGGTTCTGGTGGATCTGGTGGCTCTGGAGGCACAGGACCTGGTGGACTTGGTGGATCAGGTGGTGGAGGAAACACCGGGGAACCAAGGCTCTGGCTCAGGAGGATAGGACCCCAGCCACCACCTCAAGTATTCTTTGAAATGTCTCTACATTTTCCAGATTATAGGGGCATTGAGGATGTTGCGGAACATGTTCACAAGTGTGAACTACTATGGCATGCGTGAAGGGTATCACAACCCCAGAATGGAAGGCTAGTCAGTTTGTAACCACGTTGCAAGGGCACACATAGCTGGTATAGGAAGTATGACCCTCATCAAATGGTGGTGGACTACACTACTTTAAAGAATGCATTCTTGGTAGAGTTCCACATTCCTGAGTTTGAGCAAAAGAGCATCAGCGCTTTGAAGGAGATTCAACAAGGAATGGCAGAGAGTGTGTGGGAGTATGATGCACATTTTAAAACTCTCTTGTCTAAATTATCATATGATATTCACCCTTCACAACATGCTCAATGGTTTGTTGGAGGATTGATCACCCCTTTTAGAAGGGCCTTATCTCATAAAACTTTTACAGACCCACGCGAGGCATTGGAGGCTGCCCTACACGCCAGAGGCTATTGGTAGTGTTGATACTTGGCATTAGCCCATTCTTGGAGGCTCAGATTGCTTGCTATGGCCAAGCAGTTGGAAAAATTATCTGCGAACTCAGCCCATGAGACTCATGTAGTGGTTTGTGGTGCACATATTGTGAAGTAGAGGGGCACGTTAAGGATAATTTCCCCCGGAGGATGGTGTGCACATGCTATGACAATAGATTGTGAAATTTTCATGGGGACCATGATGCAAGTAGATGTCCCTTGCTTGCAGCGCACATGAATCAGGAAGAATGTATCTTGTTATTGCAAAATTTACACCTCTACAACCCATGATACTAAGGACTGTAGGCTCATTGATCAGATCCATGAGGCCATTGATCATGGGGTGCGCCAAACCAACATTACCAGTGGTTCTAAAGGTGATGATCACCATTATGAGGAGCAGCATGATGGAGGCATGCGTAGAAGGGGTTTTTTGAGGAGGATTCCATGGTCAAGGTAACCATGGAGGAGGAAGGAGTGAGTTCCCACGTGGAACATGTTTCAACTGGATCTATAGAACATTACAAATGTGAGTGCCCAGACCTGTATTGCAGTGCTCATGGTGTGGAAGAAGCATAAGTATGAGGAGTGCCCAAATTATTTGAGCATATGAATCAACAGCACCGGAAGGACAAGGGCATTGCAATGGTCAACATCAAGAAGGTAGACATATAGTGGATGCCTCGGGTAACACGGGATGTAGGTTTGGAACCTATCTTGGTAACAACAAGGGTAGAAGCCATGCATGCAAGAGAGGTACCAAGATAGAAAACCCTAGTTTCAAGGGAGGAGGTCATTCATGGAAAGTATCTAGATCCCACGCATCAAAAGGAGATATATCAGGACACCATGGATGTTATTCGGAGCTTACAAGGGGAGATCCAGTGTCTAAAGGAGCAATCCAGAGGGAGGAACAAGGAAGGAGAGTCGAGGCACAAAAGGATGACCTGGATGAGGTCAAGGAGGTGTGTAAAATGCTAAGGTAGGAGAATATCATTCCCTTGCTAGGATCCTGGTTGAGAGAGAAGGTACCACACACTAGAGAAGAGCACAAGAGAGATAGTCTTGCATGTGAACCTTCCCCCTCATAGCCTCGACTATGACAAGGAGATTACATTGAATGCAATTGTAGATGGATGGCTCCTCAACAATATCCTCATTGACACAAGCACGGAGGTTAATGTTTTAACTTTGGATGCATGGCATCAGATGGGAAGACCTACATTACAACCATCTTCAAATGTGTTGTATATGGAAAACAAGACTAAGGAATGCCCATCGGTGTCTTGAAGGATGCAACTATTACTATCCAGGGAGCCAAGTTTACTTGGGGACTTTGAAGTCTTGGCTCACCGAGGTGGACAAATTTCCCAGCACTACTACTTGGGTGCCCTTGGTGTTACAAGAACAATGCGGACCTTTGGTTCAACAAAGGGTACATCAGCTTTGAGAACAAGGAGGAATGGGTCATTATACCCCTGGCTGATGGGAAGTCAACACCCTATATTGAACCATTGGGGAGGAAGTTCTAGATAGGATTTATGTGCACTCAATCAGAGACCCTGAGATGGTACACCCTACTAACGGGGTTATCCAATTTGAAGATGCTCAGTCAATGAGTGATACCACCAGCCTGGCATGTGAAAATTGGGTGCATGGAACTTATGAATTGATGGGATGGTAGTTGAGAGGATCGGTGACCAAGGTAACAAAGGCACACAGCGCATGTTAGGCACCTTGGAGGAAAAGAACTACCCAAGTATTCAGGAGGAGCCTTCCCTGAGATCTTTCTGCAGGAGGTGGAAGCTCAGTGGAAGGATGGAAAGGAATGGAGGGGGATGTTAAGTTATGTCTTACTTGGCACAGCAGCTCGGTGGTGGGCCACACATCAAGAGAGCCTTTTGGAGTGGCGTGAGGTAAGAATTGCTCTCTATCATCATTTTCTAGGAGCAATGTACCCACCATCATCAAAGACTACCATGGGAAGGAGCCCACCTCTTTCCATATCCAGGAGTGTGAATGGGTCTAGAGAGAAGGTGCATAAGCTTTTCCACCATCCCTCTGGGTGCACAAGTTGTATTCTACACTACAGGGTTGTGCATGTGCATGGTACATTCATTCGGAGACACGCCGCCAGACAAGGAATTGGCAAGAGCTCACGGCTGACCTTATTCAAACCTTTGAGTATCGGAGTACCAAACCATCAGTTGATAAGGCCTTGTAGGATATCAAGCACCTTACCATGGGGGATAGTGCCAGGATGGAAGATAGGTTATTGGAATTACTAGGTGAACCAGGATCGGAGGCACGCTTTGAAGAAGTAGAGGAAACAGAAGAGTTACAGACTTGAGCATGCATGTGTTTGGAAAAGGAGAAGGGAAAGTTGGTATATGTGATTGATGGAGAGGAATCGAAAAGCTTAGATGTTAGCCATTCTATAGGGATGCGTGAGGTAGTGGATAGTGTAGATACTCACGCGCACCTACCATGAGCCTTTAAAAATGAAGAAAGTTAACATCGGTTCGGAGAAGAACCCAAGGAAGTTGTTATTGGAGATTACTAGATGGAGAAGGAAGTATCTAAGATCATTGATCTACTTGTGAATTTGAGGATTTATTCCCATGTGGGTACCATGAGCTCAAAGGTGTTCACCATTCCTTGGGGAGATGAAGATAAAACTGAAGGATGGTGCACACCCGGTTAGGAAAAGGCCCTACCGGATGAATCCCAATTTACACGTGAAGGTCAAGGAGGAGATAGAAAAAATGATAGCTTTTGGGATCATTGAGGTAGTAGAAGAATCGAGTGGATAAGCCCGATGGTAATCAACATCAAGAAGGATGGGTGGATTAGGATTTGTGTGGATTATAGGGAATTGAATGTAGTTTGTGTCATTGATCCTTTCCACCCCCTTCACTGAAGAAATTTTGGAAGGAGTCATTTGCAGAGATCTATTCCTTTACGGATGGATTTTCAGGGTACCACCAAGTCTGGATTGCAAAGGAGGACCAGAGAGAAGACAACTTTCACCACCAGTGGGGAAGTTTTGCATATATGGTCATGCCCTTTGGATTGAAGAATGTGCCAACTATTCTTTTCACACATAGTGGTGCAAGCATTCCAGGACTTCATCCATAAGTTTCTTCAGGTCTATTTGGATGATTGGACAATATATGGTCTGGTTAAGGACCATTGTGACAATTTGAGGTTAATGTTTGAGAGGTGTAGGTAGTTGAGGATATCCCTCAACATTAAGAAATGTGTGTTTGCTACACCCTTTGGGACTTTATTAGGGCATATCATATGTAAGGAGGGCTTGCTTGGTAGATCCCACTAAGGTTGCAGTTATTGTGGGGTTAAGGGAGCCTACTAGCTAGAGCGCAGTGCGTGATTCCTTGGGCATATGGGCTATTACAAAAAATTCATTAAGGGATATGCCAAGATCACCATGCCTTTAGAGGAGCTGCTTAGACATAAAAGTGCCTTCCATTGGGGAGAGGCACAACAGAGGGCATTTGATACATTAAAAGATAGGCTTATCACCACACCTATTTTACATTTTCCCTCTTGGGACAAGCCCTTCCATGTCCATGTAGATGCCTCAGGGACCCATTGGAGCAGTGCTTGCATAGCCAGGTGAAGGGATTGTTGATCATCCTCTATGTTTTGCAAGTAGGAAGCTGACACCAGCAGAGAAAAACTATACCACAACCAAGCATGAGGCATTGTCAATGATCTACACTCTTCAAGTTTAGACAGTATCTGCTGGCAACACCCTTTGTGTTTTACACCGACCACATGGCATTAAAGTATTTAGTGAACAAGCCTATTCTACAAGGATGCATATGTCGATGGGTGTTGTTGTTTCAAGAGTTTGAATTCACCATTGTAGTAAAGCCTGAAAAAAAATGTGGGCCTTGATCATCTATCAAGAATTGATTCAGGGGAGGACATGAGTATTGAGGAAACAATGCCGAGATGCACAAACATTTTAGGTTAGGGTGCGCACCCCTCGATTTGGAAGAGATTGCAATATTTTTAAAGGAAGGTGTGGCACCAGAATGGAATGAAGACATTGGAAAAGAAGTAGTTGGCCATACGCACACGCCCTACATGTTAATCAATGGAGACTTATACAAGTTGGGACGTGATGAAGTTTTACGTGTGTGTCTTAGAGCATGAGCACTGGCCATCATGGAGGAAGCACACGGAGGAAGTGCGGGTGGGCATTATGCAGGTGATGCCACCACGCAAAGATATTAATGGCAGGTTTGTGGTGGGAAACCTTGTACAAAGATTGTAGAGATTATTGTAAAGCATGTGACCATTGTCAGTGCATTGGCAAACCAGGAAGGAGAGATGAAATGCCTTTGCACCCTATTCCTAGCATGTGAGCCTTTTGAAAAGTGGGTGATAGACTTTGTGGGACCTATTGCACTAGCAACACGTAGGACTAGGTCACGTTATGTCATCACTTGCATGGATTATCTCACAAGGTGGGCAGAGGCAGCCCCAACTAAAGATTACATGACAAGCAACAATGTGGCAAGGTTCTTGTGGGAGAACATTATCACAAGATATGGATGCCCATTGAGTTTGACCAGCGATAGGGGTACACATTTCTTGAATGAGACCATGAGGATCCTATTATCAGAGTTCATGGTGGCTCATCACAAGACTACACCCTATCACCCACAAGAAAATGGAACCATGAAAGCATTCAACAAGATACTGAGTCATACCTTGACCAAAATTTGTGATGTCGGAAGACAAGATTGGGATGACAAAGTATCGGCAGTATTATGGGCTTACAGGACAACGTATAAAAGGCTAAACAAAGCCACACCATTTTCAATTGGTGTTTGGCATGGAAGTTTATTTTTTTACTAGTTGAATTTATGTTACCTTCTCTGAATAGCATGCACGCAGGAGGATTAGATGATGAACAAGCACTGGAAGAAAGGATTGATGAGTTAATGAAGCTGGATGAGAGATGATCACTCACCAGGTGGAGCCAAACAATAAAAAAAAAAAAAAGAAAAGGCTTGGCATGATCACCACATCAGAACAAGAAGTTTGAGGTTGGGAAGATGGTGTTACTATATGATTCTAAGTTTCTGTGCCATCCTGGGAAGTTGAAAGTCCATTGGTTGGGTCCTTACACAATCTCGTACATCCTTGATTCGGGCACATGCCAGTTATAAGCGCTTGGATGGGATGAAGTTTCTGGACACTTCAATGGGAGTAGGTTGAAGCCCTACTATAAATAAGTCTTCTTGGTGTTTGTAAATAAGGTAGTTTTTCCAGTTAGTTTAGAAGTTTCCTTTATGCTTTCCCTTTCTTGTGTTTCCCTTTCGCGTTGTTGTTTTGTTTTGCACCTTGGGCACTGGTAACCTTATTGCTATTTTTGAGAATTTGTGAGTGCGTAGAGGACCACACATCATTTTAAGTGTGGGGTGGAGAAATGTGAAGGAGCACATGATTAAGGTACCAAGGAAGTTGTGTTGAAAAGCCTTGTTGAATGGCCCGGTTGAAAGAGGTATACGAAGAAAGATGGAAGAAGAATGGTTGGTGCCAGGGTAAAGCTACTTGTAGATCCCACATACTAAGAAGGAGAAAGTGCATTTAAGCAACATGAGGTAGGTGAAAGCAAGAATCAGGATAGAAGAAGTGCCTTCGGCATGGGTTACGTGCACGTGCAAAGAGTCTCCTGTCATGTTAGATTGGTTGCGTGCCAGAAGGTTGGAGGAGTTTTCACACAAGGTTGGGCACGTGAGTGAAAGTGCTAAGATGGGATTTGTTTGAAAAATCCACATTAAATGAACAAAGTATGGTGGTAGGTGAAGTAGCATTTAATGTTCAAAAAGAGAAAAACTATAAGTAAAGGGTCGAGGCTCTTTCATTTTCACTTTGTGAAATAGAGAAAGGAGCGAGTTTTATAAACTAGGGTTTCCAGATTCGATCGTGTGAAGAAAGACCTACGAGATCAAAGCATGAGCAGCTAGTTTGAGTTTGCAAACTAGAAGGAAGGGGTTACATGGGCATGAAAAGGGTTGTAAGGAGGCACCATCTTGTGGAGTTAATTTGATCCCAGTTAGGGTTCGAAAACTAGGGCACGGGTTCAAGAGAGTTATATCACGGATTTGAGATCGGAGGTTGGAAGAATTGGAAGAACAGAGTAATAAAAAGACCTCGACAATGGCACCCAAGAAAGGAAAGGGCAAGGGCAAGGTGAAACAACAAGAACCCGATGTAAACACAAATGAAGAATGGTATGCAGAGATGCAATACCCAGATGGGGTGATGATGGGGAAGGAGTGGGAATCCCACCTAGAAATGTACCTATAAGTGATTATAATCACCAAAAAAACATGATAGAGAAGGAAATGGCACTGGAATTAGTGTGCCCCACTAGTAAATGAACACCAGAGGGCTTTCTTGATATACAATGATGATGTTAAGGTCAAAATAGAGAAGGTAGGGCTATTGCAACTCTATGAGTTGCCCTATTTTGGAAAACCAGAGTGCACTGTACCAATGGTTAATGTCACGGGTACATGAAGATTACTTCCACTTTGCAGGGTGCAAGATGCATTTACTCCCCAACTTATCTCACAATTTACAGGCCTCATATGTGAGGGAGATAGCTTGGAAGATGACCTAGGTGACAAGGAGGCTATTCAGGAGACCATCACCGAATATGCCTGCAAGAAGGGGTCAGGTATTATGACATTTCAGACATCAAGGACCCCATGATGAAAATGGCCACATCATCTGTGACTAAGTTGAATGGCTAGGAGAGGTGGACCCAGGTCAATAAGCCTTGGTTACATGTTTGTAGAAAAATTACAGAAGGCACTATATACAACTTATCCACATACATCGTAGAAGAAATTGTTAAGTGCGAAGGAAGGGGATAGAATCCTCTTTGGAAACATCTTCTCACCATTGTATTTTTAGAGATTGGAGTGCCTGACACACTGGAAAAGTTTGTATGGGAGTACCCCACCGAGGATCCTTCACCCGCGAAGAGGTTCGAGAAGTATGCCTATGATACAATGACAACACCCCACAAGGCGCGACTGGAGAAATGGTATACACGCCTAAGGAACATGTTTTGGGGGTAGAGTGGAGAATCCCTGAACAACTCCCTAGCAGCCACTGAGGGGGAAGCCAAATTCACTTGTTTATCAACATTTCTACTTGGGTAGATTCAAGCTAATAGATGAATCATGGAGCCCTTGGTGCAAGCTTCCCTTCACGTTCACTACTCAATACTTCCAAGCGGGAGTGAATAGATTTAAGGAATCAAAGAAGTTAAGGCTAGAACTAGGTAGTCTGACCGGGAGCATAGGGAGATGAGAAAGAAGCTGAATTACCCTGGTGGAAGCACACGTGTACATACGTGGAGAGGTACGTGTCACACGAGATCTAGATGACAAGGCCGATAACACTACCCATCATTGGAGGATCCATGGCGCGTGTGTACCTCCGTATAAGGCCAAAGTTTGAGAAGGGTGCATATCTAGAGAATGATGTCTCCATACCTAGGATCCCATGGGTAGGAAGAAGCCCATGCCAAAGAAGAGAGGGAGAGGAGAAGAAGAAGCACCAAGTGTGTAGACTACTCAGATAGTGAGCATGCCAACAACAAGTGCCAAGCCAAGCACTTACATATGGAGAAAGAAGTCCCCGTGAAGGAAAAGACACCAGAAGTAGAGGCACCTAGGAACCCCTCACCAAGGAAGAGTCACTGAGGGAGAAGATAAGGCCGAATCCCCTGTTCAGGAGCCACCTCTCAGGAAAAAGTAGAGGGTAGATGAGGAAGCTGACTCTGGAGGTGACCGACAACATGGAGAAGTACATGGGTGGAAGAGGGGATGAGAGTGAAGAAGATGATGATGAGGAAGATAGCCTAAAAAGACCAGAGCCACAGTCTTCAGCATCTATGACTCGAAGAGGAGAGTGGAGATGAGAAGCAGGAGTTTGTATTCACATGGTGCAAGGGCACACAGATGAGGAAGACACTGAGAGACATGGAAAGGAATGAAGAGGTTGGTGGGGAAAAGTAGGGAGCAATAAGTTTTACAAAGGAGAAGATCACTGAGGTGGTGGAAAGAGAAGCAAAGAAAATGCTCAAGCCTTGGTAGACCAAGAGTTGGAGCACAGCATGGACATAGTGCTTGAAGGAAGGGAAGGAGGAGAATATTGAAAAAGAGCATGACAGCCTGGGAGGAGGTCCCTCTAACAATAAGTTTCCCCAAAGGCACGCGCTCGGGTAGGAGGACTCTTGATATGGAGTAGAGGCAAGTAATGGGCTATGTTGATGACACAAAGAAGGTGCTACACGCATGTGATTCCAAAGCATTACCCACAGAAAGGCTTTTAGCCATGGGGTCTTTTGAAAAGGAGGGCATGTACCCCAGAAAAAAGATGCTCTCTTGGGTGTTTGAGTCCCACATTGATGAGCCAGACTTTGAAGTCTATCAGGGAGCACTCATAACATTTCCAAAATCTAAGGGGGCCAATCCCTTAGTGAATGCTCAGGAGCTCTCGAGATGAGCAAGTCTGCAATGCACTCAACAAGGTCACGGTCGAGACCGAGGCTAGACTCTTCACGTGTAATGATAGGATAAGAGTACTGGAGGAAAAACTAGGGAAGAAGGAAGAGGAGCTGGCGGAGAAGACCCAGAGCTTAAAGTAGGAAGAGCTTGATCGAGCACATGCTAAGGCGCGAGTTAAAGGAAGAGAAGATAAAGGTGCAGGAAGTATACAAGAAAATGGAGTCTATCAAGGGCGCCATCCTTTTAAAGCACCCAGACTTAGTGCCACCCACACAAAAGTACTCATCCCTTCTAGGAATGTATAGAAGATCTAACACATCCTCACTATGGAGAGATGACCTTTGGCCCTAGAGTCTGTAGAAGAAGTGGCCACATGCTTGAAGGAGGAGGATAGATTGAAGGTGGTAGCACTCATTTGCAGTATAGCCAAGTGCTCGTAGAGGTTAAGGTCACTGCCCAATCTGTGGAGGCCACGTATGATACATGCATGTAGATAGAGATAAGGTGGCAAGCTCCTTGGTCACCACACTCGAAGTGGAGCTAAAAGAGTTCCAAGAAAAGAACAAGGGGAACAGGGTGGAAAGGGACAAAGTTTCTAGCTGAAGTAGAGAGAAAATCAGAGGCAATTGAAGCCTTAAGGAGTTTGATCAAGGCCCAGCTAAAGGAACTATACCCTCAAATTACTAGGAGGATGGACAAGCTCAAAGACCTAGGAAAAGAGATGGAGCAGATCATGGACACTTTGGGCACCCAGGGAATTGGCCTGAGTTTTGATGAAGTGAGCACCCTGGTGGGTGACCTCTGTCAGAAGGCACAGGGTGAGGTCAAGAAGTGTGGAATAAGCTAGAGGCAGACTTACGGAAGGATTTTCCTAGCTTGTTGAATTAATGCTCCCCCATTCTTCATTCTTTCCCCAATTCTTTCATTCCCTTATTCTTTTGTAAAGTGTAAGATTATACATTGGTTCCCTAAGGCAACATGCATCTTGGTTGAGTAAAGTGTTTTGAGGATGAACAGGTAGTGTGGGGTGATGTTGGACCCCTGGAATATTGGCCAAGTATGAAGGCACATAGGCACGTAAGGTCCCAGTTATGGAAAGGCACACAAGGAAAAAATGCACAAGAGAAAGGTTTAAGGAAGCACATAGCACATGCATGCGACATGTGAAAGGAGGTTTGGGACTTAGTCAATTTGAGCACCCAGGGTAGAACACGTGAAAAGCATGACCGGTTGCGTGTGGATAAGGTGCCAGCCTAGCGACAGGTTGGCCCAGATAGGGGCATGCCTTGGATGGAATCTTCTAGAAGAACATCATGAGATAAAGTGGAAGCTCAGGCTTGGAGAAGCATGCTCACATGAAGGACCACATTCGACACTTGGCACCGGATCTGAGGGCACTTTGGAGGGTGAGTTGGTAGTGTAGGAAAGTGATAAATACAAGTTCCTGTGGAGTAAAAGATATACGAGTTTGAGATATAGCGGGTTAGAGAGAGTGAGTTTGAGAGACAACATGGGCGGAGCTCTGCATAATTACTGCGAGGACTCTATTAGTGGATAGTTGCATCAAGGAGAGAATGTACTAGGCATGAAGTTGTAAATTTTCTTTTGGTAGCTTAGTTACATAAGTCCAGTGAAATGCATGACTGCGGTCTGCTTCTCTGTGACACTCTGTAATGGTTCAATGAATGTAATGAGGTTACCTGATATAATATATACATGAATATCAATGGTTCTAATGCATATTTCTCTCTTATGAGTTCTCTTTCCTTTCATGCTAAGTATGAATGCTTGTATATTTCTTTCTGCCATAATACATGTTTTGGATTCTATTAAAGCACTCGGTCTAAAGTGACTGCAAGGATCTAGAGGCCGTTAAGCCCTATGGTTCTTGTATGTCTTAACTTCCCTCCTGGAAACTCTTACACTAATCATAGATGATGTTTCCCACTAAACTCACATAAAAGAGAGACTCGGTACCCGTGTGTGCCTCGGGTGAGCGCTCATGGGGTTTTCATTTGGGTGATAGGCTACAAAGGCAGCATGGGTTCCTTCCTTTTGTGATGGGAGTAAAAATGACATGAACATATCTTTAAGATATTTGGGGCACTAAGATCCATTGTTTCAGACCAAGGACCACAATTTATGTCAGGTGTAATTAGTTCCTTTATGGAAACATACCAACTAAAGCACAAGAAGTCATCACCATACCATCCACAATCCAATGGTTAAGTAGAAGTTACTAATAAAGAATTAGAGAACATCCTAACAAAAATAGTGGATATCTCAAGGAAAAATTGGGTTCAAAAGTTACCTGAAGCAGTATGGGCCTATAATAACACTTGGAAAACAACCATATGGTTCACTCCTTATGAGTTGGTTTATGGGAAGAAGCCTATTCTTCCTATAAAATTTTAAATTCAAACCTTGAGAACAATTGTTGAAGTAGGAATTGATTTATCAGAAGCACAAAAAGCAAGGATTCTTCAACTAAATGAATTGGATGAGATGAGACTACATGCACTACATCAGACCAAGATCATTCAACATCAAAGGTAAGTATGGCATGACAAACATATTAAGAAAAGAAAGTTTCAAAAAGGAGATTGGGCTTTACTATTTGATTCAAAATACAAAGATTTTAAAGGGAAGTTGTAGAAAAGGTGGATGGGTCCATATCAAATTGAGGAAGTATTTAATAATGGGACAATTCATTAATTCCAATTGATGGTGAGAAGAAAGTAATGTTGGTTAATGGACATAGATTGAGGCTGTACCACAAACTAACATCTAGAGAAGAATTCCAAAATATGCTTCAAGAAGATTCAACTCTGAATTGTTTGGACAAAGTCTCTTTGTCCAATTCAACTCAAAGTTGAGTTATTTCTCAATAAGAATAAAGAGGAGATGGCTAAAAACTAGAAATGGCAGCCATCATCCTCTGAAGTATTGGCTAAAAACCAACAATGGCAGCCACTACTTAAAAAAAATAATAAGAAAAAATTGAAAAAATTATAATAAGAAAAGGTGGCTGAAAACAAGCAATGACGGTCACCCCCTTGAATCATGGAGGTGATAAATGAAAAGAAGAATAAAATGTGGAGGGATGATATTAGTGAAATTTAAATGATAGCCAATGATGTGACAAGTGAAATTAATCAGGTATGCATGATTATTCCCTTCTTAAATGTTGTAAAGTTTAATTCATGGAATGCTCATTATTATACTCATGTGAATTGATAACCTCCCTCATTCCCAATGTCTTCCCACACATCACATATCCCAAAAAATCTGCCATCCATCTCCATATTAATTTCCCACATGTACCTAATTACTCCCTCCTTTTTTGCTAGGATTTGTTAAAACTTTCCCAATTTGTGTTGCTCTCTATATAATCATTTTGTCTCCTATGTCTCTTTCCAAATTTTCACTTCTATGTTGCTACCATTTCTATTCCTGTTCTTGTTCCAATTTAAAACATTACATCTCAAGTCTTGTGCTCCAATATTTTCAAACCTTACACAATCACTTGCTTTGCTTTAAGAAGCTGTTCATGGGGTTCAAACTTAGGCTTGAACCAAAAAATTCAGCTAAACTATTAGCTGATGCAAAGTCAATGGAAATGTTTGAAAAGATAGGATGAATTAATTTCATGCTTGCATACAAATATTTTAATCTAAAAATGACCGAAGAGTTCACAAAGTACATGGAGGAGGGATATGCTACCATAAGAGGTAAGAATTTTTTTCGGTCCCACTATGTAATTAGCCATCTTTCAGGGATACCCGAAGAGGGTAAATAAGTTAACTATAGGACCCTCTATTATGAAATTATTCAAATATTTTCTATGGGGAAGAAGGAGAAATTGGAACAATTATGGAAAACAAGGGAAAGGCTAAAGGTATAAAAATAAGTACCCTCCCTGAGCCCTAGGTGGAAGTAGCTAAGTGGATAATCAAATATTTCACCCGTGAGGGTCAATATGAGATCATTTTGGGTCCTATTTCTATAATTCTTATCCACCTTTGCATTGGCCAAGTTAAATCCCCCAAAAAAAGTAAATTTACCTCAATTCTTGTTTGATTCTATCTCCTCTGCCACTAAAAAATTCCATTGGGGCACCTCTTACTTGAAATTCCAAGGCCTAATACATTTAATTTGCAAGCATCATTTTGTTAAGAAAAGACATGGCCTTAAGAAGTGGATGAAATTCTAGAAAAATTATGCCCTAGAGCCTGAATTGGTTCTAGAACCAAGACCTTCCACTTTAGAATGACCTAAGAAACACCCTAGGACATCTAGGCTTGCTCAAACCTCAATGAGCCCCAAGCGAAACTATTCCTTCCCAAGAAGAACAGGAGGCAACTGCTATTATGCAAACCCTACTCCATACACCACCTGTGTCTCCCCCTCATTCTGTATCACCCTTTGTTCCAGTTTTACTTCAAAAGAGGTTGATCAAAACCTAACCAATGTTGATAAATTTCATGTTACGGAAAAAGGTAAGACACCCCCGATATAAGGATAGCTTAGTTCCCCTCCAGATTCTGATAAAATATTACCATAAGTATTGTCTCTTTCCAAAATTCAGTTTGAACTCCAAAAGTCCCAAGAAATAATTACACACCTACAACTCCCCATTCAAACTAAAGAGTGCAATTTCTCCCAAATGGAGTTAAAAAAATCAAAAATCCAACATCTCCATCAAACCATAGAACAAAAAGAAGAGGTCACTCTTCAAATTCAACATGCTCTAGAGGAAAATGAACAATGGACTCATTTCCTTCAGACCAAGACAAAGGATTTAAACACATCACTTGCAATTTTGCAAGAAAACAAGGAAATAGAACTTGTGGCCACCACAAAAAATAATTCGACGAATTTGTGTTTCCTTAAATTATTGTCTTGAGAGGAATGACTAAGTGGATGTAGGAGTGTTATAGGCTCAGGGGAGTTGATGATGAAAATAAGGTTTTAAAGGAAGAGAATAAGATGATTTGAGATAATGTGCTTAACGTTTTCCAATTTTATGCTCAAGCCCTCTCATGCAAGGATCATTCTAACTTATATGTCTTGTTTTTAAAGGAGTAATTCCTAAAGTGACATTTTTAGAGTTTATTCTATGTAGAATATAGAATTTGATGATGATATGCAATTTTTTGGAGCATACACAACATTAAAATGATGTTACTAAGAACCTACTCTGTGAATTTTATGTTCATAAGTTCCTTCTCCCTGAACAGATTGAGATTCCAATTAATTTATATGTGGGAGAGGTACAACCGAGGGCATTCATCTCTACTTTGAGGCATCAGTTCGAATGGAGGGAGTAGAGAGGAACATATGTATGAGATGAAGCTAATATAAGCCTCTTAATGAGGCATGATCTCCTGCCCCCATCCATTTTTTCACAATATTTCAGTCTCAGGTATATTGGTTACACTTGGTAGATAAGTGTAAGGAAATTATGAGGATTTGTGTAAATGATTTCAGGGAGCAAACACTCCCAATGTTTAATGTTAATTTACTTTCTTTCTAGTTGAGATATGAACTACTCACAGAGAAATATAAGATGAAGGAGGTGATTTCACCCAGTAACCTTTGCTGGTAATTAAAGAGGTCCAATGAGATTATTCTAAACATATAGGAAAAATGGGTTAAAATGAGGTATAGGCCACCGTTAGTAATATCCTTTATGCCACGATGGAATTATATTGATGATCATCCTAAAGATAGTTATACAACATGGAGGAATGTAGTCATTAAGTTCTTTGGTTTCTATAACATTGAGTTAGATGAGACTTGGCAAACCTTTTCCAATGAATACAATTGTTCAAGGATCGTTGAGAGATTGAATAGGTAGCAGGAGGACCTGCTAGATCTTAAGTGTGGGGGAGTGATGAACCCCTATTTTTCCATGTTTTATCCTATGTGAAACCTTGTGTTACCATGATATCATTTTACACTATGTATAATATTGACGTTTTATAATTAATACTTTACTATGTTTTGGAAGGAAATATTACAATGTTCTTGTTATTTTCATCTTGTTATTGTTTCTTCAAATATGGCTTAAATGAACCTTTATGAGTATTAACAATGTATTTAGAAAATCATATCTTGAGTCATCATAGGAGTTAATTGTAGACTAGCACAAGACTCACTTATGCACTAGTGTAGGACTCACCTTTGCATTAGTGCAAGACTCACCGTGTGGAGTGTAGGATTTATCTAGATCACTAATTCAAACTCACTTGAAAGGATGAACTCATGCAAAAGATGCGAATTACTCGGATAGCTGAATGGTGAGTTGATGTAGCTAGCACACTAGTTGACACAATGATAGGAGCATGAAACGTTTACTACTACCTCAACCTTCATGCAAATTATGAGGTCCATGCAATCCTAACTTAACTCTAGTTTCTTGAAGAAGTGAAGCAGGAAAACACTCATGGAATTGTTAGTGCAAAAGCACAACACCCCTGGATGCTTGATCGAGTTTCTAGGTTGATCACTCTAGCATCCAAAGTGTGATTGCACAACATGGAAACCTCTCTCCAAGTGTGGGACTTGTGAAACTGAGAGAGGAATCTCTAGATTAGAGGCTGGTTCCTCAAAATCCTCTGATTTAGATCTATATTTGCACAACTACAGAGGTTCAGATCCTGATCCTACTCTAAATTGCAAGGAGACAGGGATAGAAATGCAAAAATTGAAACTAACTAAAGATGGTGATGCACCAAAAGGAGTGGTGAATATTTTTTCATGAAAATAGACACAAACCAAATATTGCAACATAAAACATACACAGGCTGATAAGATATAATTTAGGATCTGAAATGAAGCAAATAATACAAACAAAGGACTGAAACCCATTCACAAAGCTTGCATTATCATTTCCAATGTCAAAACCACTGCATTACAACCTCAAAGAGGTAGAAAACCTATTACAATCTTTGAAGAGGTCTGATTCTTGCAACAATCACTTGCTGGAGGTGAAAGAAGAAGTCTGCTATGCCAAAAGTGTTCTCCCTTTAGAAATGAGCCAAATCGGCTTTTTACATTGCATGGGTCGAGCCCAGGAGAGAGAAATGTACAAAATGTGGGAGCCCATTCCTCATTGACTGAAAATGCATTAAAATGGCATGGGGACCTTACAAACCCATACCCTGTCATTTTTGACCAAATTGGAGGAGAGTGCGACCCATTCTGCATTAAATTTGGTCGCTGAAATGTCATTTCTGGCCATGGACACGCGTCAGAGCTGTTTCTTAACTTTCTCTCTCTAGACTAAACCAAAATTCAAGATTGACCCTAGAATCATGTAGATAATTTTATAAGCTTTCCAATGATATAAAGAACGTGCAAATCCGAGCTCTGGATCGAAAGATATGGCGATCTGAAGATTTAGGGCACAAAACAGGCAAAAATGGGTTTTGAAATTTTTTCCCGCGCTCCGCCACCTGGATGACACGTGTCGGGCGCTGATTGGATGAGAAATTCTCTCTCCTTCCCTTACCCATGGGTTTTCCTTGAAATTTTGACTTTTTGTAACTTTGGAAAATTTCCCATTTTTTCCCCGCGTCCCCGCCACTTGGGACACGTGGCATGATCTGGTTGGAGGACAGGGGCGCGGGGTCATCCTTTACCTTTTAGTTTTTGGCCAAAACTTTTGCCAAATTCTCTAATTCCTCCCCGAGCTCCACACTCCCCTTCTCCTTAGGACACGTGTCCTCTTTTTATTGGCTCGGGCCAATGCTTCAAACCTTGCCCTTTGAAATTTTGGACGTTTTCCCTTGTGACACGTGGCATTTCCTGATTCGTCCGCGGGCCTGCCAGCTTTTCGCGTCCCTCGCGTCCCTTTGGCCTGGTTGTCCCAAACTATCTGGGACAAATTCCTCTGATCCGCCCGATTCGGGCTTCCCTGTCCCTCTTTGAGGTGAAGACACGTGGCGTTATTTGATTGGCTCTCGGCTCCTTCGGCTCTCCGCGTCCCACGCGTCCCTATGTCCCAACTGTCCCAGTGCGAAAGTTCTCTCGCCGGCCGATCCGGCGGTTCGCGTCCTTCGCGTCCTCATGGCCCAGATGTCCCAGCCTTATCTACACAACAGTTAGTCAATTTTCTCACCTTCGGCCGGTTCGCCCTTTCGCATCCCGCGCGTCCCCACGGCCCGGATGTCCCTTTGCTGCGTGGACCGCCTGGAGGCTTTTCGGCCGATTCGCGCCCTGACGTCCCAACTGTCCCAAGGGCCACCTGGACCAGGACTTAGCCAATTTTCATGATTTTTTCTGCCCCAAGCTTGTTTTTTGCAACTTTTTCACCCTTTTTTAGAACTTTCTCTTTTCTCCTTGGATAGAGAGTTAGAAAAAAGCCGAGGGGACCCCAGAAACATGATTTTTGCCTTGAATCAATCTATCTGCCTGGGACTTGAATATTCTGATGCATGTTATCAAATTTACCCTCGGGGTGAATTTTGGATAACAGAATTACAATCATCATGATTATAGGGAATCAATTCAGGATGTGCGATTTATTATGGGGCTGATTAATTGTCTCAAAAGAGTCAATTACGGGCCTCATCTATAGTTAATAGGTAAAATTCAATCTAAACATGAAATAGATTAATCCTTGAATGATTTTAATTTCTTAAACAATTAGTGTTATTGTAGGTATCTTCCAGTTAAGTAGTTGTCATTTATTTCAAATAACTAATCCTCTTTCAAGGAGACTAGGTCTGCTCTAAATATAAAAGAGCAAGTGTTGTAGGATTAAAAAGTTAGTTCAATTGATCATTGTAAAAGGAATTTATTTCAATCAATAAAGTGTGAATTTGGGGAAAAATCTACTTGTGTGATTTGTAACTTTGAATCGATCGGTGGAGGGAGCAAGGGCCATTCCTCCCCAACGTGAAGGGATAAATTTTTGTTTATTTTCCCTCTATTATTTTGCATTCATTTGATTTGTACACATTTTATAGTTTTTAGTACTCTTAATTTTTCATTTAGTAATCTTTGGTTACCAACCAACTTCATTTGTTTTTTTTTATTAAGGGCAAATAGTTTTGAAGGGACTATACCCTGTATACAAAAGGGCTCAAAAGCCAGATAGAAAAGAAGAGAGAAGAAGCCCAGAGAGGGGAAAAACAGTCACCCAAGAAGGCTCAACAGCCAGATATTACAATATAGGTGAAAAGTGGATCAAGACATACAGAGATCCAGATCTAAGAAGACAAGATCAAAAAGAAACCAAAAGAGAAACAGAATAACGAGCTCCGCCAAAAAAACAGCTCTGAACCGCCCGAGGACAGCCAGATCGCAGCCAAAAAACAGCAGCACAACAACCCGTTACTTGATGGCCCTGTCAATCTTGGTCTTGATGGCCTGTAGTGACATGAAAAAGGCAATGGCAGTGGCCTGAGAGGGGTCCTTCATGTCTGCTTGGGAGATTGCAATGTCCCTATTCTCTTTAGGGCCCCATATGTCTTCATTGATTCCACTTAAACTGCAAACACTGTGGACATGTTGTTCAATGAAGTTATAAATGCTTTTGAGGGCAGATAAAATGCAGTCATTGTGGCTTTTGGCATTCCCCAATCTGCCATCAAGAGATTGCAGTTTCTTGAAGACTTCATCAATGACCCCCTCTTCCTCCTCACTTTGAAGGATCCTTTTACCCTTGGCTCTCTCCATGTTTTTTAGAGCTCCTTTGAGCTCTTGAATCTCCTTCTCCAATCTGTCAACCCTCTCCAGCAAATCCTCCTCTTTGGGCTTCTCCACAGGCATGCTAATATGCAGGAGGTTTTCAGCTAATTCTAAGTCCTTGTGGCTCCTAAGGACTCGTTGGGAAGCAGGGATTTTAGCTTTCTTGCTTTTCTTGCTGGAGCCAACATCATCATTCTTTCTTTTTAGCAGGGGTGGAGTGGGAGCAGTATGGGTAGGTGGGGGTGTGAAGGAGGGAGGTGGGATAGGGTTCATGGGAGGGCAGCTGGAAAAGTGGCGGTGAATCAAGAGGATAAGGCCCTGGTGCAGAGGGACAACCCTAGAGTGATTTTGAACTTCCCTTATAGATTTCTCCAAGGAGTTGATCAGATAATGAGGAAAGCTAATAATGTTATTTCTACGAAAATGATTCAGAAAAATTAGATGCTTGTGAGGAATAGTCACATATCTTCCTTCAAGGGTAACATACCTTACCACCATTTTGGCAAGTTCATCAAAAGGAACAGGGATCGACTCCACCTTGAGGCCAGCTATTACGAACTCAAGATTCTCTCCCTCATCTAGAAATTTCTTGGTTTCCACCTCCCTGTCGACCTTCTTATTGAAGAATTTTGTGCCTTCCAGGCTGAGACCCGTGATCTGAGCTATGAGCTCTTCTGTAATTTCCATTTTCATGTTACTATACTTGACAATTCTGTTCTTCCATCCCTTGGCAAATTTGATGGAGATGTCTTGGTCAAAGCCTTGAATCCTCTCAATGAAATTTGACAGGCCCCCGATTTGCAGGTACTCCCAAAGCTCCATGTTCTCTTTCCACTCAGGATTATGGGTCGGCTTGGTTTTGCATGGTGGACCCCCCATGTTTCCTCTGTTTCTATTCTGTTTTCAACAGTAAAAAAAAGCTTGCAATGTGCGGGACAGGCCGAGCGGTGTTTTTGGTATTTGAATCTGTTCTTCCCATGAAAGCCGGCTTAATTATAATGCTACATTTGTTATTATTGCCCCACTCCCCAGCTTTCCTCCCATGCCAAGAAATGATGGCAATCCAGCCCGCACAAATCGCAACAATCATCCAAATCTTTTGTGATGTCATCATCATGTACTTGGGGATCCGCACCTTAACATCTAAAATACAACCGTTAGTCATGATTTTCACTGCCATGAAGATCAATGATGATGGCTTTATTGACATGAGCGGGCAGAACGTCCCCGCCAATCCAAGTTTGAAAGGAATTATTAACACCTAAGTTAGCCAAACTGTCGGCAACCCTGTTTCCTTCCCGATAAGTATGGGTGATGTGGACATTAGCAAAGCTTTTGCATATATCTATAGCTTCCTCAATATAATCCCTGATAGACCAGCTGGGGTGTTGCTTTTTGTTCAGAAGATTTATAATATTTAGAGAATCACCTTCAATTATGATATTTTGAATATTACAATCTCTGGCAAGTCTAATACCCCAAAGAGCCGCCATGGCTTCGAATAATGATTAGTCTGTCTTCCCATTCTTCCAGAAAAAGCAGCAACATAGCAGCCTCTTTGATCCCTGATGATGCCCCCACCACCAGAGTCACCCGGATTGCCTTTTGAGGCCCCATCAAAATTTAACTTGTGCCAATCAGTGGGGGGTTTAATCCATCGGACTGTGTTTCAGTCAGTACCGTTTTTATTTCTGTTGATAGTGGCTATATTCCATTCAGTCAGAATGCATTCTTCATTCTCCGGGTAGAGTCTGTTTTTAGGGGGTTTAAATCTAGCAATATTATCTTGCACAACAATGATTATTTCCTTATAAACTTTGTTACAAGCCTGTCTATTGCTTCTGAAAATACTATCATTACGAGCCTTCCAGATTCTCCACATAGTGTGTGGCAGAACAAGTTGCCATAGTCTTTTCACCATGCAATGTTTAAATGGAGAGCTCCATTGCTCCCAAGTCTGAAGGCAGGTAAGGGGAAAAATCCATCTCAGATTGAATTTTGCAAAAATAAGCTACCAAATTTTGGAAGCAATCTCACAATGGAGGAATAAATGTTTTATATCTTTAGCCTCTTGCTGACACATGCAACATCTATTAGGCATGATGAATCCCTTCTTAATGAGGTTATCATTAGTTAGGATCTTTCCATTAATAACTAGCCACCAAAAGAAGTTCACTCTAGGGGTTAGCTCCGGCATCCACAACTTGTGCCACTTGATTTCGCTTTCCATGGATGCAAAGAAAGAATTATATCCTGATTTAACAGTGTAATCCCCATCAAAAGAATCATTCCAGATGAGCTCATCTTTAAGATTTTGATTACTTAGATGGATTAGGGAAAGTTGATTCTGGAGAGATATAATATCAGCCTGAATACTATCATTCTCCACTTTTAGCTGCTTCCATTTTCTTTTGTTTCCATCCCTCTCAATGTATCCTTGGATTTTGTGTCCATACTTTGCAATTAAATTGTCTTTCATATGATCATAAGTAGAAATCCAGTTAGACTCGGGTCCACTTATCGGTCAAAATTTTATGTTTTGCCCATCTCCAAGCTTCCAGCTGCATCCCTGAAGGAGAATGTGTCTGCTGCGAAGAAGGTTGTTCCAGAAAATAGAACCACTCGGAAGGGACTGATCATATATGAAGGAAATCTTGTTCTGATTTGAAAGATATTTGATCTTAATCAGCTCTGTCCAAGGTCTGTTCTCTTTTATCAATCTCCATCCTAATTTTGTAGTAAGGGCAGTACTCATATGCTTGATATCTTTGATGTCTAACCCCCTAGTCTCTTGGGTTTACAAACCTGTTCCCAAGCCACAAGATGATATCTGAATCTTTCCTCAGTACTGTGCCACAGAAAGTGTTTTTGAATCTTCTCAATACTGTTCATCACAGCTGCAGGCATGTTGAACATTGATAGTATGTAAATAGGCAAGTTTTGAAGCGTGCTTTTAACCAAAAGGCACTTACCTGCACTTGAAAGGATGGCTCCTTTCCATCCTGCCAACTTTCTTTGAAATCTCTTAATAAGATCATTCCAAACCTCCACTGAAATCTTTCCAGTGCTTAAAGGTAACCCTAAGTAAGTAGCTGGTAGGGAATTAATGGTGCATCCAAGAATATTAGCAATCTTTCTTTGCCTCTCCTCAGGAGTATTGAAGAAATAAATAGAGCTTTTGTCAAAATTAACTTTTTGTCCTGAGGCTTCCTCATAAAATCTAAGGATAGTTTTAATGGCCTTTGCTTCAATAATAGAAGCCATTAGAAGCAGCAGAGTGTCATCAGCAAACTGCTGATGAGAGGAGGTCTGATTACCAGTAGTTGGAGGGAAGCCTTTTATCATGCCAATGTCAATAGCTTTGGATATAGATCTGCTTAAACTGTCAGCCATAATAATGAATAAAAGAGGGGAGATTGGGTCGCCTTGCCGTATACCTCTATTACTGGAAAAAAAACCCACAGGTTCCCCATTAACAACCACAGAGAATCTAGAGGTAGAGATGCAAGAGTGGATGATTTTTCTGAATTTGTCTTGAAAACCAAATTTGGATAGGACCTCATCCATGAATCTCCAGGAGACCCTGTCAAAAGCTTTATGCATGTCAAGTTTGATGGCCATCCCCGCCTTTTTACTTTTATCCATAGAATGTATAGTTTCATGAACCATGATAATTCCATCTTGGATAATTATTCCCTGAATGAATCCGCTCTATTGTTGTGAAATGATCTCCATTAGAATAGGTTGCATTCAAGTGGTGAGAATCTTTGTGAAAATCCTATAAATGACATTCACCAAACTGATAGGCCTGAAATCTTTGAAGTCTTTTGCATCCAACTTTTTTGGGGCAAGCACAATGTGTGTATTATTTAGTTCTTTAATCAGATTTCCCGTTCTGTAAAATTCATTGACAGCTTTCAAGAGATCTTCAGAGCATATTTCCCAACATCTTTGGTAGAAGTTAGCCGAAAAGCCATCTAGACCTGGAGCCTTATCCCCTTCTAAAGCAAAGACAACCTTTTTTAATTCCTCGATGGTGACTGTTTTTGAAAGACTTTTAAATCTCTCGGCAGGCATTAGATTATTAGGAATGGAGTCTAAGAGGAAAGAGGCCGCTTGTTCATTATAGGAGGTGTTTTCAGTGAGGAGGTTCTTGTAAAAATTAAGTGCCTCTGTTTTGATAACCTCAGGATCCTTAGTAATGTTTCCATTTCCTTTAGTAACCTCAGAAATTCTGTTACAAGCTCTATGTTTGATGGCTGTCAAATGAAAGAATTTTGTATTTCTGTCACCATCCTTAAGCCAAAGGGCTCTAGATTTCATTCTCCAAAAGGTTTCTTCATGACTGTTTATATTATGTAGATCAGACAGGAGTATTTTTTCCCGCTGATGATCCTCCAGGGTCATACCTTTCATGGAAACATTTAGCTCAAGCTCTTCTAGCTGTTGCTTAAGTTCTTTCTTCTTTTCAAAAATGTTCCCAAAAACCTCTTTATTCCATATTCTAACTTTCTGTTTAACATTCTTTAACTTCTGAAGAAGTCTGAATTGGGTTGTCCCTGTGCCTTCCCAAACCCACCACTCTTTAATTCTGTCCATAATGTCTTCATGTTCGAACCACATTTTCTCAAATTTGAAATTACCATGGAAAGGTTTTGTCCAATTGAAGAAATTGAGGACTATTGGATTATGATCAGATCCCATTCTGGGGAGAGAAGAAAGATGGAAATTCTGGTCCAGGATCCAATTTGAAGAGATAAGAGCTCTGTCCAGTTTAACCTGAATTAAGTTTTCCCCTAATCTTCTGTTGGACCATGTAAATTGATTGCCATGAAGCTCTATGTCCATAAGATTAAGAGTCGAGATGAAGTCAGCAAATTCTTCCATGCCAAGGAGAATTCGGAACTTCCCCCAAACTTTTCTCCAGGATTCAAAGGAGTATTGAAGTCTCCCATAACCAACTTCATTTGTTTATGGCACTTAGTATAACATTTTGTTAACTTCATTATTAAATAAGTACTGAGAACAATTCGATTGTTCCCTTTGTTGCAAATAGTCATGGACACCACCCTGGATTGACAAACATAAGATAACTAAAGTGTGAGTGCCAATGATGCTCATCAACAAGGTGGAGTAGATGTATTACAACATTTATTTAATCATTTTTGACTCTATACTAACACCTAGTACCATAACATCCTATGACTAATTTCAAATATTCAAATTTTACAATTTGGAGGGAAACTCCTTATTCTTTCCTATGGAGTCCAAATGGACTAGTACATGCTATGACCATCTCAAATAGACTCAAGACACCCCTTAAACACCTTAAAAATTCAAAATTGATTATTTACAATATTCTCATCCATCATACTCCCTAGGAGAGAAAATGGAGCCCATTAGTTTCTTTCTTGTCTTCTAATTTCTTCTCTTTCTTGACTTCATTCTCTTCCTTCATTTATGAGATCTTGCCTTCTTGATTCTTCTCTCTCATTGCTTTGACTTCAATTCTCTTTTATTTATTTCTTTGTCTTCACATTATCTATATTTTCTTCTTTGCTTCTTTTATTCTCAACTGATCCTTTAAATCGGGTTCTTGATCACCTTCATCATCCCACGACTTCCTCAAATCTGATTCATCTTGATCTTCATGGACTTTATGTTCTTCTTCTTCACTTAGAATATTCATAAATTCCTTCTCTGCTCTCTTATAGTATTACTCATCCATAAATATATATGAAATCTCAGGTTTTTCATGATTTGATGCCATATGAGTTCTTCATTAGTTGCATTTTGTTTATCTTCTTCATCTCTTCTTTCATTTTCAAGTTATTTTCCTTGTATGTCTTGATTTATATCAATTTTATTTGTTTATAGGTCTTCACATTTAATACCTACATTCACATATTCAAAGGAAATATTAGAACAAAAATTTAGAGGCATTATAACCTCATGAGTAGCTCCTTTGATGAACTCTTCTTCTTCTTCAATATGTTGATCCTCTTCTTCACCTTCTTGTTCTTCCTTAAGACAAGCTAAGAAGCTTGTAATCACTTCTTATTCATCAAATTTATGTTTTTCCTCATACACAATTTCTTTGATCACTTCTTCCCCTTATTTTCTTATCTTATTTTATGCTTTCTTCAACTTCCTCTCTTCATTTCTTATCACCTCTTTCAGCTGAATTCTTTGTCTCCTCTTGACAAGTAGATCTATAGGTCACTTATATTTACTCTTGACCACTATTCCAACTTTATTTTCTTATTCTATCATGCTTTCCATCATTTTTACCAGCTTTTCCACATCTCTTTTTAACTCTTGTAACTCTTATTGTATCCACTCTCTTTTTAACTCTTGTAACTCTTATTGTATCCATAACTCTCTTTTTATTGTTAATTATTTTATCTTTTCTAATTTTCTCTTCCTCTCTCTTGCCTCTTTCTATTTATTATTATGTCACATTAACTTCATTAATCCATTCATCACCTCTACTTATTCTCCTTATAGATCCTCTCTTGAAACATGTACTTTTCACCTTGTTCAAGTCTCACTTAGGTTCTTTTGCACACCTAATCTGTTGACTTCTCTTTTCTTCTCGTCTTTTTCTTCTTTCAAGGGATCACTACCACTTTGATATTCCTAAGCACCTCACCAAGGACTTATAACTACTCTTTTAGCACCATTTCCTCTTTTTCTTCAACCCCCAGTTTGTTCCACCTTGGAGCACTCTTCATTCTTCTTTATCTTCTCTTTCAAGCCTTCAAAAGGCTATGGTTTATTTCAACTTAACTATTTATTTCTAAGAGAAAATCATGATCTGATACCAAATGATGCATATATCATTAAAAAACTCAACCAATATCAATTGTTAGCATAATTACTAAGAAAAAACATCAAAAACTTGTAAGTTCACCTTATTTCAAGTAGGCTGAAATGGCTTATAACCACCAAAACACAAAAATTGTTTAAACCCAGAGTTGAAATAACTTTAGACTTGCTAGATATAATCAAACCAATATGTTAGACCACTTTCCAAATTTTCATAACACCATTTCCTTTGTAGACCTTACTTTTCCCTTATATCCCTCCTAAAGCACAAATTCCAATGAAATTAACAGAATATAAAGAGTTATTCTTCACTGGTAATATTTTTAGGAACCAATTTTGCTCCTTCAGGTGTCTACACAGTTTCATCACCTAATTTTTATGCCATGAAAACTTATTCTCATTCTATCGTTTTTGACTAGGTCACTCAACTAGCTGTATTTGCATACAAGTCTCTCGTGTGCGAGAATCCACCAACTTTCAAGAAAAACTAATGAGTGTTATTGACACCCATTATCCTCCTCTTAATTCATGTAAAATTTTAAGGTCTAACTTGAAGTACAACTCCTCTAACTCAAATCCTCCTCAAGAACTAGGTTTTCAAATAGGTCACCTAGGGTTTGGATGACCATATAGGATTTCTTAGATTTTGGCTATTTCTCAACCTATCAAACACCTCAAACCCCCTATATTACACTTGTTCAAGCTATTTCCAACATTCATTCACCCTTTCATCTTCATTAAAACAAATTTTCATGTTTGGCTTCTTGGTTTCTTGACTTTCTCTTTCTACAAAGTTGTCTTTTACACCCTAGTCCGATTCTTTCTTGACTTGGTATAATTATTTTTAACATATCACATCCACACTTGTCATTTAACTTCAACTATTCACCCACTCCTTCAAGTTACTTTCCTTCTTCCAAGATTATCATTTCTAGCCTCTTTGACGGTCTTTTTAAGGCTTTTGATTGTCCTAGAACATGACAATATAGACTTCTCAACTTTTAATTATTCTAAAGACCTATTAATTATTCCTCAAGGATTTAAAATTTTCAATAAGCCATCCATCAACCTCATCTTAACACTTTACTCACAGATACCTTCAAGAAGAACATTTTTACACTACTATCTAATTGACTATCCCCTATAGGACTGAGTTTGCATTTCTTGTTCTCCCACTAAACACTTGGTATTCTCGAGTCTGAATTATGTTTTTTTGATATTTTGTAAAGAGAGGGTTTTGGCAGAGAACCTTTCCTATTACAACATAGGATCTACAATCCGGATACAACCAGTTAGCATTTAAAGAAACAAAACACGACCAAATATCAAAGAAGCTGGTGTAAATAGACCAAACCAACACACAACCAAAAAAACCAACTTGAAAACTAGAAAAAACAACAAAGAGTCTAGTGCCAAGAAAGAGAAATAGGGAACCACAAATAGTTATTAGTGATTGAGAATTTGTGAAGAGATCTTGATAATCTCCTTCGTATGGTTATCACACTCCTTAATCTCCTTTTTCTTGTCAACCTCCTTACCTTTACCCTTGTTGTCAATATTCTTCAGCTCTTTGATGATGGATTTTAACAATCCCATTTGTATGACAAAACCATCTGCCATAAGGTTGCACTTGTGCTCCACTTTTTCCAGGTTGTCATTTATTCCATTCCAGAACTTTTTATCAATTTTTTCATGCTGAAGTTTGTTTATGTTTCCCTTCAAGCTAGCTATGTCCTTTTTTATCCCATTAAGGGATCCCTCTTGCATACCCATACTTGACTCACCAATATCAATTTCTTTTTCTCCTTTTTCCAGTGAGAAGGTAATTAACTTCCATATCCCCTTCCAACCCTTCCTTATTAGTGATAGGCCCCTCTAAAAGCTGATTTTTTTAGATTTTCTTCTCAACACTCGGTGTTGGGAGTAGGAGGAACAAGGGAGGGGTTTTGACTAGGGAGCTTAACCTTAAGGTGAACATAGATAAGAAAAATTTCAGCTTGATGTAGGGATAAGATCTCTTTCCGTCTTGGACCTCCTTAATGTAACTTTTAGAGACATTAGAATATATAAGTAGAAACTCACCATAATGTTTCTCTTGAAATGATTGAGGAAGACCAGGTGGTTTGTGTTGATTATGTGTAGCCTTACTTCAAACATCGATAATTAACTATCAGTTTAACAACTTCATCATGTGGCCTTGGTAAAGAGGATCTTTAATGCCTCTAGGAACCAACTGCAGCTTTTCCCCATCACCCACGAAGATAGCTTCTTGCTCCGCCCTCTTGCGATTGTTCTTATAGAATTTAAAACCCTGAATGATCATTCCAATAACATGTGAAACAATTCCTTCCAAAATTAGGTACCTCGACCCTTAAAATACACAGTCCTATCCTTCCATACTTGAGTAAATTTGAAGTAGAGATGAGGGTCGTGCCCTCTCACATGCTCTCTGAAAGGAACTGAACCACTGACGCCCAAAATTTCCCAAAGACTAACATCCTCCTTGAGGAACCTATTAATTTTTGGCTCTATCTAGTTCATCTCCCCATCCCATTTGTTTTTGTAGTCATTATTTTACCCTCAATACTTCTTTCTAACCCAAGTGTACCGGCCTATCATCCAAAGATACGCCGGGCACTCACCTAAGGTGCGTGCAGGCACCAAGCCCCTCCTTTATGTGAGGTTCACAAGAGAGTTTTGCCATTAATAGCGGATTATTTGAAGAAATAGAAGTAGATGCATCTACTCAAAAGGTAGAAGATATAACTAACATATCTACACATCAATGCATCACATAAGCTAAATAAACATTGTAATAAGTACAAGAAACTGGATCTAAGTCACGATAAGACAAATAACATAAGGGTTTACACACATAATAAAGTTTTATAGAATAGATCCATGGATATTGATTTAACAGAGTTTTGTAGCCATATTACATTCAAAAGGGTCATCTCAGACCATATACATCAAATGACAGAGACTCAACTCCTGCAAACCTATATGATCAGAGATCCTAACTATACTTTTCCCCATTATATCCCTTGTTACAGATCCCAATACCCATACATATGCTTAATGGTATCCCTTATAACCATCTAACACTAAGTACTCTAAACCCTAACACCATGAACTCCAAACCCTTAAAATTTCCTAATATTTCTATAACACTTCGTTACTCTCATTCTCTTTCTTTGCTCCCCTTTTGCACTCTGCACCCATATATATCTCTCTATATGTGTCTACACTCTACTTATGTTCATGTCCCAAGCACCTCTTTAAATAGGATCATCGACCACTACCATGACTTCTCTCCTGAGAAGATCATTTTCTAAGTGTCAATGTGGTCCTCCATTGGTGAATGCTTATCCTTTAAACCTTCCACTAATTGTAATGATGCCTCTCTAGGAAATATTCCCTACGTGGAATATCCTTTTCTTGACCTCCAAGGTTCCAGGTTGGCACCTTATCCACTTATCATGCCTAGTTGGGTCCTCATGTTTTTCCTCAAGTGACTCCATGATGCCAAATATGGCTAAGTCCTTTAAACCCTTGTTCTACCTCCCACATGCACCTGGTTTCACTTAAACCCTTCTTAAACCCCTTTTTCCTATGCATTTTCCCTAATCACCCTTTTATCTACTGATCCTACATGCACGTGCCTCTTGGTACCCAACCAATATTTTAGGGTCCAACACTTTTCTATGCATATTAGACTTGTCAAATACTTTCACATTAACAATACAGTCAGAAATGTAAGTCGTCCTCCACTATTGACTTGAAAGATTACACAAATTGTTTTTGCCTAATGTGTCAAGGGGATTCATGATATTTTAGAAGGTTTTCAATCACAACAATAAGGGTGTGAAGAGCCTTTATTGACTTGTTGCACTTATTTAGTCAAGAGGATCCCTTCTAATTTTAAATCTCTGGATTAACACCATTCAAAAAATACAACATGTCATTATTATGTCTAAGGGTAAGAGAGGCATCTTTAGGTGGGGCTAAGGGAACAATGTCCACGACCTTACCATGCTTCATGTCAATATTGATGTTTTAAGTGGTGCTTCTCAAGGGAATAATGTCCACAACCTTACCATGCCTTTGTGATTTCCTAAAATTATTTTAGATCCATCCCAGTGTGTAGCAACCAATATGTTTGCTACCCTATATCTGTTAGAATAGTTGTCATACATGGCTTCATCCATCTACGTGAAAGTCTTTACTACGGTAAGGAGCCCACGATAACCTAAGTCACTGTCTCATCAATCTTTTGCTTTTCCTCCTCCTTCTTTCTTTCATCCATCACCTCCTCTTTTGACTCTAATGTGAGTGTTCACCTTTCTATTGTGAGGATGCGGTCAAGTCTTTCAAAATTTCATGGTTGACTTGTATTTCTACTCAGGTGGGGCCAACTCGAGTGCTTAAAGATAATGGCATCTAAAATGGCTTCTCTCTCCTTATGGACTTTGGGAACCTTTTCCTTTTCATCCCTCAGCTCGCTCCTTAACTACACATTGATCAATTCCTTCTATTTTATTTCTTTATCCCACTCAATGATCTCCTCATTATTTTTTTGAATCTCTTCCTCTAAGACCCTTATTCATCATTTTATGGCAAAGAGTGTCTTGCCTCCACCTCCATTGATGATTTTTTGAGAGCGTTGCAAAATTTCTCATCAGAAAATTGTTGGAAATTTACAAGGGTTTACTCCTTGGCATATAGTATCTTTATTAATACATCTCAATTTACCTCAAACTCAGTTCATCTACGTGAGACTCTTTAATCCCAAGATAACATTTTCCTTTGTGTGCGGTATGCACCTTTCTTCATTAAAAGAAGACCAAATGAGGAGTTGGTTTGTGGGCATGGTACTTTGGAAGTGCGCGTCCTTCTTTTCGGATCATTAATGTAAGTAATTTCTTGTTCTGGCCCTTTCCTTTTGCATTGCCTTTGGGAAGCTTACTATAAAGTTGAGGTTTCTTCCCATGCTTCCATATACCTTTCCCACACTCTTTCTTTCCTCTGTTTCCTTCAAAGATGTCTTCAAAATGATTTTCTCGACTTTGTGATCCACCAACTGTTGGATAATTCCTGCCACTTCCCTCTCTATGGTATTATCCATCTAGCTCCTTGGTCGGGGTCAGGTCTTTTGATCCTTCATGTTTACTTCCTTGTTCCCCCTTTTCATGAATGCCTCCTCGTTCTCATCCTTCTCTTCATTTCCTTCTTCCTCTAACTCGTGTACATTGTACATAGGATGATTCTAAGCCTCATCACGCTCTTCATTGTCTTCATCACCCTTGTTGGCCTCCATGCTTTCTGTTTCACCTGAGTCTGACCCTTTTGTCACCCTCTGCTTCTTCCTTACTAGTGACTCCAATTCAAGGGACTTCTCTTTTTCTTCTTTCTCGGGTGACTCTCCCTTATTCTTCGGAGAATCTTCCTTTTATGGAAATTCCTCCTTTTGTGGTGAATATTGTCTCATGGGAGACCTATTCCGATGGATGTAAGTACTTGTGCTCACACCAAAATACTATGCCCCTAATTTTGTTATAGTCTGTGCACTTGGTGTTTTTTCTCATGAGCCTCTCCTTTGTCTCTTTTCCTTTGCACAATATTTTTCCATGTGGTGGGGTCTTAGGAATGGAGACATCATCTTCAACATAAGCAACCTTTTCATACTTAGGCCTTATAAAATACACTCTCATTGAGCTAATGTTACTGGTTTTAACATGTGCACGTCATGGGAGACATACTTCTCCACATAGGTGTGCTTCTTGGGGTATATTAATTTCACAACTTGCATAGTCTTGATCTAACACAATTAGATAAAATATGAGTTTCTTCACCTCTTTGAATCGATTAAACCCAACTAAAGTACTATGTTGTGAAGGAGAAAATAAATTTACACCAAGGACTCTTGGTGCCATCTACTAAAGTAAATCTTCCAATGCAAAAATACCGGTATATGGTGAGCTCGGTGTCTCCTTGTACTAATGAAGGTAACTCGATTATTTTCCATTTATCCCTAAATGCATCACACATCTACTTATACCAATGTTCTAGGTGTGCCTTATGAGCGGCCGTCATGGTGTCACAGGTATACTATTCAAACCTCTTGGCGAGGAGGGGTTCTCATATGGGTATTCCCAAATAAACTTATCCGGCCCATCGGCACTCCAATCTCTAAAAAGACAATGGTGAAGAGAACATTACAAAACATGATCTTCTCTCATCACGTGCGGCGTCTATGATCTCCTCTACAATAAAAGCTGAGAGTTATAGATGGTTCCCTCCGAGATCTTAAAACTCACATTCAACCAGCCTTTTTGATATGTATCCATCTCTCTTTCCCATTCACCTTTGTAACCAAGTATGTGGCCATCCTCATCACCGGGTCAATAATTGTAGAAATGTCGAAGTAGCACGAACCCTTCTTGTAGTCATAAGCCTCAATGGTCTTCTTAATGGCTTCCTTGTCTTCCAAATCATCATCCAATGAATCTCCTTCATAGATAAGGCCGTGAACTTATAAATCAGCTAGGGGATTATGAACATTCTCGACCTATGAAATAGAAGTGGTCTTCTTGCATGCAAGACATCAACCATTGGTATAGTCGCTTAGGCTTGCTGAAATAGGGAAACTCGTAGAGTTGCAACAACCTAACCTTCTCCATTTTTACCTTTACCTTGTCATTATAGAAGGACATTCCATCTGGTGTCCTCTTCTCTGTAGGTTGAACCAGTTCTAGTGTCATTTTATTTTTGTGGTGCTCGTTCGATGGTTGTAATCACTGATAGCCATCTTTGTGGTGTGAGAGACCCATTCTTTACCAAGTAATACACCATTTGGGTACTGCATTTCCATGTACTATTCTTAATTGAAACTAGTAGAAATGACTTGTTTTCCCTTGCCCTTTACCTTCTTCGGTGAAACATTTGCTACTTTCCTTGGTGCCATTCCTTCATTGGGTCCTTTAAACTTCTTCCTCTCTCTTCCGGTCTTAGCTCTACTCAACTTTACGGCTCCACTCCTTTCCAAAAATTCCTTCAACCCTATGTCCTAGTTATGTAACCCTAACCTAGAAAACCCTTTTCCCACAAGACAACGTAACACTCGCGGGTTTCTTCCACACAACCTTGTCTGCTTACGCCCGTGTACTCCTTTCTAATCTAGTTCAATGATGAAACTATCTATACATGTAAATCTTCACAAATCTTCTCAAACCTTCTTCGCAAGGATACCCTAGTTCGTGAGAGCTCTTTAATAACTTAAAACACAAGGTAGAAAATAATGCACCCCCGATCTTCTATTTATAACTTTTACTTTTCTCCGTAATAAATTCCATACCACCTACCAATGTACTTTCATAATAAAGGTGATTTTTTTCCCAATGCCAACCTTCAATGCTTTTTCTCCATGCTCAATGCTATGTGAACAATTCCATAACCTTATGGCGCACAACTACCTCGACCATAGAATTATTCGTGCTTTCTCCCATGCCGAAGTCAATTATTCCTCTATGTCTTGGACCAATTTCTTTCCACTACCTACCTCATGTTGTTCATGCACTTTTTACCCTTATATGTGGTTTCTCAAATCCTTTTGACACCATCCTTCCCTTATGTTCACCTTTTCCACGTGCATCTTCTAATCCACGTGTTTTTTTATTTTTCAACCTAGGCCATCCACAACCATAGCTTCTAGCACACTTTTCACATCACTCCACCCCACACAAAAATGGATGCACGGTCCTCTATGCATATAAAACTTTTGAAAATAATAAGTGGCTACCAACGCACAAACGCACACAAAAAAAAGAAACAAGAAAGGGAAACACAAAGAAGGGAAACTATATCAAAGTAAAACCTAGGCTAACTGCAATACTACCTTATTTATAAACACAAAGAAGATTTATTTATAGTAGGGATTTAACCTAATCTCATTGAAAAGGCTTGGAAACCATGTTCCATCTAGCGCTTGTAACTAAAAAGCGCTTGAATCAAGTATATAGGATATAATGTACGGGACCATCCAATGGACTTTGAATTTCCCAAGATGGCGTAGAAAATTGGAATCATACAATAGAACCATCTTCCCAACCTCAAACTGTTTGTTCTTGATGTGTCTATCATGTCATGCCTTCTACCTAGATTTTTCTATTTTCTAACTCCAGCGAGCAATAGCCCACCTCTCATCTAACTACATCAACTTATCAATCCTCTCCTCAAGCACTTTGTTCATCATATAACCCTCCTACGCACGTTATACGTAGTGATGGTAACATGAATTCAATAGGTAACACAACTTCCATGCCAAACACCAATTAAAAAGGTGTGGCCTTGTTTAATCTCTTATAAGTAGTCCAATATGACCATAACACAACAAAAACTTTATCATCCCAATCCTTTCTTCCCACATAAAAATATTTTTTAACACGTGATTCAGAATTTTGTTAAATGCCTCAAATGAGTCCTATTATCTTATGGGTGATAAGGGGTAGTATTGTGATGGTATAACATGAATTCTACCAATAATATTCTAACTGTCTCATTTAAGAAATGAGTACCCCTATCACTTGTTAAATTTAGTGGACATCCATATCTACTGATTATATTTTCCCACAAGAACCTAACTGCTTTTGACGATGTGCAATACCTTATAAGCACCGCTTCTACCCACCTTGTAAGGTAATATGTGCATGTAATTATATAATGTGAACCTATCCTTTGCGTGGTTGAAAAATAGGGCCTACGAAGTCAATTTCCCATTTCTCAAATGGTTATGCACTGAAAATTGGTCTTAATGGAATTTCATCTCTTTTCCTTGGTTTACCAAGGTATTGAAAGTGGTCACAGGCCTTACAATACTTGATACAATCTTTGTAAACCATTTCCCACAAAAAACCTACTAGAAGGATCTTGTGCGTGGTTGCATTCCCTGCATAGTGTCCTCCTACAATCCCACCATGTGTTTCCTCCATGATTGCAATGTGCTCATGCTCTAACACACACCAATGCAAAACCTCATTGCGACCTAGCTTGTATAAGTCTCCACTAATTAACATGTAGGGCGTGGCACATATGGCTAACTACTTCCTTTCTAAATTCTTCATTCCCTCTCGGTGCCACACCTATTTTGAGAAACATTGCAATATCTTCCAAGTTAGAGGGAACACACTACAATATGAACAGTTATGCATCTAGAATTATATCCTCAATGCTTTGTGTATCCTCTCCTAATTCTATCCTTGATAAATGGTTAGGCCTCAAATTACTCTTACCTAGTTTTACAACAACCATAAACTCAAACTCTTGAAATAGTAGGACCCACCGACATATGCACCCTTATAGAATGGGCTTGTTTACTAAGTAATTTAATGCCATGTGGTCCATGTAGAATATAAAGGGTGTTTCCAATAGATATTGCCTAAATTTGTGTAGCACGTAGATCATTGACAAGGTCTCATACTCAGTAGTAGTATAGTTATGTTCTGCAGGGGTTAACTTCCTACTAGAAAATCAAAAGGGGTGGACAACAATTCCCTCTCTAGGTTTTGCTAAGATTTCTCCAATCACCATCCTTGAAGCATCAACATGTACATGGAATGGATTATCTTAAGAAGGAAATCATAATATGGGCATAGTGATAAGCCTATTCTTCAATGTATCAAATCCATCTACTACGCTTCTCCCTAATGAAATGTATTTTTGTGCTTTAACAACTTTTCCAACGGCGTGGCAATCTTGGCATACCCCTTTAATAAATTTCTGGTAATACCCCATATGCCCAAGGAATCCACACACACGACGCTCTGGTTGGTAGATTCCCCCAATCCCACAATAATGCCAACTTTTGGTAGGATCCACCAAAACCCTTCCTTACATATGATATGTCCCAACACGGTGCCAAATGGAGTAGAAAAATAAATTTCTTAATGTTGATGGATATACTCAACTACCAACATCTCTCAAACATCAGCCTCAGATTGTCACAATGGTCCCTCACTAATCCATATACTGTCTAGTCATCTAGGTAGACTTGTAGAAACTTGTGGATGAAGTCTTGAAACACTGAACTAGAATGTGCAAAAACAATAGGCACGTTCTTCGATCTAAAATTCACGACCGTGTAGGAAAAATTCCCCATTCAAAGTGGAGAAATTTGTATTTTCTTGGTCCTCCTTCGCAATTCTAACCTAATGATATCCTAAGAATCCATCTTTAAAAGAATAGATCTCGTGCTGGCTGCTCCCTCAAGGATCTCCTCGTTAAGGGGGTTGGAAAAGGGTCAATGACACATACTACATTCAAATCTCTATAATCAACACAAATCCTTATCCTTCCATCCTTATTAATGCTAATGACCATTGGAATTATCCATTCTGATTCTTCAACAACCTCAATGATGCCTGATGTGATCATCTTGTCAATCTCCTCCTTGAATTTGACACATGATTCGATTCATTCAATAAGGTCTCTTCCAAATTGGGCATGCACCTTCCTTTAACTTGATCTTCATTTCTCCCAAGGAGTGGTGAAATAATTTAAGCTCATGGTACCCACATGGAAACAAATCCTGAAATTCACGCAACAGATCGATGATCTTCAAAACCTCCTTTTCTGTCCAGTAATCTCTAATAGTAGCCTCCTTAGGTTCCACCTCCAAACCAATGTTAACCTTCTTGGTTTTTAGGGGTTCATGGTATGCGCATGCTTGCTCATTAGAACTATCCATAACCTCATGCATGCCCACAAAGATGGTTAACATCCAAGTTTTCCACCTCTTCACCATTGATCACATAGACCAAATTTCCTTTCTCTTTTTCCATGCATGCGTGGTCAAGATGTACCTCCACTAATTCTTCCTCATCAAAGCACACTTTTAATATAGGTTTACCCAATAATTCAGTATTCTATCATTTTCCATGACACTATCTCCCATAGTTAGGTGCTTAATAACATTTAGTGCCTCATTCACCAACATTTTAGTACTCTAGTACTCAAAATCTTGTAGGATATCAACTGTCAACTCTTTCCAGTTTACTGTTTTCCGACACATCTTTGAGTGAATGTACCATGCACGGGCACAACCTTCTAAGGTGGAGTAAATATTATGCACCCATAAAGAAGGTGAAAAGGCTTTCACACCTTCTATCGAGGCATTCTCACATTCCCGGACATGAAACGAGCCGGATCCTTCCCATGATAACCTTGTATAACAAAAGAGGTGCATTTCTTCGAAAAACCTAATAGGGAACATGATTCCCACCTCGCGCCACTCTAGAAGGTTATCGTGATGGGTCATTATATGGATGCAAATTGATATGCAACCTTCAACTACAATCAACCCCTCGAGGTAATGTTGGGGAAGCCGATGTGGAAATGTGTGGCTTACTATAGGACGATCGATGAATAAGATTCGGTAGTGTGATCTCCTAGTAATTGAGTTGGCAAAGGGGATATTTAGAGGCTATGAATGGGTAACGTAAATTCCCTATGATTTGTCCAACTAAATCTCAGTGTTGAACTAGTTTGAAGTTTCCAAATTAACTAAGATGAAACTAACAATCTATGCTACTACTAAAAGGGAAACTAATCTAAAAAAATCACAAAAATGAAATATTACAATCACAAACAAAAATTTGCTTCTATTGTAAATAATTAAAATATTTCTACACTAAAACTAAAAAACAAGATAACCCGGTGTGGTTATTCACCTATGCTGAGTGTATTGAAACTAAACTAACTTAAAAAAATAAATTTACCAAATGAGCTATGATATGTAGACAACCTCTTACATATATTCTCTCCTTCAGATCCACAAGGATGGGAAGAAGAGGATATATCACCGGGAGCTACTATTAATGATTTAAAACCCTCTTGGAAATTAACTAATTGCTTGAAAATGAAAGGAAATTGATTTATACTCTATTAGATATGATGTAACAATGAAAAATTGCAGCAATGAAGGAAATAAAACAACAAATCTAGCTTGGAAATAAAAAACAAAGGTAAATCGTCTGTGTGATGATTTTCCCCTTAGTTTATCCTTTCTTTCTCTGTGTGTCCATATGAGTCCAAGGAATTGGGAATGCAAAGGCAGTAGTAGGAGAAGGCACTTGAGAAATGAAAGCTTAAAGGTAGTCTAGTTACAATGCAAGTGGAAGAGGGATAACACAAGTGAACAGAGCTTGGCTATGCAATTTCCAGTAGGATTGTGGCAACAATACTATGCAAGATATACAAAATTCTCAAGCCATTTGCTTGAATACAAGCATTGATTATATAGGAATTGGCTGGGATGTTCCTTCATGCACAAGGAAGCCTTGGAGTGCCAAATCATTGGGTGAAGAGGTAGTTCAAACTAATTAAATCTATTTAAAAATAGAAGAGTGAATGAACACCATACAAACAAGACTATTTTTAGGAAATTTGGTTCACAAACGCACCCTAAAATTCAAGTTAAGTGAAGCTTTGCATGTTAAAATCACGCATGAAGAGTTCTGGAAAAAACATGTAGGTTTGCCACCTCAGGCAGGAGGTGGTCACAGAACCACCTCCCAAGCTTGGGTGGTGGTAACGAAACTCACCACCCAAGCACAGGTGGCGGTCATGAAACTATTGCCCAAGCCTAGGAGGTGGTCACGAAACCACTATCCAAGCCTAGGTGACAGTCATGAAACCGCTGCCCAAGCACAGGTGGCGCTTTGACACTTGAAGGTCAAAACATGCATAAAAGAAGTGGGAAGCTAGAAGAAAGCATGCAAAGGCTAAATAAGGATGTCTAGGTTACAAATATACACTGTGGATGAGCTTAGGAACTCAAACACCTTCTGAAAGGACATGAATAATCATTGGGGACTTTTGTAACCATTTTTTGATAATGTAGCACATGAAATTTTGGGTGCGTATATATTGCCCCCTCAGAGAAACATCTTATCCATGAAAAGGCATAAAACGTAGAATCTGAGTATGACATTCCCAAAATGGGGAGTTATAAGCTATACGACATGCTGCGTGTGGTGTCAAAATGTTGTCGTCCAAACTCCCGCTACCTGCAAAATGAAAAAGAAGACTCAAGTGCAGATAGATGAAATATCAAAAAATAAATACTAAGTTAAAATGAAAAGAGGACTTACCATTTGTGTGGGGACTTAAAATAAATATCAAGAGTGGTCATAAGGGGCCTCAAAGAGGTGAATATGTAGAGTGCCAATATTTCTTAGTCTCCATTTTGTGAAGCATATATGATGTTTTGGTATTTCATGCTCATTGCAAGAATTTTGACCACACCTAGTGTGTGATGACATTGTACAAAACTATGAAACACCATGATATGTACAGATATCTCTTTTTGGCTCAGTTATTCCTTACATAGAGTTGACTTCCATTTATGATTTGATTCATGTGTGTACTCTTAGATGTTTAGAAATTCCATTTTTATATGCTTTTTAGAATGTATGCAGTGGATATGAATGCTTATTGATTTTTTTATGTTTTTAATGTTGATACATGATAATGCAAATACATTGTAATGCTAAACTTTAGTTTCCCTAAGCAATTTTCGATACTTCTTATTATTTTGGTAAGACGTGATGAACGTGTGATATTATAAGTGAATGAAATTTCCCCACTCCTAACTCCACGCAACCGGTAATATGTGAGGGCTCAACACAAAGAGCCATAAGGGGCACAAGTTATAAAAGTCCCTGTCAACCTAATTATACGCACCCAAAATTGCATGTGCTACATTGTCAGAAAATGGTTACAAAAGTCCCCAATGATGATTCATGTCCTTTCAAAAGGTGTTCAAGTTCCTAAACCCATTCGCAGTGTATATTTGTAGCCTAGACATCCTTACTTAGCTTTTCCACATTTTCTTCCATCTTCTCATTCATTTCTGTGCATGTTTTGGCCTTTAGTTTCAGGATCGCTGCCCTACTGGATGACAGTTTTGAAACTGCTACCTAGCAAAGTGACGGTATTGCATGATTTTTGTAGAACTCTTCATGCGTGATTTTAACATGCGTGATTTTAACACACGTGATTTCACTTAATTTGACTTCTAGGGTGTGTTTATGAACCAAATTTCCTAAAAATAGTCTTGTTTGCATGGTGTTCTTTCCCTCTTCTATTTTAAAATAGATTTAATTAGTTTGAACTTCCTCTTCACCTAATGATTTGGCACTCCAAGGTTTCCTTGTGTATGAAGGCACATCCCAACCAATTTCTATATAATCAATGCTTGTATTCAAGCTAATGGCTTGAGAATTTTGTGTATCTTCTATAGTATTGCTGCCACAATCCTGCTAGAAATTACATAGCCAAGATTTGTTTAATTTTTCTATCCCTCTTCCACCTGCATTGCAACCAGATTGCCTTCAAGCTGCCATTTCTTAAGCACCTTCTCCTATTGGTGCCTTTGCATTCCCAATTCCTTGGACTCATATGGACACATAGATAAAGAAAGGACAAACTGAGGGAGAAGAACAAATACAACAAGATTTTCCAAATCTCTTGCTTATTCAGTTGGAATTATTTGTTTGTTTTCTTCATTTGCTCAAGTTATCAATTCTAAGTTATTCATTTCAAATACATATCAAATAGAGTAGCAAAATTGTTCATTTCAGTTAATCAAGCAATTACAAATAGAGAAAATCATTAGAAATCTTTCTCTTTGACATTACCGTGGGAATAAGTGGGGAATAATAACTCTTCTAGAGTTATGATTTGTTCTATATCTTTGAGGTAGGGTTTAAAGGGTCTTGATTAAATTAGTTTAGTTGTTTTAGATCTAGATTCACATACTTGCACAAGTGATTAATTGTAACCGGCTGATTACTTGTATTTAATTTTGTTTATTAGATTAGAAGCATTGTTTAACATCCTAGAAAAGATAACAAATATTTAATTTTGCTAGATTATTTTACTTCCATTGTTTTTCTCGGATATCTGTGAAAATACCAAAAACATAGAGTAAATTTCCTTTGATAGTTAGTTTTCTTTATCAAAATCAATTCAATTCATTACGCATGACCATCAAAGGTCCACAATAAGAGAAAACATTCAGTTGTGATCCATTAGTCCCATAACCCAACGGGCTTGAGTTGTTAACTGAAATTGATATGGGTTTACACTGGTTAGTTTTACGTACACCTGCTAGGTATTATGAGAAGATAGAACAATTGAACACATTTAACATTGCAGCTGATTAAGCCTACAATTATTGGACTGCTCTTAACTATAGGGATTGATTACGCATATGACCATATAAATACCACAACCTCCATGAGTTCACATTTGTGATTCCTAGGTCCCACAACACAACAAGCCTTTTGACCAATTAAACAATGACACTGGTTTATGTGCACTAGTATTTAGATCATCACCACTTCCACTGATATCATTGCACAACTTTTAGTGTTGAACATAGTAGCCGATTAGGCTAAGGATTTCTGGACTAGACTGGAAAACCTCCCATAGACCCTATGGTTCCATTATGCCTCTCATTATCACTTCCATAAACTTGTCTGGAAATCTATACAAGGCATCCAAACGTCACTTTCTGCGTGTTCCACAATTAGTATAAAGAATATCGACAGAGCTTGATATCAACTGAAGCCTCCGAGTAGCTATTCTATCCGACCATTCTATTACACCACTTTAGCTTAGGATAAATTTCTTTTCCTTGGACTCGTAGATCATAATATTACCTGTTGAAGACATAAGGTTACCTCATTAGCTTGTTCATCACTTCCACACATACACCCATTTACATCCTACACAGTCAGTGTCCCGACATGACCTTGGGAAGTCAGGTGCAAAGAAGATCATGTGTTGATTTTCTTTCATATAGTAATGATGAGAGAAAGACAAAGATTTGGCAAAACCAAATTGAAACCCTATAACCTCATTCTACTCAAGTTTGCATCATAGTTTAAAATGTGAATTGCTTTCCAGTTTATCTAGAATTAGATCCGTAGATGGCCACTTGGATGACAAAATCTAGTTTAAGGTTTTAAATTCTCTTGGAATTTGAACATCTAACTCACTTTGTTATGATTTATGATTTCATAGCATTTGAATGAACTGATTCTAAATTTAAAATTTATGAAAGATACCCCCTACACCTTGCCCCATGCTACCAATAGGAAGTATGGGCTCATCACCATGGACAAGGAAGAGGTGAGTAAGGGCACTTCTCTCCTTTCCCAACCCTACATCACTAGTAAGAGACGCAGCTCAACACCGAAGATTGGTAGGGCAAAGAAATGTGTAAAATAATTTTTTTGTGGATTTGCATTTGACTTATTTATCTAGGAAAAATGTCTAGAATGTTCTTATTTCCAAAGAGATGTATATGGGATAGATGTGACACCATGAAGCTTCTAGAACAGACCGTAGGCAAAGACACCTAATCTAGAAGAAACTACAAATAGAACCAAGTATGCAAGCCTTGGTATGGTTATTGTCAAAGCTTATCTTATCTTATTTGAACTGATGAAATGATTTGGAAACAATTGATGATACCATGAGGATTTGAAGAGATATGATTTGAATGTTTGCCAATGTTTTCAGAAGTTTTTAGGAATTTCTATAAGAATAAGTCCCTTAATAAAAAATTTTACAAAATGAATTGCGATGAAAATGTAATGTAGATGCAGTAATGTACATGTGGAAATGTAGGTGAAACTACATGTCATGATAGATAAGGTGAAGAAAGTTGATGAATATTGAATTCTTCACCCCTAAAAGTACATGGGGAGAACCATGATCCTCAAAATTTCCATTCTCTTGACAAGGGCCTACCATTCTAGGTTTAAAATTACAACCCTTGCCTAGAAGTGTATATTTCCAATCATTAAAATCATTTTTCTAAAAGAGGCATTCGTGAACCTCTTTTTCATGTTCTTGAGACATGGTGTGTGGGTGAGCATGACTATGTTACTCGACCTTGTTTCCTATGTAGAGCGTTGTGTTTACTTGTGACCCTTGCTGAATGATGAGGCCTTGCCCCATAGATATGACAAGCTTAGTTTTAGATGCATTTGGATTAAAACTAGGGTTTATAATAGAACAACCCTCAAAGATGGTTTTTATGGGCATCATTTCAATCTCAAATTTCCCTTCTTTATTTGTTAATTATATCATGTTTACACCTAAACCTAGGTCATCGGAGGAAGAGATGCTAAACTAAGAAGACTACCCATCCCCTATGGTTCAAACGGGAGGAATATTGGATCGTCACTCTCTAAGAGTTTCATAATTTTTGTTATGGTTTTAGTGGAAATTTTTTCCATAGATATTGATTTACCCTTATCTGTTTTTGCCACCTCAAAATTTTTTAGGTCAATGACTTCAGCCTTCGAACTCCCGGGTGATTGGGAATAACTCATTTGATGGAAGTGGTTTATTCAATTGATTCACAGGAAGTTCATACTCTCATATGGACTCCTTTCTTCTTCTTGAGGTTTTCTAAGTGTATATCGAAGGACTTAGGATCCCCTTGAGTGATGAAGACCTTCCCCAAATGGAGGAATCTAATCTCCTGGAATAGGGTAGAAGGGATAGCCTTCATTCGATGAATCCAATGTCTCCCAAGGATCATGTTATACTTTGTTTCCCTATCGATAATGTAAAACTCTGTCAATATGGTTTTTCACCAAGCGTGACTAGTAAGAACTATGGTTCCAATCGAGGCCACTTTAAGAATGTCGTACTTCCGTAACATGTTTCTTCTAGAGGAAAAATTTATCTCTCCATATCCCAAATTCTATAATAAAGAGAAGGGAACCAAATTTACAAAATCCCCATCATCAATCATTTCTCTCTTAATGTAATTTTTATAAACCCATACTTATAAAAATAAGGCAGGATCATTTCTTTGGGCAATTTTAGTGTGAGTTGACATCTAGTATATATAAAAAACAAACCCAATATCCCTATCATTCTATCCCGGAGGATGTATGTCAAAGTCAATATGATTTATTTGAGTGCTAGGAGGTGGCGTAACATGGATTAGATGACCAAGACCTAGTGTATTGAGCAATGCAAAATGATGTATAGGTGAATTCTTCAGCAAATATAGAAACAAAATGTGAGAAAAGGTCTTGTTCAAATTCGATATTAAATCATAGGATCCTATTAGTTTTGTGATTGTAGGAACATCATCCTGTGGGAAGGAAAGAGTGGGTAAGGGTTGTGAAACATACTCCTTCGTTTGAGTTGTTGCATTAATTTTTGGCTCGACCTCTAGCTCGACTAACCCCAAGATTTTTGTATTATCGTTTGAACCAAGGTTAGGAGAAACCCGAGAGTTGTCAAGTTGAGGCTTCATGATCATTGTTTCCTATAGGAATACCTTTTTTATATTTAGGATTCACTAATCCCAAGATTTATAATAAGTCTCATTTTGAGGTGTGACAAGTCCAGTATGACTAGGTTGTAGGTTTGTTTCAAGATTTGTTAGGAACATGTCTATAAAGAGTTGCCTTTGGTTTTAGGAAGTCTTTGTAGAAACTTATTGTAATCGCAACAATTAGTATTGTCATGACTTCAAACCTTATGGAAACCAAAGTATAGGTTAGGGTTATAATCTCTTGGCCTTTGATAAGTGTCTTGCTATTGTTGACTATAACCTCAGTTGTAGTTTTGAAATTGGTTGTTATAACCATGATTCGCTGCCCATTAGCCAGAGTTTTGATACTGGTTTAGGCCTTGGGTTTGATTGTGTTTTTGAGAGGGATAGTTTATGTCAATTGTGTTGACCGAGGAGTTAATGTTAGGGGATTTTTGATTTCCCATGTTGTTATTATTAGTGTTACCATTGTTTGGAAAACCAACATTCTTGGCTTGATCAGTAGCACTATTCATGGTAGCACCATGATTGCGATTCACACCCTTAGTTCCTTGTTTATTGGCACCATTGTTTTGATAATTTGCATTATTTGAGTTGGGGATACCAATTTCCCATTGGGACCATAGATCTTATGTCCACTATCTATAGTGGTTTGGTCAATACAAAGTGCACATTCCAATACTTCCTCATCACTACAAAAAGGAGACTTCTAGATTTCCTCCCTAGTCTCTTGATTGAACGAGTGAAGGAAAATATTGAAAAGTTTCATCTGGTCCATGTTTGGCACACTTCTAGAGGAATAGAGAACTTGGTTCCATCTCTAGATAAAATGGGTGGAAAATTCATTTTGATCCTTTCTAAAATGCAGGAACTCCCTAATCCCTATACGCAACAACTTGTTCATGTCAAATGCTTTGATGAAATCAGAAATAAGTTGTTTAAAGGAATGTATAGAAGCTTTTGGAATATGGTAATACCAATCCAATGTGATTTGTTCGAGATTATTTGGAAATATCTTAGCCACTACAACATCCCAAGGAACCAATTCCTTGATAGCAGTAGTGTAGGCCTTGATATGAGTATTCGGGTCTCCTTATCCCTTAAATTTCGTAAGATATGATAATGGGCATGGAATCATGACACCACATATGGTGAATTTAAGAGGCTCTTTTAAGTACTCAATGTATGTACCCATTGCGTAAGATTCCACCATTAAAGATCCTTGATGAGGAGGTGGAGGAGGAGGAGTTGGATAAGCTACATTATAAGCATTGACAGGAATGTATGGGGTCCCTTGATATGGCATGTAGGGAGTGGGAATGGCATATGGGTCCATCTGGGAGTTTTTGAATACATGTGCATGTAAGGTGGGATAGTACCAGGATATGGACTAGCGGGCATAAAACTAGGGAACGTCACATTACCTATTATGGTGGAATTTGAGAACGCACTTCCTGGACATCCCTTGCGTAGGATAAGCTTGAGAAGGATGAGGACCCATCCCTAGTGTGTCTAATCCTGTGAGAAGATCACCTAGATTTGAATGAACTAGATAACCTTATTGCATTAGTTTCTCATTGTAAGGGATGTATCCTTTGCTGTCAACTAGATACCCCATGTTCTTCCCTACTGCATGTGTTGGTTGTGAAGTCTGGGCACTTTCTAGTTCTCTAATCCTCCCCACTAAAGTAGAAATGATATCATTGGGAGAGGATTGAGTCCCTTGTTGGGGTGCCTGTGGCATAGGGTTTGACCGATCTAGCTCATGATACCCTATAATGAATTGTTTAGTGTTATAATTATTGTCTTCCTCGAAATAAGAATCTTAGGATAGACATTCGTAATCTTAGAGGTCAGTAGCCTCCATTATATCTAAATACTCATCTATATTACAAAGAGGATTATATATTTGTGCAAATGTATCATTTTCTGTTGATTGCATGGTGATGTGAGGTCTTGATAAGACTCTATGGTAAGAACATGTTCCATTTGTGATAAAAATGTGGTTTGCATTAGGTTGACCATATTGCTTGTTGAATGGTTGATCAACCTCCTCCATCCTTACATAATTAATGGGGTTTGAAGTGTAACTAGGGTAGTTTAGACATTTCTTGTGTAATTATCACCCCACCTTGAAAGAGAAGGGAATTGTTGTGGTTGAATGTTGGTGTAATATCTATCAGAGCCAAATGGCCCACCAAACTCTCTTCCAGACATATTTTAGAAAGTATAAAATACCTACCAAAATAGGGGAAGAAATGGAGAGGTGAGGTAATAACAATGAAATAAAAGGAAACAAGAAGGAATTAATCCTTCATGTCAAGTTCACCAATTTGTATGGATGAAAATTGACATGTAACCTTCAACCGCACTTGACCCCCGAGGTCGTGTCGGGGCAGCCAATGTGGAAATGTGTGGCTAACTATAGGAGGATCAGTGACTAAGATTTGGTAGTGTGATCTCCTAGTAGTTGAGTTGGAAAAGGGGAGATTTAGAGGCTATGAATGGGTAGCGTAAATTCCCTATGGTTTTTCTAACTGAATCTCAATGTTGAACTAGTTTGAAGTGTCCAAATTAACTAAGATGAAACTAACAATCTATGCTACGATAAAAGGAAACTAATCTAAACAAATCACAAAAACTAAAATATTACAATCACAAACAACAATTTTCTTCTATTCTAAATAATTAAAATATTTCTACACTAAAACTAAACAAGCGAGATAACCCGATGTGGTTATTCACCTGTGCTGAGTGTATTGAAACTAAACTAACTTAAAACAAGAACTTTACCAAATGATCTATGATATGTAGAAAACCTCCTACAGATATTCTCTCCTTCAGATCCATAGGGATGGGAAGAAGAGGATCTGTCACCAGGAGCTGCTATTAATGATTTAAAACCCTCCTGGAAATCAACTAATTACTTACAAATGAAAGGAAATTAATTTCTACTCTATTTGATATGATGTAACAATGATAAATTGCAGCAATGAAGGAAATCAAACAACAACTCCAACCTGGAATTAACATAAAAAAGGTAAATCTAGTTGTGTGATGATTTTTCCCTTAGTTTATCCTTTCTTTCTCTGTGTGTCCATATGAGTCCAAGGAATTGGGAATGTAAAGGCAACAATAGGAGAAGGTGCTTGAGAAATGGAAGCTTGAAGGTAGTCTAGTTGTAATGCAAGTGGAAGAGGGATAACACAAGTGAACAGAGCTTGGCTATGCAATTTCCAGTAGGATTGTGGCAGCAATACTATGCAAGATACACAAAATTCTCAGGCCATTTGCTTGAATACAAGCATTGATTATATAGGAATTGGATGGGATGTGCCTTCATGCACAAGGAAACCTTGGAGTGTCAAATCATTGGGTGAAGAGGCAATTCAAACTAATTAAATCTATTTAAAAATAGAAGAGGGAAGGAAAACCATGCAAAAATACTATTTTAGGCAATTTGGTTTACAAATGCACCCTAGAATTCAAGTTAAGTGAAGCGTCATGTGTTAAAATCACGCATGAAGAGTTCTAAAAAATGCATAGGAGCACCACCCTACACAGGGTGGCGGTCACATGAACCGCTGCCCAAATCTTGGTGGTGGTCATGAAACTTCCGGCCAAGCCTGGTGGCGGTCACGAAACTTCCACCCAAGCTTGGGTGGTGGTCATGAAACCACCACCTAATCTTGGGTGACGGTCACGAAACCACTACCCAAGCCTGGGTGGTGGTTTTGACACTGAAGGTAAAAACATGCATAAAAGAAGCGGGAAGCTAGAAGAAAGTGTGCAAAGGCTAAATAAGGATGTCTACGTTACAAATATACATTGTGGATGAGCTTAGGAACTTGAACACCTTTTAAAAGGACATGAATTATCGTTGGGGAATTTTGTAAATATTTTCCCGACTTCATCTAGATCCTTCTGCGGAGTCTCAAAATTTTATTTTTCTCTAACTACCATGATTGCTCCTTTAGGCATTGGATCTCTCCTTGTAAGCTTCAAATCACATCCATGGTTTCCTAATAGACTTATTTCTGATGAGTGGGGTTTGGGTACTTCCCATGCACCACCTCTTCTCTAGTAACCAACAGTTTCTACTTTGGTATCTCCACAGTGCATGAAGCCTCGGCTCGTGTCATCACCAAGTATAGGTTGTAACTCGACTCATACACCATTCTTGGCCTCCACTATTGATCAACATGCTTTACGCTCACCATCCCAACGTCCTTATCCTTTTGCTACTTCTGGATCATGTGTTCAAATAATTCTAGGAAATCCTCATACTTGTGCTTCTTTCCACACCAAGAGCATTATAACATATCAGGGCATTCATGCTTATAGTGTTCCGTAGACCCACAGTTGTAACAATTTCCATGTGGGAACTCACTTCTTCTGCCTTTGTGGTTTCCACAACCTCTAAATCCTCCATGAATGTTATTTTTGTAATTCCCTCCATCCATGCACCCTTCATAATGAAAACCCTCATCCTTGGAACTACTTGCAATACTAGTCTGGTGCACACCAATATCAATGACATCATGTATTTGGTCAATAAATCTACAATCCTTGGTGTCATGAGTAGTAGAGGTGCAAATTTTACAATAGAAAGACACATTCTTATGGATTGCGTGCTGCAGTAGCAGACACCTACTTGCATCATGATCTTCGTGGAAAATCTCATAGTCTACCATCATCGTGCATACCGATCTCTCGAGAGGACAATCTGTTCTTCGTATGGCCTTCTACCTCATGATATACACCATAACCCGTTGCAAGTCTCATGAGCTGAGTTCACAAATAATTTCTCCAGCTGCTTTTCCATTGCATAAATTTGGGCTTCTAGGAATGGACTAACTACTGTATCAATGCTTCATACTGCCTCTTAGCATGCAAGGCAGCCTCCAAGGCCTCATGCAGATATGTGAAAGTCTTCTATAAAAGTTCCCTCCTAAATGGTGTGATCAATCCTCCGATGAACCACTGAGCATGATGCGAAGGATGAATGCCATAAGATAACTTAGATAAGAGAGTCTTGAAACACACATCATAATCCCGCACACTCTCTGCCATTCCTTGTTGAATATCCTTCAATGAACTGATACTTTTCTTCTCAAACTTAGGTATGTGGAACTCTGCTAAAAAGGCATTATGCAATGTAATGTAATCCACCACTATCTAGTGTGGGTCATACTTCATGTACCAGCTATATGCACGTCCTTGTAATGTGGTTACAAACTGAATTTCTTTCCTCTTTGGGCGTGATTCCCTTTGTGTGCCATAGTAAATTACACTTGTGTACATGTTCTACAAAATCCTCAACACCCTTGTAATCAGGTAAGTGAAGTGACATCTCATAAAACACATGTTGATGGTATTATGGACCTTGTCTTCTAGATCCAAGACCTTGATTCCCTCTGATGTTACCTCCATCACTAGACCCACTAGATCCACTAGTGCCAATGCCTCCAAATCCTCCCCATGTTGTAGGCAAGGGGCCTAATGCAATTATGCCCTATGAACCCACCGTTGCACTAAATTTCACGCTAATAGTCAGTGATACTTGAACCACTCACGATGTGTTTTCCATGTTACTCCCAGCACGTGATACTCAAACCTTGTGATCCCATACCTTGCTCAAATGTTGTGCCAGAAAAAATACCCCCAAACATAGGAAATAACTATGTAGCTATAGATGTACCAAATGAAAAATTATACCTCTTAGGTGTCACTTGATGATGAATATCGATACCAATTGGATTATCAACACTTATCTCAAAAACTAGAAAGCTAAGTGCAAGGGTCTGGTCACCATGTGGGTTAAGATGCACACCTATGGCTTTTCTCCTTTCTTCATATGACAAGATATCTCTAAAATTCGAGGGGGTTTCTCTTTTGCAATTTCCAACATGGGGTAAATTAGAATTCTTAGGTTCCACGTCATCCGCATGAACCTTAAATCCTTCCCGTAATGTCTCGCCTCCTTAAATTCATCACTCTTACAACACTTGACGTTGTCTTGCCAACTCCCTCTCCTAAGGTTCATTATATTTGATCCACCTCTCCTTTCTCTCCATTTCTACTGCAAGGTCCACCATCCTCTACCATGCCAGCTTTTGTGCCCCACACCTAGCATGAATTCATCCGGTTATGGGAAAGGCTTCCAAACTCAAAATAATGACTAGGATCTTGATAGCTAGTGGGATAACATGCAAGAATGATCCTCTAGGCTCCCTCAAGAACTTGAACTTAGAAATCTCAGGGTAAGAATATGTAGAAATAACATATTCCAATGTATAACAAGTCAGCACTCTACTCTACCAGTGATCAACAACACGGGTCCATGTCAGATCAACATCATGTAACTGCTGATATTCCTCCTGGGTCCAAACATGAGGTCTATAGTACCAACTCATCCTTGATGCATATGCTGATAGCCATTCATATAACTCTACTAGGAAACAATAGAAGAATGTCTCATAGAGTTCGTGATACAGGTTCTCCGCCACCCATTTATGTGTATCAAACTCATATCTAGTACTGAACCTATGACAGGGAAAATTTTAAGGGTCCCTAAAAAAACCTTAGAAAATATTTGGTGAATATTTGAAAATTCACTTTCACATGGATAACGAATATTAAGATATCATGACATCACTATTAAATGCTATTAGATGTTAGCTTTTTTATATGCTACTAGCCGAAAGCATATTTTATCCTATCTACTGACAACATATAGGTATGTTGTCAAATAAAATAAATAATGCTATCGACCAATAGCATATTTATGCTTCGGATAGCATATAGTTATGTTTTCAAACAATAGCATAAATATGCTATCGATGGTAAGCATATTTATGCTACCGGCTGACAACATATAGTTATGTTGTTGGTCAATAGCATAAATATTCTAACTTTGCCGATAGCATACCTATATCATGTCAGTTGGTAGCATAAAAATATATAACTAATCGACTATATTCAGATGAATTTTGTGAATTTTAATTTTACATGAATGGTGACTTCACCCCTAAACTTAATTTTTACCCAAAATTTTTGGTGAATTTCTCTTAAGACCAACACTAAAAATCGCCAATTTCAAATTTCAAAACCAAAATATCCGCCACCAAAAGTTTCCTAACCTTTGAGCAAACTCATCCTCTCGTGTTTTTAAGCCACACTTTGACACTATCCAAGGTCAAGCACTCCATTGCACATTTCTATCACAATAGATTAAAAAGAGGTCCTAGCAACAAAACCAATATGTATTCATTATTTTATCCTTAATACTTCTTTCTAACCCCAAGCGTGTCGGCCTATTATCTATCATATGTCGGGCGCTCACTCAAGGTGTGCATGGGTGCCAAGCCCCTCCTTTATGTGAGCTCCATGAGAGATTTTCTCCATTAATGGAGGATTGTTTGCAGAAATAGAAGTACATGCATCTACTCAAAAAGGTAGAAGATATAACGAATAGATCTACACTTCAATGCATCATAGAAGATAAATAAACATTATAAGAAGTACAAGAAACCAGATCTGAGTCATAATAAGCTAAATAACATAAGGGTTTACACCCATAAGTAAGTTGTATAGAATAGATCCATGGATATTTATTTATCAAAGTTTTGGTAGCCATATTACATTCAAAAGGGTCATCTCAGACCATATACATCAAATGAAAGAGACTCAACTCATGTAAACCTATCTGATCAAAGATCTTAACTATTCTTTTCCCATTATATCCCTTGTTATGGATCCCAGTACCCATACATATTCTTAATGGTATCCCTTAAAACCCTCTAGCACTAATTACTCTAAACCCTAGCACTATGAACTCCAAACCCTTAGCATTTCCTAACATTTCCATAGCACTTCATTACTCTCCTTCTCTTTCTCTGCTCCCCTTTGCACTTTGCACCCGTATATCTCTCTATATGTGTTTGTACTCTACTTCTATTCATGTCCCAAGAACCTATTTAAATATGATCATCGACCACCACCATGAATTCTCTCCTGAGTAGATCACGTGTCAAGTGTTGATGTGGTCCTCCATTGGCGAATGCTTATCCTTTTACAAACCTTCCACTAACTATCACGATGCCTCTCGGAAATATGCCTGCGTGGAATGTCCTTTTCTTGACCTCCAAGGTTCCAAGCTAGCACCTTATCCACTTATCATGCCTAGTTGGGTCCTCACATTTTCCTCAAGTGACTCCATGATGCCAAATATGGCTAAGTCTTTTAAACCCTTATTTTGCCTCTCGTGTGTGCCCTGGTTTCACTTAAACCCTTCTTAAACCCCTTTTTCCTACACACTTTTCCCTAAGTGCCCTCTTATTTACCGATCCTTCACACGCATGCCTCTTGGTACTTAACCAATATTTTAGGGTCCAACACTTTTCTACGCATTTAAGACTTGTCAAATATTTTCCTATTAACAATGCGAATCAAAAATGTAAGTTGTCCACCATTGACTCAAATACTACCCAAAAATATTTGCCAAACGTGTCAAGGGATCCAAAATATTTTAGAAGGTTTTCAATCATGATCGAAGGGTGTGAATAACCTTTATTGATTTGTTACACTTATCTCTTCAAGAGGATCCCATCTAATTTGAAATATCTGGATTAGCGCGATTCAAAATGCACAACATGTCATTATTATCTCTAAGGGTAAGAGAGGCATCTTTAGGTGGGCTAAGGGAACAATGTCCATAACCTTACCATGCTTCATGTCAATTTTTAAGGTTGCCACTAAGTAGAAATGAGGATCCTCTACAAACATAGAAAAAACAACTTTGACTATACCATTTACAACTTTATGAGAGTTGTGAACCCCCGTTTTGCCAATATGATCCCTAACAAGATTTCTCCTTAGTAGAGAGTGCTTAATGTTTTTTTATGAGAGTCTAAAAACATCCTAGTCTTTATAATGAGGGGCATATTTCCCACCTTGATATTAATTTGTAAGTAGTGATTCCCACCTTGTTGGGACAAGTGTAATTTCCACCAAAGGATTAAGATGTCTAATCATATATTTATTTTTACAAAACTCTATTCCAAACCATATGAATCATACCTAAAACACTTAAAAGACTAGTACAATTAAGATCAACATTTTCTGGAGCTTTGTTACACATACATTTTTTCTCGTACATGTCCAAATTGTTCACTTGCATCTTCAAGATGTTTGATTCATAATATATATTTTGATTCTTGATATTCTCAGTAGACTTCTTGCCCTCCAAAATTTATTTCCCAAAAATTTAGAGTTTTCTATGTCCATTTTTACTTTTTGTAGTACCAATATGTCATGTTCGTGCTTCAAAATAAAATATTTTGCTTCCTTTGTTTGATTACATTTCTCAAACCTCTTATATTCCATGTGTTGACTTTCATCTATATTTTTGAGTTTCTTTGGACCCCTTAAGATCCAAGATTCTTTGTTTCCCTGCTACGCTTTTCCAACTCTATTAATTTTCTTTATCCTCTTTGATATATGGTTTTCCTCTAGTTGCTCTACCCCTAAATCAACTTTGGTTTTAGATGAAGAGGCTTCTTGGAGGTTGTTTTTCCATTTTATAGAGTCACTATTAATTTGAATTGCTCTAAATTTGGGATTTCCTCCATGTTTATTCCTTAGCTTTCCTCTAATTCTTGTTCCACCATTTCTTCGTATCTATATTTCTTATGTTCTACCATTTTTATGGAGACTCTTTTTGAGTCTAATCACAATGTCTTTAGATATTCCAAGATTTGTTATTTTGATTATACTCTTTTGTCTTGGATCTCTACATATTTTTTATCTTTGTGCTCATTTGGTTTTTCTTGGGATGCCTCCTTCTCGGTCTCTTTTCCTCTATCTCTATAAATGGTATAAGGAGCTCATTTATCTGTGTTTTCTCAAAATACTCCCCTTCCTCCATGAAATTTTTCTCTTGATTTCAAGACAAGCAAAGGGGTTTTCCTTGTCCACGATTTCTTTAGGTTTGTTTGCTGGTTTCTTGTCCCATGTCATTGATTTTTCCTTCTTCTTGCACCTTTACCTCGAACGGTTTCTCATGTCATTCTATTCTTTTTTCATTCCCTTTTCCTACCATCATTGATATTTTAAGGCAATATTTAACACTATGACCCAATTTATTACATTTTTACATCTGTTAATAGATGTCTCATTTTCAAATTTCTGCTTTCCAGCTACATATCTTCGAATGCACAATAATGATGTTGGGTATATGTATTTATACATCTACATTCACATAGATTCTAGCAAAGGCCAGTCTTGTTCTAGCTTTGGTTGCTCCATCAAAAGCCACTAGGGATCCTAGAGACTTTGTTATACTTGTCAAAAACTCTTCTTCCCAAAACTCAAGAGGTAGTCCTAGAAGATTAACCCATAGGGGCATAACATTAATGTTCTCCTTGTTTGGATCAAATCTTGGAGACCACCTCTTTAAGAAAATACCCATGTTTCCTAAGAACTAGGGGCCTTGAAACAGAGATCGGTACAATCTTCCAGTGTGTTGAAATGGACAAGGAAGAAACCTTTATTAAGCAGAGAGATTTCCATACTTCCTTTGAATACCATTTCCTACATGCCCATATCCTAATAACATCCACATTGGGCCTTGGCCCATAGAATTTTCCAATCAAAGCTAATCTATTTCTCTGCACCGCTCTTTCAATGAGAATGTATGGGACTATGAAATGGTGTCCGCACTCAAATATTTGATGTGTGATTTCTACTTGAGCGAGCCATTTTTCAATGCTATTGAATTACATGGATACCACCCCTGCCCATGTGGATCTAGGTCACTTTGTTCCCCGATCCGTGCCAATGCATGTGCTTTCTTCCCTTCTCTATCCCCATCTCCTTCCTTCCATTATTCATAAATATTCAAATTCATTTCCCCCTCACTCCGCTTAGTCCTCAATTATCCTACTAAGTCTAAATTATATTGATATGCCTTCTTTCCACCTTTAAAACTATTCATCAATTTATCAAGTATTTAAATTTAGACTAATGACTCATATTTCCACACCAATGTCTTCAAATTTGTTTCTTATCACTATCAAGTTTGAGTTTTACTATTCTTCTACCTATATTTAATGCTCTTGAGTTATTCAATGAATCAAATGCCTTATTAATCCCTTAGGTAATCTAAAAAATTGGCATATGACTCCATAAACATATATGAACATGGAATAAGGCATTCATACATTTTTTTTTCTAAACCCTCAAAGTCAAGTTACCATAGTTAAGACTGTAATGCTCAGATTTTAAGATTGGAAACTTCATTAACTTTACCTTATGTTGTCACACGGATCGTGCACCCGTTAAATTTCTGAAAGATCCCATGCAACGTTGGAACATCCCCAAGGTGTGGGACCTTGTTGCCTTGGGATGGACCTCCGAGAGAAGGCCGAATTCCTTTAGAACTTGGGGCACCCGATTTAAGATCGATGTGCAAGGCTAAAAACACTTAAAAATGACTCTAATCTACTCAATTCATGGGGTTCATGGTTAGAAATAACAAATAAGGAAAACATGGTGATACACCAAGAGTATAACTAGATAATTTTATGATCTTCACACTAGAAAAGGGTTAATTCAGAAAGGATAAAGTAACCATCACAATCCAATTCACCTTATGCTATTTAGACAGGGAAAATAATAAGCCACAGAAAAATAACATACATTCCCTTGTAAGACCCCAAGTATACCTAACAGATAGATCAAACTTGTTTGAATACACAATCAACAAACCATGACAATATAATATATGCACATGTCAAACATCCCTTTCAATTTGAAAATGGTCAATGATAACAAAACTAAATAACAAAAGTAAGATAATATTTCACAACTGATATTCAAGATAATCACATCATTTTCCCATAGATTGAAATGAGATATTCTGAAATAAAGGTGAGTTAATCACTTACACTAAGGAATTACACATCCACAAAGCATACATTGATCAACTATTAACACAATAAATCGACTTTTCACGAAAAATATTGTTCTGAATGTAATTGAAAGGCTTCAAAGTATTCAAAGTACTCTTCCAAGATTAAAGAGTAACTTCCCAATGATCTATCTATCCCTATTAATCTTGTGCGCTTAACTATTTATAAGTTATTTAGGTTGAGCCATTACAACTGGACCTTAACTAAAAAATTACTAAAAATAGAATGTAATTAAGTTCTAGGGAACAGGCTCCCATAAAAATAGAAAATATTTACAAAGGTTTGACCCAATCAACCCCATAATTGGAACTGATACAAAGCTTGTATCGTCCTCCCATGGCCACCTATCTTAGCTTGGTCCTGCAACATCCTTTTCTTCTTCGGTTTTCTCCTGTTCCTTCTCCCAAACAATCATCTCGATGCTTGTAGGAAATGAAACACTTGATGATTACTTGTACTTCCTCTTATTCTTTCCCACATGCATAATGATTCACTACATCCACTGCTGTTTCAATCTCTCTTGCCACCTTAGCCGGAATCTTTTGAGTTTACTCACCACTTTCTTCAGTCGACTTATGAAATTATGACATGAGACCAACCTGTTAATTGAATCACTATTGAAAGTTTTAGTTACTTCATCATCTCTCTTTATCAAATATTTGAAATTCAATTTGATTTGATCCACTTTGAAGGGAATCAATATTCTCATTGAAGAATTTATAGTTGATGTTATCAAACTCTTCGAGATATCATTTAGAGCATCCATTATTTCCACTCGTTTGTCATCTAACTTCTTGATCAAATCTTGTAATACCTAGGACCTAAATTCCATAACCTTTTGAAATTAAAAAAACTTGGAAATGTCATCAACTACTTCTTATTTAAGAATTAGATCTAAATCTTCATCTCTAATCTCACCCCACGTAGTCAAGTTTAGATTCAAATTGTTATTATCTTCATAAAATACTTCGTCCATGCTACGAATAGAGGCTCTTTCAGTTTGTAAATAATTATATATTTCAACAACTTATGTGATCAAAGGATTAGCTTCTTGAAGCATGTGTTCCATCCATCCATTCACTGATATTCCCTTCTGACCTATCTTCTTGATCTCATGATATGAAATATCATCCAGAGTGGAAGAAATTGTCAAAGCAGTAGTAGTTGAAGGATTAGTGGTTGGAGTGGGTTGTGTTACTTTTCTTAGTAAAGTAGTGATTTGTTCAACCTTTGCTTTAAGCTCATCCTTGAAAGCTTTATCCTTATCATATTTCTCCAACAAATTCCCGAGAGCCATTTGCACATCCTATTTGGCACCTTCGTGTGTTTCCTTACCTAGTGAAAATATGGAAATTTGATAATCTGTTTTGTGATAGTTTATTTAGTTTCTCCCTCAATGGGAGTATCAATTTCTATGACTCTCTCTCGATTGGTTTACATATAAACCGAGACGATATTTGGCTATTTGGCCTATCTCCTCGAGTTGGTTCCAACACACTTAGATATATTACATCTACTAAAGGTACCTTATTATTTTGTTTTGAAGTTTGGCGATACAACCATTCTGGTATAACAAATGTCGATAGAGATGACATGACTAATTCAACACCTGGAGCACTAGAAAAACAATAACACTAGTAACATTAGTTGGAAATGAAGTGGAGGTGGTAATGATAGATGGGGTGGATGTGAGAATAGCCATAGGAGTGGATACAACAAGGCTAGAAGTTGAAATGGAAGGAAATGAAAGTGACAGAGGGAGTGAAGTGGAAATGGGAGACCCAATCATTTCCCCTACTAAGAGAACAAGAAGGGATGAAAATACTTGGGCCATGGATGGGGATGGAAAAGAAGAAATGAGTGTAGGAGTGGAAGGTAATGATAGAGGAAGTGATAATGACAGAGAAGGAGGGGGTGGAATATTTTGTGATACAACTAGAGAATCAATAACTTCAACAACTTTTGATACCAATACTGTAGAAGACACAACCTTCAAAGTAGAGGCCTTAAGAAGAGAGGAACTCCTAGAAACAAATGAAATCTTCTTAGGGATTATATTGGCCCTTTGGGTAGACCTTTTTCCTTTTGTGGGTGTAGGAAGACTCATTATTGGTTGGGCTTCTATTCTTATAGATTGATCTAACCCTTTGGGTGAAATTCCCAAGGTAGCCAACCAATCATATGTTCTTTGTAAAATGGGCCCCGCCCTTTCCTTAGTATTGAAACTTTCCTCTTGATACCAATCAATCCATGGAAATGGTTGATTAGCGACATTATTATCCTTGTATACTGGATCCAATACTTCTTCCTCATCCTCCATCTCCTTTGGAATCTCTACAATACCAAACTATCTAACCTCATCCAAAGTCAACCTTTTGTATTCTCGTTTCTAGATAATGAACTCATCCCGATAGTGAATCCAAATATCCTCTAGCTAAGGCACATGAGAACTGGATAAACTCTTTTCAAGTGAACTTTTCCCAATAATCAAAATTGGATTGGGGATGAAAGGTTCGCAAGGTTACTTTAGACATTTATGCATCCACATTCTTTGCTTTATAAATTCGCACAAGTATATCGGTTGATTGAAATGGGAAACTGGATTCCCGCCTTATGCCGTTTGTTATGGATTTTGTGATAATCCAACAATTGTCAAACCAATTCTAACAAAACCCATTTGTCAGTAGGGCATCTTGGCAATTTGCTGGGAGCACCCATAAAACTAGGAATCCAGATGTATGTAAATGTAGGAAACTAAAGATAAATGGCTCCCCATTCTTGTACTTCCTTGAAAGCCTCATCAGAAATCCTTCAATTCTATAAATCCTTGTCAAAATGATAAAGAAGAAAAATGAAGAAGGCATCATCGACGCTAAGAAAATGTTTGTTTCCCTCATCCATTGTGATTTGAGGATAAAAATTGAAAATATGAGATGCACTTCTAACACCTTTGGTATTCAACCCATTAAATTCCCCCATGGCACTGCAAACATAGACCAAGAAAGAAGTCATGTAAAATTTCTTGGAAGAAAAGACTTTACTCAATTGAAAACAAATAGAGCTACTGATATGCTCTCCCCATTGTATGAATTCTTTGTTTTTCTTGATAGTGGCAATGTACAGAACATCCATTCCTGAAACTCTTTTATAGAAGTAAGGCCTAAAACTCTACTCAAAGTAACATGATAAGATCATTTACTTCCAGGATGAAATCTGATCGGTACATTATCTTAGGCAACTTGGTGACACTCTTGGCCAAGTAGCTCTTCATCATGACCTTCGTACACAAATCGGTTTCTTTGTCCCAATGTTCAATTGCAGCTTCAGGTGAAATTGTAGCATAGTCTTCAACATCTAGGAGTTTGAACAAGTCTTCAAATAAATCGAGTCCAACATAATTACAACCTTCATCACAAGCATCTTTCCTCGATCTGGAATTGTTATCCAAAATTCACTCCTCAAGGTAATTTTGATAACTCCGCCTCATTTCTTCATGCTTGAGCATACGAGAATTGGTCCAAGGCCCAAAATCGTGTTCTAGAGATCCTTTGGATTTTCTCTAACTTCCCCATCCAAGGAAAAAATATGAGAAGTTAGAAAATTTGAGAAAATCCAAAAAAATGGCTTCGATGACGAGTGTATTGCAAAAATGCGGAAGTTAGTGTCCCATACAACACAAGTTCACGTGGGAAATTTGGGACCCAAAAATCTGAAATGGCCGTAGGAATTTCAAATCAGAAAAATAAGATATTTTTGTCCCACGTGCTCCACGGGACAGTTGGGACCCAAAAACCTGATTTTCCCAAAATGGCTGAAAATAGTGAAAATCGGTTAAGTCAGGTTGAAATGTACTGTGCCACACATGAGACAGGTTGGAACGTTGAAACGTGTGGGCTCCAAATGCCAAAAGGATGATTACAAAGGAGATGCGGTGAATGCAAAGGTCAAAGGCCCCAACGGCCCGGTCAACGAAGGACGAAGGGACATCAAAATTTGAAATCGCCGCACTAGGAGGGAATTGGTCAAGTCGAAAAGGGAGGCCTGGACGGTCTAAGTACGTGTGGGACACAAGTTCACCAAAAACTTGATTTTGCCAAAAATGTCACGGAAGGAGGTTTGTGGGTGAATTAGAGATTTTTTTTTTTCCTCGAGACAATCGAGACACTAGGACCCAAAATAGCAAAATGATCGCATGCAAAGGAAAATAGTGCAAATCAGATCCCAAACTTCAAATGACCATAACTTTTTACCCCGAGCTCGATTTTCATGAAATTTGACTTTATGGAACAAGCACGATGTCATCTATGCCACAAATTTTGTGTGTTTTCTTTGATAATTACAAAATTTATGGTCTTCTCGAGTACGGGCATCTATTTTGGGGTCTTTGCGGTGAAATAAATAAATATGGAATTTGATGAGGGATCGATGGTGATTTGTTATAAAACATGTTCGAGTTTAGAAAAGTGGTTTTATTTGGTAGTGGGATGCATTAATGAAGCATGGGATGACATATTTCACTGCTACAAGTTATGGGATAGTATGGGGGCCTTTGCAAGAAACATACCATAATTTCACTTCATTTACTACCTCTTGTAAATGGTTGAAGGAAATTTTTAGGATTTTCATTTCCCTCTCTCTCTCTCTCCTCTCAGAATTCTATAAATTGGAGTGTTGGGCTCATTGTAAAGGGAGATAGTTTTGAGTAGCAAAACTCTATCAAAATTGTTTTGTGAAGCCAATGTGTTACAAACCCTTGTAGTGGACTCCTTGCATGGTGATCCAGGCCCTTATCTTGTAATAAATTGAATTATGCATACCTATAAAGCAATAGATGCACGTTTGTGATGTATCTTCCCTACTATGTTTGTTTGCATTCTTCTTTTCATTTCAAATTCATTGAAAACATATTGTGTATATTTTATGTTGTTGCAGAAATTTATTATCATTATGTGTGCATGAAATATTGTTGTGAATGTAGTTGCTATATTGTGGAGAAATGTTATCACCCCTTCTAGTATACACTTTGCTTCTACTTTTCACACATTGGAAGACTATTCTCACACCCCCTTTTCTCGGTGTATCACCGCTTTAGTGCAGGCCTTGTTTTCATGCATTCTCTCTCCTTGGTTCCTTGAAAGTTAGATTAGGAAAATATATTTTTCCCGCATTAGAGTAGATCGTAACAAGTAGTTTAAGAGCAAGAACCAAATTTCTCTGGAGTTTTATCTCAAGTAGCAAGTCCCACAACTTGGAGATAGTACCCATGTTATCCAATCACACCGTGAGCTCAAACACACACACTTGTGTGAACCATAGGGTGTGTGATTAAGAGATAACATGAATCTTCATCAAAATGGGATGTTGCGGCCAAGATGAATTCGGGGTAGTGCATGGATGTTGGAAAACCTATGGCGAGAGAAATACCACTATCATATATAGCCTGCATCTAGGAATTCTTGTTAGGAGCTCTCAACCTTGCCCAGAAGTATGGAAAATCTACTGCCCTAGATCAGTATCTCTAATATTCCCTAAGTTTGAAGAGAGGCATGAATGAGGAGAAACTCCTAAGAATGTATATTTCATCTTTTCTTTTCCTTTTGACGAAGAGGTTGACATTAAGTTTGGGTTTTGGAATCTAAAAGGGCCTTTGGAAATTTGTAACAAATACTGTAAAAGTTCTGAAATGCCGAAGTCTAAAAGTCTAAAAGGATTCTAAATCAAGTAAAAGATCTCAAAACCCAAAATAACAGACCTCAAAACTCTAAAAATCAAAAGCCCCAAACCTATGAAATTCAAACTTCAAATTCTGAAAAAGGAATCTCTCAAACTCTAAAATCAAATCTCTCGAAAAGGTAGACCTCTCAAACTTGAAACTGCAAACCTTTAAAATTTTGAAAGCGAAAAGCTCCAAACTCCAAAAATCAAATATCTGAAAAGAAATATGTGAACTATGAATTCACCAACGAGAAAGGAATGAGAATCAAACCCTTGTAGAGATCTGGAAGAAACTATTATGCAATTTGGATTAGATGCCTACATATGTTGGAATTTGTAACTATGGAGATCATGAAACATTTTTAAGGAAAACATGGCGGATGATGAGGGTTCCAGTTCTAAATAAGAAAAAGGAATAACAAAAGAAAATAACAAGGAAGAAAACCCAAAATAATCATAAACCAAGAAGAAATAACCCAACAAAATTACCTTGAAAATGACGCCTCAAAAGTACAAAGAATTCGGTAAAAATCAGAGTGTCAAAGAAAATTTCAGGTGAAAATGACAAATAAAAATATGAGTTTATATAGAAAATCCTGAAATTAATGTGAAAATATGACACAGGGGGTTGGTGAGAATTAAATGTCCATAGAAACCCCAAATTCTGAAACCCCAAAATTCTGAAGTTTTGGAACTTCAAATTTTTAGACTTCAAAATTTGAGAGAAGAAGTTTATGAAAAGATCGCGGAGGACTCTGAAATCTGAAAGTCTAAAGTTCCAAAATTTTGAAACTTTAGAGTTTTAGAATTTGGAAGTCTAGAGGTGAAAATATCAAAATGAAGTCGAGACTCAAACCCAAAAGTCTGAAGTTTTAAAATTTTGAAACTTCGAGTTTCAGAAATTTGGAACTCCGAAAGAGATTTCTTGAAAGGCCATCGTATACTTCCAAAACCCGAAAGTTTGAAGTTCTAAAATTTCGAACTTAAGAGTTTCGAGACTTGAACTCCAAGTCGAAATTTACAAAAGGGGGATGGAAAACTCTAAAACCCAAAATTCCAAAGTTCCAAAATTTTGGAACTTCGAGTTTCAAACTTCGGAACTCCGAGTCGTAAAAGTGAAAATTGCCAAAGTGGACTTTTGAATCCCGAAAGTCCAAAAGTATGATTTTTTAGAATTTTCAGGATTTCAAGTTTGGAATTTGAGATCAAAATTTTGAATTTGGTAGTTTGTTCCCGAAAAGGAAAATCTCCGAAATCCAAAGTCTAAATTTTCAAACTTTCAGAATTTTGAAGAACTTCAAACACATCTTTCTAAAACACTTCCGAGCAAAAGATTTCGTAAGATAATTTGGATCAACTTTTAATATCTACATTCAAGGTCAGATTTAAAGGTTAACACATTACACCTTCTAGATACTTATTAAATACTAAAACATTCTCATTACCAACTTTCAAAGACTCCTCATTTGTTCTTAAGAGTGAAACAAAATATTTATATATTATGCTTAACTCTTTCCCTTCAAAATCAGACATCGACTCGGTCTAGTCTCGTGCATGCATGTTTGATGCTATAATTTTTTTCAAACTACCTTGACATTGATTAACCCATTTATCACAGTTTAAACCTTCTAGATAAACATTTTAATAAGTTTTTGTGATTCCTTTTCTCCAATATATGTGATCACAATATTTTTGACCCTTGAAATAGGGTACCTCGAATTGTGATAGATTTATAGTTTTTTTCTTCAAACTCACAGCAAAAACCACTAACCATATATTATCAATGGCATTATACAACCTTTTGCTTATAATAAGTATTCATTCTCATAGTTATATGAACAAATTACTTTCATATTCCTCATTCTTCATTCAACAACCCATATTTCATAGTTTGGTGTCCTTTATACTCATACCCTAACTTGATCATGTCAAAAATGAATGTAATTTTACTAATTATCCTTCATTCAAATATTTATGAAATTACCAATTTCAAACTCTCTCTAAAATTCACATAGTCCACATTAGACTTAACTTTCACACAATTTTATTAAATTGCAAAGGACTATTTTTCTTCTCATTTTCTCATTTTGAACCTCCTCAACTTCTCTCGTGTCCTTTTAATGAACGTGTCAATCTACAACACTTGTAATTCCCTTAAAAATATGAACAACAATAAAAAAGAAACCATTATCATTCTTACACAGTAATCATTATTTTATACCAAAGGAAGTTCTTTATTAATTATAAAGGATTTTACACGGCTTTAAGAGCCTCTAGGGCTTCGATACGGATCTTTTCTCCTTCACTACTCTCTATACCAATCACTTACCATCCCCTCCTTTGAATACATGAAAAATCCTATATAAATGAGAATAAAATGAGGTGGTCGGGGGCTTCCTCACAACTAATCCCACTTTGACAAGGCTAACCCAAGATGAGTTACAACCTATGTAAGGTGAGTGTAGTGCCCACATTTTTATAGCTCCAAAGTTATCTGTTGGTTCCTTTATTTCTAGACATATTTTGATCGAGACTCGATAGATTTTGGACATTTTACTATGATATTTTATCCTCATGGACATTATGGCATTTTGGGCACATAACGCCAATTAGACTAGATTCGTATATCGATATATTTCTTATGATGTTGATGACACTAACAGGGTTATATGATAGACTTATTGATTAGATGTTAGTCTCTTGTGGTTGATTTGATTAATGATATAGTGTTTTGGATTTAATGATGGTAATTTTCATGCTAACCTAAGTGTATGTCGTTGTAATTTTATTTGTGGATGATTCATGGCAAACTATGTGGATAATTGTATGCATTGCACTATCAATTGTAAATTATGTTCGAACATTATAAGTTTGATTGATATTGTGATGTTTAGATGATGTTTATTATATTGACAGATGATGCGGTTAATGTGTGCAATGAGTGTGCAGTGATGTATAGGAGAGCATGGGTTTCAGGCAGCTACGCAATTGTGCACACAAGCGGCCCATGGGCGAGTCCTAACCATGCTAAATGTTTGAGGCCTTAGATTAGATGTATTTAATTGGGCACCATGGGTGAACCCTCAATTTGTAATGTATTATTGTTTTGTAAAATTAATTAGGTTTAGGTGTGTTTTATTAAGTAAACTAGCTTAGGGGTTTAATGATCTTATCTTAAGTTAAGTGTTGGTTTTGGGAAGTGTGTGTGTGTGTGTGGTAGAAAGGATCGGGGGACCACATGTGAACCTTGGGTGAACCCCACACCCTCTACCCTTGTGCCCAAGCATGCCAAACCCGAAATTGGGTTATTTTGGGTAATTTTAGGGACCCCTTTTGAGTTTGGGGGTTCCTTAGCATGAAAATGGGCCCTCGACCCTACCTAATAGGTAGGGGGCCTATTTCCAAGGTTTGAGGAGTTTCCTCCCATTTAGCTCCTCTTTAGTCACCATCCATGTAAGATGGTCAGTTGTGTGAAATTGTTAAAAGTTGCTCCACTTTGTTTTATTTTAGTTTTTAGTATTTTGGGTGAAAAGGATAAAAGGTGAGTTTACTCTTACTTATTTGGTTTTTGGAATCTTTGACTCTTGAGAGGAGAGGGGGTGACACTTGTCACTTTCCCATTGGTGAGGAAACTTTTGGGTTCCTCTTTTTTATTCTTCCTCATGTGGAAGAAGGGTCTTCTTGGTTCATTTTTTTTTGAGCACTTGGAGAATTTTGGGAGCTTGAGGGAGCTTGACAAAGGGGAAAACTTAGAGTCTTGGAAAGCATTATAGAGGTAGGGTTCTTAACCTTTTTCCTTCTTAGTTTTGTTATCTTGTAAACTATGCTTGATCAATAAAATAGTGTGTGAAATGATGTGTTGTGAAGTTGTATGGTGAATGTGGTTGTTTTCTTGTTCTTGTTATTTTTCTTTGTTTTTCTCTCCACCATCATTTGGAATGATGGTTTTGGAGAATGTAGGGGAAGAGAGAGGGATTTCCTCTCAAACCTCATGGTTTTGGTCAAGCCATGAAGGTCCCTTCTCATCCCCTCATATAGTTTAAGGTGGGAGAAAGTTCACATGGCTTGGCTTCAACCTTTCCCCATTCTTGGTGAGGAAACCCTTTGGGTTTGAAAATCCTCCCAAGAAGGATTTCTATAGCTAAAGGAGGAATAAGGAGGATGAATGATTAGGAGGTATAAGGAGTATTGTATATATGTATTTGTTGGTGCTCCTATGGTCGGACACCTTGATTTGGGCATCCTACTTCCTCTCTTCCCCTTGTGAGGTTGACCTTGTTCTCCTCTTGTGTTGTTTTCTTTGTTTAGTAGGTCTAAATGGTTGAATGGTCTTATGTCTTCTCTTGTTGTGTGTTTAAATCCCCATTATACTTGTGCACATCAGGAAGCTAGTTCCTCTCTCCCATGGGCTTGGGGAGGCTAGATGACTTCCAACCATGGAAAGGCATGTGATGATGCCTATTGGTTGGGTGGTAAACAAGCCATGTTCTCTCGGAGTTGGATTCTTGTAGGAGTATTGGAGTTGGAGCTCAAGTTGGAGATAGTAGTCTCTTGCCATCTTGGTCTTTCTCATCCTTGGAGGACATTGCCTTCACTTTGTAAATAAATGTGGCTTGTAAAGTGTCATACTTTTGTAAAGACCCATTTTTGTACTTATTGTATTTGAAAACATTAGTCTCTACTAAGAAACTTTTATTTTATATTGCAAGAATAAACTTGTAAGATTGTGATATTATCATATTGAATCATGAGTTTTCTTTTAGTTACATGTTGTATTTGAAAGTCTTGTTGTGTATAAATCTGCAAAGTATGATCATGTATGTTGCATCAAAACTGTAATTTTTAGTTGTCTCTACTTTATCAAAAATAAAAAAAAAAATGAAAGTTAAACATTCTTTTAGTTTGCAAAATTTTATGGCATTACATTTGGTATCAGAGCCGTGGTTCAAACACACGGACTCTTTGGGTAATTTCTGTTTTCGTCATCTTATTGCCTTGTTTCAAAAAAAAAAAAAACCAAATCTATCTTTTCTTGTTGTTGGATTCCCCCTTGTTGAAATCTGCATTAATTATTTAGCTATTTTGCATTGAAAGAAAGTTAATGTTATTGGGTTGTAGGATTTATTGAAATAATGATGTTAGTTGTTTTATAATAGTTGTTGGAAATAATGTTTGCCTTAGCCCTTTGTTCTTGCAAATATTGATAACAATGTGCCATAGTTACATTTTTTTATTTTTTTTTTTTGGGTTTCTATTTATAACTATATTTTTGCTAGAATAAACAAAATATATATATATATATATATATATATATATATATATATATATATATATATATATATTTTTTTTTTATAATATATAAAATTATATATTATATAATATATATTTATTATATATTATATATATATATATATATATATATATTATATGTTATATATATATATATATATATATATATATATATATATATATATATATATATATATATATATATATATATATATATATATATAAAATAAAATATATATATATATATATATATATATATATATGTTAGTTGTTTTATATTTAAAAAAAAAAAAAAATAAAAAATAAAAAAAAAAAAAAAAAAAAAAAAAAAAAATAAAAAAAATAAAAAAAAAAACAAAAAAACCCCCAAAAAAAAAAACCACCCATTCCGGGGCCGCCCCCAAACCCCGTCCCCAACCCCCCCCGAACCCCTCCCAAACCTCCCCCCAACCCTCCCCTTGACGCCCCCAACCCCACCCCCCCTCCCCCCCCCCGCGCCCCTCCCCCCCCTTTCCCCGGCCCTACCCTCCCCCCCCCCCCCCCCCGACCCCGCCCCTACCGCCCCCCTCCCCTGCCACCCGCCCCGCCCCGCCATGCTGACCCTGCCCAAAGACTCCCTCCCCCCGCCGCCCTCCTCCCAAAGCCCTCCCGCGACCTTCACCCCTCGCACCCCAAACCCCCCACCACACACAAAAATTCATTGTTTAATCCCCTCCCGCCTCCACATAACACCGTGTGACCCGCTAAATAAAAATAATGACCCTATATATAAATATATATATATATATATATATATATATAAAATATATATATATATATGTGTCCATTAAAAATTTGAGTTTCCTCTCAATAAGTTTTTTTAAAAAAAAAAAAAAAAAAACAATACATGGATTTCACAAAAGAAAAAGGAGATTCCATGAAGCTAAGATTCTATAGCTCCTCCACCTGCACAAGAGGAAACAAAGAAAACAAAGGAAGAGAAATAGTAAAGAAGGAGGAACAAAATGAAAACAAAAGGAAAATCAAATGAAAAGAAAAGAAAATAACATAAGGATGATTAGGGCAGAATTAGGGCAAATGTAGAAATCTAAGGCTCACATGGGTTTGATCCTAGGGTTCCTATTTAATCTTAACCCTCTTAAGTCATGGGGATTTTAAAAATAAAAATAAATGAATAAATAAAAGGGGGAGTGTGTGTGGATAAACTAAGTTAAAAGGGGGAAAACAAATTAAATTAAAAGGGGTGTGTGGTAAAATTAATTAAAAGGGGGAAGACTAATTATTTACAAAAAGTGTAAATTTTTATTTATAACCCTAAGGAGATTAATAGATTAAAATAATTAAATTATTGTGGGATGGTATTAATTTATTTCGGGAAAATAAATAAAATAAATAAATTAATTAATTAATAATTATTATAAATTAATTATTAATGGGAAGGGGCATTGCATTTGGGGTTATAATGATAATAACAATAATAATAATTAAAATAATAAAAATAATGATAATATAATGCTTCCAAAAACGCTTAGAAAGTTTATAAAACATTTTTTTACCTCGGGTTCGTGGATGGCACCCAAGAGGGGACGTTCAGCTCGAGGTTCGGGACGTAGTGCACCTACGCGGAGCCGCCGGCCCCTGATTTTGGGCCTCGGGATATTGAGAGACCCCGCAGCAGCAGCTGATAGGTGTCGTACAGGAGCGCCTTCCACCACCGCAGGTGCCGAGAGAGGAGGACATTCAGTTAGGAGATGAGGAGTTGATTGGTGAGGACGCACATCCAGAGCCACCTGAGCACGACATTCCGAGACGAGAGAGGTCACGCAGCCCTTCCATCCTCAAGAGAGAGGGTGGCCTCATTTCGTCACACCATCACACAGCTTCGAGGGACCTTTTGGAGATATGTGACCCCTCTCACCTGTTAGACCACACCGTCAGATCGAGACACAGCAGCAGTGATTCGAGACCTTCTTCGCCTTCACCACCTACGTTTACATCGGTTCGACAGATGGCTTTGGGGCGAGTCCTGCTCCTTAGCTTGGATAGCTGCTTTGGCTTGCACTCTCATGAGAGCAACGTCAAAGCCAGGTTCGCCATACACCTCCTCCGAGACGCAAAGCAGCGCTGGTGGAGGAATGAGGAGCGGAAGCTCCATTTGACTCGGGATACAGTGACATGGGAGTTGTTCGAGGAGCGATTCAGGGCCCGGTATATGTCAGAACATTTTGTGCAGAAGAGGATCGATGAGTTTCACGACTTACGATGGTGGTTCTCGCTCAAGTGGCGCAAAGATGAGAGCAGGTTCTGATCTCTTGCAGATGTGTAGACTACCCGCAAGATGAGAAGTTACAGTAAACAGTTCATTCGGGGCCCGAATGCGATATATAGCAGAGCTCATAGGATGTTATCTCCTCCCACGCTCGAGAAGGCCGTTGAGAAGGCCTACTTGGCTGAGGAGAATAGGACCAAGGCTCAGGAGCACAGAGAAAGAAACAAGAGCAAGTTCTAGGATAGGATTCAGGCATTCCAGAGTCAGAGAGCACGGGGAGCAAGACCACCCCTGAGGAGGATTCTGGTCTTCTCCAAGAAGATCGAGAGCTCCTCCACACCCATCACAAAGAGACACAACAACACCAGTGGACACCAAAGATCGAGGGGTAGACAGACTCGAGTTTTCAGCGAGGTGGGTCTAGAGGTGGTTTTGGTGGATCTAGAGACAGGAGGCCGGTACTCATCACTCACAAATTAGCCCGCTCAGCAAAGCAGCCTGCTAGAGTCGGGACCGGCAGTTCAGCCGCCAGAGCACAGAGGGACCCCATCTCGAGGGGTACAGAGGATGTTTTATTTGTGGGGCTCCATATCATTATGTGCGTGTGTGTCCGCACAAGCCCACTACTACGGATATGCAGAGCTCCTAGATCCGAGCAGACGGGTGGGTGACGTGGGACGCGCCCCATCGTGTGTATGCAGCGGACAAACCGCCAGCCGAGCATCGTGCCACAAACTATGAGACGACAGTACTATCAGGGGTATTTCTGCCTCAAGATTTTTGATTCAGTGCTTCGATTCCTTTATATCACCTTCTATAGTGGACCAAAGGTGGGCTAGTGGTGGCTAGGTAAACCAGATAGTCAAGTGTGTTGAGTTGGCCTCTCCGGGGCTAAACTCACATGGACTCGTATGTGGAGAGTTGTGTACTGATTTGGGAGTCTTCTCCACTACGCTTGACCTCCAGTTATTCCTTTAGGATCCTATCGTGTGTGTTGGGTATGGATTGGCTCGAGGCTCATCGAGCCAAGGTGGATTGTAGAGAGAGAGGTCATTGAGTGTCGATGATTTGGGTAGTGCAACAGTGATTTCAGGGATGCAGAGACCCATTTCCTCGCGCATGATCTCGCTAAGCAACTCAAGCGGAGCATGCGTAAGGGTTTCCAGCTTGTTTGCTATCACTATCGCTGATCGTCGATGACAAGACTCCAGCAGCATTCACCCTCGATGATCACGTAGTTTTGAGGGAGTATGCATGTGTTTCTGTGGGAGCTTCCAAAGTTTACCACCTAAGAGGAGGTGGATTTCACCATTGACTTAGTGCCTGGATCTCGCACTGGCTTCTAGGGCACCCTATCGGATGACGACTTCGTGAGCTTCATGAGCTCAAGATTCGCTTAGAGGAGTTGTTAGAGAAGGGTCTCATTCACCCTAGTGTATCTCCTCGGGGAGCGCCAAATTTTGTGTGAAGAAGAAGGATGGTTCTCTCAGGCTTTGTGTAGATTTCAGACAGCTCAACAAAGTCACAATAAAGAACCGTTATCCGCTCCCTAGGATTGATGACTTGTTTGATCAGATGCGGGGAGCTAGAGTGTTCTCCAAAATCGATCTCAAGTCGATATCATCAGCCATGCACATTTCAGATGCAGATATTCATAAGACAAAGCGCTTTCGCACACGCATGGCATTATGAGTTCACAAAGGGTTCCATTTGGTTTGACCAATGCCCCAGCTGTCTTCATGAGCCTCATGAATGGAGTATTCAGGACATTTCTGGATCGCTTTGTTTTAGTGTTCCTTGATGACATATTGATTTATTCTCGTTCCGAGGAGGAACATGAGGAGCATTTGAGGTAGGTACTTCAGGTTTTGAGAGAGCAGAAGTCAGATGGGAACTTGGAAAATGTAGCTTCTTTCGACAGAGATTCAAGACTTGGGTCATATCATATCAAAGGGTATCTCCGTAGATCCCTCTAAGATTCAAAGCTATCTTGATTGGCCAAAGACCCACATCACCACCGAGGTGAGGAGCTTCATGGGTTTAGCAGGTATTACCGCAGTTTGTGTAGACTTTTCTAGGATTGCTCACCCTATTACTTCTCTTCGCAGGAAAGGGAAGAAGTTTGATTGGTCGTCGAAAATGTGAGCAGCCTTTCAGCTTGCTTAAGGAAAGGTTAACCACGGTGCCCATCTTAGCAGCCTGCACTCCAACAGAGGATTTTGTTGTTTGTACCGATGCATCACTAGAGGGTTTGGGAGCAGCTTCTTATGCAGAGCATCGGGTTATTATCTTTTGAGTCTCGTAAGCTCAAGGACTATGAGCTTAACTATCCTACTCACGACTTAGAGCTTAGTGCAGCTTGTTCATGCACTTGTGCGTTGCTGCGACATTTCCTTTTGGGTAGACCTTTCATCTTGAGGACAGATCATCAGAGCTTACAACATATCTTCTCTCACCGAACCTCAACACTCACAACGGCGTTGATGGAGTTCCTTTGTGAGTATGACATGGAGGTGCAAGATATCAAGGGAAAGGAAAATGTTGTTGCAGATGCACTTAGTAGACGATTTACTTCGGCATGTGCTTGCTTTTTCGACACTCGCAATGATTTGAGAGGTAGGATACTTGAGCATCTTCCAGAGGACAGTTTTATGAGGGTGCTAGGCAGATGTTGGATTCTCGTGGTTCTTTTGAGGGGCAGATATTCAGATGCATGTTAGAGTCGATGGTTTGCTTCGGGTTCCATAGGCATTTTATGTGCCTAAAGCAGTGTGATCTCGTGTAGTTTCATCCTTACCGAGGCTCATCGAGCCCCATACGCAGCACATCCAGGAGTGAAGAAGATGCATGCCGATTTGAGAGAGTTATATTATTGGCCAGGTCTTCGTCGAGACATAGCAGATTTTGTAGCACGGTGTCTTGAGTGTCAGAGAGTCAAGGCAGAGCATTCTCATCCCGCAGGACTCTTATACCCTCATGATATTCCCGAGTGGAAATGGGATGTGATCTCCATGGATTTCATAGTAGGACTTCCTATGTCCTCTTATCGTCATGATGCCATTATGGTCACTGTGGATAAGTTGACCAAGGTTGCGCATTTCTCACCAACCAAGGTCACCTATAATGCACAGGCCATCGCCAAAGTGTTCATGGAGGACATTGTTAGATTGCATGGGATTCCGAAGACAATCATCAATGACAGGGACACTATCTACACATCAGTTTTCTGGACTTCTTTTCAGGAGGCCTTGGGTACATAGATTAATTTCAGTTCGGCATATCATCCAGAGATAGATGGGCAGACAGAGAGGGTTAATCAGGTTCTTGAGGACATGTTGAGGATGTATGTGATGGACCAGCAGAAGAAGTGGGAGGATTATTTGCATTTAGTTGAGTTTGCCTACAATAACAGTTATCATAGCTCCATTGGCATGGCTCCCTATCAGGCTTTGTATGGACGACCTTACAGGACACCTTTGAGCTGGGATAGACTAGATGACAGGATTATTTTGGGGCCAGCTTACCTTCAGGATTTAGAGCAGCAGGTTGTTCTGATTCGGCAACGCGTCTTGAGTAGGCTAGAGCACGCCAGAAGGCGTATGCGGACACCAAGAGGATCGATCGTCACTTCTCAATGGGGTGACAAAGTCTTCTTGAGGGTTCATCCTCATAAGAGTCCGATCCGTTATGGAAAGGGTTCTAAGCTATCACCTCATTTTGTGGGGCCTTTTGATATTCTTGAGGTCATCGGTCCAGTTGCCTATCGCCTAGCTTTGCCACCACGCCTTGCACGGGCCCACGATGTTTTTCATGTTTCTGTACTACGTAGATATGTACCAGATGTTTCTCATGTTTTGGATTGGTCGGCATTACAGGTAGAGGATGGAGGGTAGTGGAGATTGGAGCCCGTACGCATACTGGAGCACCGGAGGTTGGTCCTTCTGGTCGAGATTTGGACCAGTTAGAGTGCAGTGGGACCGATATGACGAGTCATCAGCTACCTGGGAGGATGCTACACCACTGAGGGCTAGATATCCCTATCTCTTCCAATGACTTCCAGGAGGAAGTCTAATTCTAGGAGAGGGGGATGTAGTGCCCACATTTTTATAGCTCCAGTTATCTGTTGGTTCCTTTATTTCTAGACATATTTTGATCGAGACTCTGATAGACTTTGGACATTTTACTATGATATTTTATCCTCATGGACATTATGGCATTTTGGGCGCATAACGCCAATTGGACTAGATTCGTATACTGATATATTTCTTATGATGTTGATGACACTAACAGGGTTATATGATAGACTTATTGATTAGATGTTAGTCTCTTGTGGTTGATTTGATTAATGATATAGTGTTTTGGATTTAATGATGGTAATTTTCATGCTAACCTAAGTGTATGTCATTGCAATTTTATTTGTGGATGATTCATGGCAAACTATGTGGATAATTGTATGCATTGCACTATCAATTGTAAATTATGTTCGAACATTATAAGTTTGATTGATATTGTGATGTTTAGATGATGTTTATTATATTGGACAGATGCGGTTAATGTGTGCAATGAGTGTGCAGTGACAGTATAGAGAGCATGGGTTTCAGGGCAGCTACGCAATTGTGCACAAGCGGCCCATGGGCTGAGTCCTAACCATGCTAAATGTTTGAGGCCTTAGATTAGATGTATTTAATTGGGCACCATGGGTGAACCCCTCAATTGTAATGTAATATTGTTTTGTAAAATTAATTAGGTTTAGGGTGTGTTTTATTAAGTAAACTAGCTTAGGGGTTTAATGATCTTATCTTAAGTTAAGTGTTGGTTTTGGGAAGTGTGTGTGTGTTGGTAGAAGGGATTGGGGACCACATGTGAACCTTGGGTGGACCCCACACCCTCTACCCTTGTGCCCAAGCATGCCAAACCCGAAATTGGGTTATTTTGGGTAATTTTAGGGACCCCTTTTGAGTTTGGGGGTTCCCTTAGCATGAAAATGGGCCCTTGGACCCTACCTAATAGGTAGGGGGGCCTATTTCCAAGGTTTGGAGGGAGTTTCCCTCCCATTTAGCCCTCTTTAGTCACCATCCATGTAAGATGGTTGGGTTGTGTGAAATTGTTAAAAGTTGCTCCACTTTGTTTTATTTTAGTTTTTAGTATTTTGGGTGAAAAGGGATAAAAGGTGAGTTTACTCTTACTTATTTGGTTTTTGGAATCTTTGACTCTTGAGAGGAGAGGGGGTGACACTTGTCACTTTCCCATTGGTGAGGAAACTTTTGGGTTCCTCTTTTTATTCTTCCTCATGTGGAAGAATGGGTCTTCTTGGTTCATTTTTTTGGAGCACTTGGAGAATTTTGGGAGCTTGGAGGGGAGCTTGAACAAAGGGGAAAAGCTTAGAGTCTTGGAAAGCATTATAGAGGTAGGGTTCTTAACCTTTTTCCTTCTTAGTTTTGTTATCTTGTAAACTATGCTTGATCAATAAAATAGTGTGTGAAATGATGTGTTGTGAAGTTGTATGGTGAATGTGGTTGTTTGCTTGTTCTTGTTATTTTTCTTTGTTTTCTCTCCACCATCATTTGGAATGATGGTTTTTGGAGAATGTAGGGGAAGAGAGAGGGATTTCCCTCTCAAACCTCATGGTTGTTGGTCAAGCCATGAAGGTCCCTTCTCATCCCCTCATATGGTTTGAGGTGGGAGAAATGTTCACATGGCTTGAACCTTTCCCCATTCTTGGTGAGGAAACCCTCTTGGGTTTGAAAATCCTCCCAAGAAGGATTTCTATAGCTTAAAGGAGGAATAAGGAGGATGAATGATTAGGAGGTATAAGGAGTATTGTATATATGTATTTGTTGGTGCTCCTATGGTTGGACACCTTGATTTGGGCATCCTACTTCCTCTCTTCCCCCTTGTGAGGTTGACCTTGTTCTCCTCTTGTGTTGTTTTCTTTGTATAGTAGGTCTAAATGGTTGAATGGTCTTATGTTTTCTCTTGTTGTGTGTTTAAATCCCCATTATACTTGTGCACATTGTGGAAGCTAGTTCCTCTCTCCCATGGGCTTGGGGGAGGCTAGCATGACTTCCAACCATGGAAAGGCATGTGATGATGCCTATTGGTTGGGTGGTAAACAAGCCATGTTCTCTTGGAGTTGGATTCTTGTAGGAGTATTGGAGTTGGAGCTCAAGTTGGAGATAGTAAAGCCTCTTGCCATCTTGGTCTTTCTCACCTTTGGAGGACATTGCCTTCACTTTGTAAATAAATGTGGCTTGTAAAGTGTCATACTTTTGTAAAGACCCATTTTTGTACTTATTGTATTTGATAAAACATTAGTCTCTACTAAGGAAACTTTTATTTTATTGTTGCTAGAAACTTGTAAGATTGTAATATTATCATATTGAATCATGAGTTTTCTTTTAGTTACATGTTGTATTTTGAAAGTCTTGTTGTGTATAAATCTGCAAAGTGAGATCATGTATGTTGCATCAAAACTGTAATTTTTAGTTGTCTACTTTATTAAAAAAAAAAAAAAATGAAAGTTAAACATTCTTTTAGTTTGCAAAATTTTATGGCATTACAGTGAGGGATTCATGAAAATATGGAGTAGATGTATTACAACCTTTATTTCATCATTTATGACTCTATACTAACACTTAGTACTATAAAATCCTATGACTAATTTCAAATATTCAAATTTTACAATTAAGAGGGAAACTCCTTATTCTTGCATATGGTGTCCAAATTGACTAGTACATGCCATGACCATGTCAAATGGACCCAAGACACCCCCTAAACACATAAGAAATTCAAAATGGACTATTTACAAGATTTTCCCCGCATCACCTCTCATCCTTTTGTTTCATGTAAAAATGAATGAATGAATTTCTTGTTGTTTATGCAATGGTGTTGAATTATTGATGTATTTTATTTTGGTTTCTATCCATCTCACTTGAGATGAAATTGGTATGTTGGGGAAGAGGGTGTAAAACCCCATCTTGTACCCACATGGCTTGATGGGAAATCCATGATGGGATTTTCCTTTTATTTTCTTTCTCCCTCATATGGATGATGAGGGAGATGGGTTAAAAATCATCTCCCTTCCTTGCTAAGGAAATATTCCAAGGTTTGAAAACCCTTGCAAGGAGGAGGCTTGGAGTTGGGATTTGGAGGTTTGGTAAAGTTTGGAGTATGGTGTTATTTTCAAACAAAATGTAAGGTATGGATTTTTAAAACGTTGATAATGGTTATACTTTCCCTGTTCTCCTCCATGCATAAATTTGTAGTTTATTCATTGTGTTTATTTTATAGTGGATGTTTTGAGTTTATGATGTTTATGTTTGAACCTTGTATTATTCACTTCTTGAGCAACTTAGATGCATGTAACCTCTCTCCCCATGGGCTTAGAGGGAGGATGTCATGTACTATATTTTTGAGATAGCATATAATGATGCCAATAGGTTGGGGTGGAAAACCAATATACTTCTCTTGTATTTTGAGACTTCTACTTGTTGATGGAGTATATTATTAGAGCCTTGCTAATGGAGTTAGAGTTATTTATTTGTGAAAAGATCAATGTTGTTCTCAAACAAAATTTCAGCATGTTGTTCCACTGTTACGGGAGGCTTGTCCAATTGAATTTTATAGTAGTAGTAACTTGTAAATTTGTAAGAGAAGGAAAATGTAACTTGAGTTGTAATCATTTGACAATTAGTTGGAACTAAATAGTCAAATTACATTTTGGATTTTTTTCTATCTTGTGACTACAAGATATGGGTAGAGATCAATTGGTAGTTAAAGTTTTGAAACCATTTGAAATCATGTGTAATAATTGTATATTAATAGAGGAAAATTGTTATATGTTTGTATTGTGAAAAGTGTATAAGACTTGAGCAATCTTGCTAATAGACTCTCTCTGGTTGTTTTAAGTTGTAGTTTTCTTGTGGATTATAAAGAGGGAAGAAAGGTATGATGGTTAATATTGGATTTCATTGGATTGGAAAGACTCATTTTTATTTATTTTACAAACCTTGTGTTGAAAGGAGGAGTATGTATACAATTGCAATATGAGAAACATTTATTTATCGTTTGTTTTATAAAGGAAATATTACTTGGGTGATTGAAATAAAATATGAGTTTTATTGAATGTATTAGATCTTAATAGAATATTTATAAATTCATGGAATGCGGTAATAACTTAGGTTTGGTAAATTAAGTCCTTTTGGAAATTGTAAAATTTTCATACTTAATTTAATTGTAGATCATTGAGTGTTATAAATTGAAAAAGACTTAGGAAGATTGGAGAATTATATGTTGTTTTTCTTTAGTGGATAAAAGAAAAAGGATCTATTGAGTGAAGTTGTTCTCATTATTTACTTCATAAATCTTGATCTTATATGAAGTTATAAATTGTTATGGATACACACTTACCCTTTGGACTTAATGGGTCATTTGTGACCTAGGTAATTTATGAGTTAAAATAAAATATGTTAAGGATATTAAAACGAATTTAGAAACCACCTTCTGTTTGGATAAACCACTTCTTGTTTCCCTCTTGTCCTACTTGGGAAGTCATGACAGAAAAGTTGTTTCAAGATCATCCAAGAAATAATTTGGTTAATTTCCTGGGAAGTTTGTTAATTTTTGAAACCCTCTCTTTGGATACATTTTTATCCTAGCTCATTCATATTTACTCTTGGATAAAATAGTAAATTTTTGTAATCTTAGTAAACATCTTAAATGCCTTGTTGATTTTAAAAACTAGTTATTTTTTGTTTCAATAAGTGATAGTGGCGAGTGCAAAATTTTGGTTTCCATGGTGGAAATTTCAATAAAATTTTAAACAATAGCAAATTGATCTATCCTTATCAGTTTCCTAAATCAAAATTAATGGGTGTGTTATATGATACTTGAGAAAAGGGTTCAAGCTATGGAACCCCAAGGAAAAAAATTGAAAATTAATCTTAACTTTATGATTGTCTAGATATTACATACTTATTTTAATGGTAATTTTTTTGTGAAAGTAAAAGAATTACCAAATTAATTCATCACATTTTTCATTATATTTGGTGTTATGTTACACTTCATCCTTAACCCTTTAAGCAATAGTGTAAATTCTAGGAAAAATAGAGGGCTTGTGAACAATTTGTTCATCTTTTAAAGTTACATACAAGATAGAAGTGAATCCTCTCGTAAATTTGAAAAAAAAATCTTCTTGTATGGTTTTTGTGACATTCGTGGGTGGTTTCATGCATATCATGTGTGCATAACATGTTAATGTTGTTCCCTTTCATCACCCATCAATAGTTTCCTTAAAAGTGGCCTTTATGGTGTACATCCACTTATGTGGAATCTTTTCGAGAATTTAGATGATGATGCTATTGAAAATTTTTAAAAGCTACATATTTTTTATTAAAATTATCTTAATGTGAGATATGCTTGATGTTGAACTAAGTTAGAGTTATTGGGACATGTCTGTTGAGACTAAAAACTACGTGGTACGATGTGATACCTTTGAGAGGTCATTATTCTTACCCCTTCATATTACTTATGGGAGGAAGTTTGTTTCTAGGGGAGGGGGATCTAGTTCCCACTAGTTTATTACTTTATTTTATTGGTGACTTGCCTTATCAATTTGTTTAGTGACATTGATACAACATTATTTTAGACATTATATGGTGTTTTCGTGGATCAACTTTGTGATACATGTTGTGTATGAGGCACACGGTGCTAATCTATTATAATTTTTATTGCTAGTTTAGTGATGTTGTTATGGATATTATCAAGATGTGATTTAGATGGGTTTTATTTGGTATATGATGGATGTATGTCATTATAGATAATTATTATGATTACTAGATATGGTGATGATGTGATAGATGTTATCATGATGTGATTTAGATGGAATCTATTTTTGATCTACTATGGATGTATGCCATTCTAGTTAATTATCTCTTTACGGATATTAGTTGATTACCTAATTTGGATTGTTTATACCAAAATTTATTTAATCATTGGATGTATGTGGTATCATATTTTTTTTTATTGTATCAAGTGGGTATGATGATGTGTGAATCGAGTGTGCAGGTTACAAGTTCACACAAGAGAACATGAGATTCAAATTTACACCTCCAAGTTTGCACAAGTGGTCATTTGGGTAAAAACCTCACCTTTCCTTGTTAATTGATTGGCCTTGTTATGTTTTCTTTGAGTGGTTTTGGATAAATCACTCTCCTTGTGTATGTGTCATGATTATTCTAGGAACCTTTAGTTGTTTCCTTCTTGACTCATTTTTGGATTAATTTATCTAAACTATTTATAGAGTTATTTTAGGGGCCTAATGGTCCCTACTTGTGTTAATGATGTTTTAAATTGTTAATATTGTTTTTAGAGGTGTGAGACCACTTAAACATGAGTTGGGTGGGCCCCACTACCTCTCTTTGTGTGCCACTTTTCCCAAACTCGAAATTGGGATAAAAGTGGAAATTGGAAGGGTTATTTTTCACTTTGGGGGTCTCATTTACATGAAAATAAACCCCTTGGACCCTACCTATGGGTATGGGGACCTTTTTCAAGGGTTAAATGGGATTTTCCTCCTAGTTGAGCCTTACTTGTCCCCATACCTTAACTAAATTTTTGTGATCCTTTTAGAAATTTAGAATATATTTTATTTTGGATTTTGTTATCTTTTAGAGATTATCATCTTTAAGACCATTTTCTTATACATGATGGATACCTAAGGATAATATTTGGCTTATGAAGAAGATGGGGAAACATGTCACCTCTCATTGGTGAAGATAATAGAGATTCATCTTCTTACTCCTCCACTTTGGAGGGGGTATAAGATGGTTGGATTCATTTTACACTTGGTAGTTTGGAGGAGAGCTTAGGGAAAATGGATTTGAGCTTTGAGAGCTTAGGAATTAGCATGCTTGGTTGAGAAGTAGGCCACTCATCCTCTTGTTTCATGTTTTGGTTTATGTAAAAATCAATGGATGGATTTATTTTTGTTTATGCAATGGTGTTGAATGTTTAGTGTATTTTATGTGGTTGATTTATTTTGCTTTACATCCATCTCACTTGATATGGACTTGGTATGTTGGGGAAAAGAGTGTAAAACCCCATCTTGTACCCATATGGCTTGATGGGAAAACATGATGGAATTTTCCTTTTATTTTATTTCTCCCTCATATGGATGATGAGGGAGATGGGTTTTCATATGGGTTGCATAGTTTAAAAATTTGACATCATATTATATATAATATTATTTTATATTATTTCTTGACACAACTTCATGCCAAATTACATTGTTCAAACCTTGACGTATATATTTCTTATGCAAAATCCAATGAAAATAATACTAACATTTAACTATACAACACCACCAAAAGTATTCACATTCAAATTTTAATGTTTAAATTCCTTGTGTTCTCTCACACAACAATAATTTAATTTTAGTGTTGGCATAACATTTAATGTTTTCTACCATTTTTAAAAATGTTTGATCTTTTTTTTTAATGGTGTTTCATGTTAGTGGTGATGAAGCAAATTACATCAATGGTTGAAAAAATAAAAACAACCACGATTTTAACATTAATAATGACAATAAAACACTCAAAATAAACTATTGCTCCCAAAGTGGTTGCCTTAGGTATCGATACCTTATTTTTATATCCTCTATACAACAAGGGAATATGGCCTATTGACTCATATTAGTATGTAATAGCGTAGATTCATTTCTTAACCTCATTGATCTTGATATTTATAGGAAATCTTGCATAACTTATTACTGGATGCTTCGATGTGACCACTCGAGAGATAAACAAGAGCATTTTTACTAAGATTTATATACCTTAGCTAGTCTCTAGTCCACATGGTTTGAGTCTAAAGTGTCTCTCCCCTCATTACTTCAACATTGCTTAGAAATATATCTTCACTTCAATGTTGGATTCATCCTATCCTTAGGATGAAAAAAACATTAGCTATCTTATAACCTAAGGTTTCCCAAGGTGTCCATCTTAGAGTTTGTTCCCATTGGTTATGCATTGAGATTGAACACAATATCCCACAGGAGGACCATAGTTGTGAGATTTTATCTTTGGAGTATGAGACCAAGGACCATTTTATTTTCAAATGGTTTCTTTACTAAGAGATAAGATGACAGCTTCTTTTTCCTCTTTATATATTCACTTGGCTCTCTCCAAAAATTCATGGCTTATGAAGACAAGAGATGCTTATCCCTCTCCTTCTAGGGATGTTTGAATTTCGATGTAAATTTTCTTTACATAAGTCCTCCATAAAGGCCTACATTAGGTTAGTTATAGACTACTTCCATCTTTCTCATACAATAAATAGGAAGAGGCCCGGGTTAACTTATAACATTATACGATAGACATGCGATATGTTGTGAACACAATGATCCACATAGCCTCACACCCATTACACAATTCTTTACTACATTGAGTATTGTAAGTGTTTTACAAAAGAATTTTTTTAATCTCACTATGTGGGACCATATTCTTTTTTATCTTCTTTACAATAATTTATTTGTTGGATTGATGCTTTCTATTTAATCCTTATTAATTTTAATTATTCTTTTTGTGTTAGTTACATTTTATGTCGTTGAATATGCCCAATGGAAGAACATAAAAAACCAACAATAGTTAGGGAATTTCATCTATTGACACACTGATGTTCCTTTACATTGAGAGGGGAGTTCCCATGATGATTTTTGTACGTTTGGTTCTTTTAACTAGAAAGCACAAAAGGGAAAAAAATAGGAGAGGGAAAGAAAGAGAAGGGGAAACGAGAAAGATGAGAAATATATAGTAGAATAAAAGAAAAAAACTATTGAGATATCCTACATATAGACATGGAACGGGAACCCTCTATCTTATAGGAAGAACAAAATACAATGATGAAATCAAAGCCATAAAGCACAAAGTATTCATTACCTCTGGAATGTGTGGATATGACACAAAGTACTTGTACCTTAACAAGCATAAAGTATGGATATCAAAACAACGAATAAACCACTGAAGGAGCAACAATATTAATGATTTCATCCAATAATAAATATAATAGTAGAATTTACAACTAGAGAGCACAAAGGTAAATATGTGAAAAATAATATATTTTTATTGAAAGGAGAAAATGGTGTGCACAAAGTTATAGTCATTCCTCACCAGTAGAGAGCGAGAGAGAGAGAGAGAGAGAGAGAGAGAGAGAGAGAGAGAGAGAGAGAGAGAGCCTAGAAGAGCAAGTTAGATGGAAGAAGAACCCTTTACAATTACATTACAGCCTTTTATAGGCTCATTTGGCCCAAAAGTAGTTATTTTAATTACTTCTTACTCTAACTCAATTTAGTTTACATAACTTGAGTTAAATATACATCAATTTTTGCATAAATATTCTAATTTATCGTTACATTACAATCACTCAAGTATGAAACCTTGATAATCACCTTTGATTAGCAAAAATTGGGAATTTATTGTGAAAATATGTAAAACAATCGGCCCATGCGGGTTTTCGAGAACAAGCGGAACTTGGGAACATTACTATTGGACCTTCCATCACCGATTATAGCAGATCTGATAAATAATGATTGGTGTAAGATTTTTGTTAATAAAGTTTGATTAACTATCATGAGTCTTAAATTGTCTTGACATTATCTATTAAACTATTTAAAACTTTATGCATGATATCAGTATGCTTAAAAACAATATGAAGATATATAATTTTATTTTGGTGTATGGTTGCTAACCTTGAAGGTTTCGCCTAAAATAATAATTATATATATTTAGTATGGTAATCTTGTTGTCAAAGAGACATTAGACTACAACTATTTATTTGACTATACATCGAGCTTGTGCTATGAAAAGATGTCTAATAAGGAATCATTGCACTAGAAGGGAATATGGTTTTTTGTAAACCAAACTCTTTTCTTTTCATTATGCATTTTATATTAATATATACATCTTGAAATTCTAACATCAACATTAGTTGATAGTTAGACCACCTTAGCATTTAATAAGGAAGTAAAGTAATATGTTATAGTGTGCATTCTATAATTATATCGTTTAATTCCCCTAGAACAATAAAAGATCAACGTAACTTGATTAGCATTGTTTTTGTAACAACAATGTTATCAAAATTTAATTATGATATCTAAACATCTGTGTTCTCATAGTATTACACAATTATATATTTTATGCAGAAAATTTTCAATGATATTAAGGAAGATGTTAGTCAACTTGTAATAATAGAAATTATTATTGTCATTAGCAATTGATAAGACTACCTTGTTTGTAGACCTAAGTTTGACATGGAGTATTGGTATGTTGTATGTTTATTAACCTTGGCATAAGAACATATGTTTTAAAAGTCATGATTGTTTATTGACTTGGAAATTAAAATTATAGCATATGCATGTATTATTGTTGGATTTCACACTTCATGGTTTATGAATGATTTAGGTATTATTGCTTAGTAGAATTTGGGAACATTATTATTATAAGGGAACTATGAGTTTTAGAGCACTCACTTCTATTTTGCATAGGAGAGTTCTATAAAATATTTGAAACCCTAGCTCTTTTTTGCACGACAGTTATAGGAGGGGCTATTGATTTGGTATTTTACACCATCTTTGCATGGCTATTTTGAAAATGGAGTTGTTTATTCTTAGCTTAAAATTCAGTTCTCTTTTTCATAATTTATGAATGACATCAGTATATGCATGGATATTATTAATTAGAAAGAAATTGCATTCATTGTGATGCTATTTATTTTAACGGAGACTACAATTTTGTGGTGGTGCTAGTTGTATGGCTATTTAACTTGAGAGGCGGATGATTATTTTTGTTTTCATGCATTTTAAACTAGAAGTTGAAATAGATTTGTGAATATTGTGTAGCTCATCCCGAAGATGGAGCTGAAGCCAAGAAATCTAGATGGGTTTTTATTTGTATGGTTAAGGCATGGTTTCTTTTCCTTACACCAAGTTGTAGTTAATAATAATTGATGTATGTGTTTTCTTTGTTTGATATAATGCACACACACACACATTTGTATGTGTGAGTGTCTGTTATTTTTTTCTAGTTATGGATTGAATATATGCTTCTTGAATGCACCATTGTATGCATTCATGTATACCTTGGTATATATGGATAACCCTCCATAATTCATTATATTTTCTATTTTAAATCTCTAGGAAATGAGTCCTTATGATGTATTGTGGATGTTTTTCTATGATGAACCTTGTATTGGCCATGAAGGAATTGTGTTGATTATTTGAAAAAGATTTATTATTTATCTCTTTAAAACTAGAAATCTAGTAAAAATTGGCCATGAAGGAACTATGTTGAAATATTGGAAAAATATTGTGATTCCTCACTCTTAATTTTTGAAGATGACACTCTTGGTTGAATGAAATAGATTCTTTTATTCCTAACCCTATATGATTGTCTATAAAATGATGAAACCAGGAAATAATTGATCTTTTATTCTATTATCTTGAAGGAAACATGTTTATGCATGAATTATTAGTGTCTAATACTTAATGAAGGGAACATAAATCATACCAATTCATATTGGATTTGACTCAAAATTTTCTGCATGTACTCACAATAAAAATAAAATAAACGAATTTTATTATTTTATCATTGAAGTAATCATGCTTCGATAAAAGAAAGGCATAAGGAAAGATCATCATGAAAAATAATATTTTAAACCTATTTGCATGGAAAAAGTGTATTATAGAGTTATATGCTTCTTGTGAAAGCTTGTTTGTTTTGTTATAAAGAGAAGAATTTCCTAATGGGGAAAGGTTGAGTATACTTGTATTTAATTGACTATCAAAAGGAAGTGATGTTGTAAATTTAATTTTTTTCTATAAAATAATTCTATCTCGTTGTTTGAGGTTTAGTTAGATGGTTGGTTACATCATGCTTATGTCCTACTCATGTAGAATTTACATTTATTTGATACCAAATTCGTAAACACGATAAATATGGAAGATATGCATAGATAAATGTATATAAGGAGGTTTTTGAGTTAACAATGAATGTGACAATATATTCCTTAACCTGTATTTGGTATTATACGTGTTAAGCTCACATAAGAGTCTACTATTATCATTATGTTTATTATAACGTATGATATCTAAAATCATCATGGATATGTATATATATTAAGATTATATTTGGTGTCTCTATTGCTTTTCATTCCCATTTTGAGGTTGGGACAGATACATATGGAGTATTGTAAGATTTCATCCAATATTTATGTATTCGTAATTAAAAGATAGATCTCTATAGTAAAATATTGTTCTTCTCATGAAAAATTGAATCAAGTATCTTTGAAACCATTGAAATCTCATCTTGCAGAGTGTACTAAAGCTTTAATACTAGATCAAAATAAGTTATACATATTGGCTTATTGTACTTTCTATATGGGAAACCACATGAAGGAAAGGCCCTCAATTGACATATGAAGTGTTATAAAAACTGCTTATGTGTTATTATGATGTTTACAAATAATACTACCTCTATGATATTAGTATGAGTATTTAAAGAACTACTTAAGAATTTTGGGTTTTTTTTTCAAATAAAAATCCTATGGGAGAGTTTTCTATAAATCCCTAAGATAGGGTATCCTTATGGATGCATAAATAAACCTTCTTATCAATTGTAGGAATTTTATAATTTATTTCTAATTTCCAGACTTAGTAAGACATGTTGGTATGATTAGGAAGGTTGTTCTCTCTATCTATATGAACATATTGCTATGGAGAAAGAAAGAACATGTAATGGCTAATATAACTCCTTGAATGGAGATATCTCCATATATGTCTGGAGTAAAAAGGGGTTTCCAAGAGATTAGTTGTTAATTAAAGAATATTCAGTAAGGACCTATATAGTGGAATACCTTACAAACTACTTTGGGTAATAAAAGAAAATAATTTTTAATATGAAATATTATTAATCCGCCACTCAGGCTTGTGGTTAGAAATAAAGAATTGAGTTAGATAAAATGAAATGATATCTTTTTGTTTTAAAATGAGAAATAATAAAGGAAAAAGAGTATGACAAGTCTTGTGAGGAAATAGTCACTCCTCCATGACAAGAAGTGGAGCTATATAGTTGTTACATTATATATAGGACATCATAATGGTTTACTTTATTTATGATGATTATGTATGGAATAAGTAATCTTGAGAATATAAATATTTGTAGTGTTGGTTGAGATGGGTAATCTTCGTCAAGAGCCTAAAATATTCTTATATATTTGTTGACTATCTCGCTAGTATGGAACTAGCTAGATGCATGACTATGAGGAATGAATTAAATAGTTATGAAAATTAGAATGATATGAAAAAAATTAATGTTGTATTATTATGATCAATATTAAGATATCTAGTGTAATTTGTACTTTAAATGTACATTGTAGAAATATTCAAATGAGTTATTATAAACACTTGTTGTTGGATTAATAATTAACTTCATTAAATGAAAACCTTATAAGAATTAAACCCAAAATCCTTGTTGAAAGGAAACATGTGGAAAAAGGTTTTAGAGGTATTAACAATTGTGAAGTTAACGAAGTCACGAACTTGTTTGGTTGTTTAAGCAATACAATGAGAGTTGCACTATGGTATGAAGTGGGTCCCGATCTCATAAGACTTCACTCAAACCTTTTTATAATGTGAAATTAAAGTTAGTAAATTAGTGAATGAGAAATTAACAATTATTTATATCAAATTTATAACAAAATTATGAGGTGAAGTTAAGCTGAGAAGAATGAAAGGATGAAGTAGCACTTCTCTTTGGGTAGGGAACAAATAAGAAATAAAAATTTAGTCATATTTCCCGGAACCGGAAGATGGGTCACTATGCCTTTTACGTATTTAAGTGAGTGCAAGGTAGAGTTTGATCACAATATTTTCTAGATTAAAATTATTTTCACTAATATAATAAATAAATAATCATAGCACAAACAAAATACATTTATAATATTACTTATGTATTTTGTATTTGAAAATTTATTTAGACATCTCAAGTTAAATGTAAACCATAATGAAAATAATCACATTAATAACTATGACATAATAATAATTATACTAATATTAATACCCATGAAATTAGTAATCCAATCATGGAATTGAAAAAGTATAATGTGAGGTAAGCAATATAGAGTAAAAGCTCAATCCCACCGAAAATATGTACTAAAGAAATTAATTGCAATAATTCACATATCGATCATATATACAAGCCTTTCAAAAGGTCACTTCCTTCAACTATATATATCAAGTGCATCAAAGATAACGATCCCGACCTCATCATTGATTTTTCCAAAGCTTAGGATCGGGGAGGGTTAAATTTAGAGGGATAGAGATGCACGTCACTGAAAAAAATATTGTTGATGTCGATGTAGGGTTTGAAATGGTTCAAATAAAAAAATGCGAAACCACGAAAGATCCGACTTTTTGGCCCTGGTGAAAATGTGCACTTATTCGATGATGGCATTGTTGGGACTTGATTTCCTAAGAGATGGGTCAACGTCTATAAGGTGGTTATGTGTTATCATACACTTGAGGGTAAATTACATAAAATTTATACCCATCATCTATCCATTCTGAACTATTTTTTCCATAACTAGGCCATGATATTTCCATTCTTCTTACTTAGGTCCATTTCTGTCTCCATTTCATATTTTAAAGAGGAGAAGGTGGATAAACCTTTGCACCATGGTTTAATCATCTTGCTTTTCCAGCATGGAAAATCCTATTTACCCCTTATCCCTCATCCCACTAACTTGGATGATGAAACATTGGAGAATAGATTGAAATGGTAGAAATAGAAGGAAAATGTGGGGAGTGATAGCGAGGGTGTGGTCGTGGAGGTTATTTCTAAATTAAAGAAGAGGGAGTCATCTAAAGGGAAGGGAATTGTTGAAGATTTTACCGATGTACCCATCATCTTTTTCTTAGAAGGCTAATATGGAGGAGGTTATTGATACACTGCTCAAAGTTACCAAACAACTGGTTCAGGATATGAGGGAATGACACATAAAAATTTTTGTCCAGGAAAAAAGAGTTAATGGTCTCAAGGAGGACTTCACCATGCAAGAACACATGATCTCGATATTGCAGGATCAGTTGGCTAAGAAAGAAAATCAAAGGAGGGGTGTGAGGTGGATCTTAGTAGCTTGGATGAGGATGAGGATGAAGCTGACACCAAGGATGGAAAGAAGGAGAAGCTCTCGACCCTAGGGAGGAACTAGTCAACGTGAATCAAGTTCTCGGCGCTTGCACCATGAGAAAAAAAAGAAAAGAAACTTTAGCCGGCCCTTGGTGGACTAGTCTCATTGGTATTTTTGTCTTGGTTTGTGTTCTAGTATGATTTTTTATATAAAAATGTATGAAGGAACTGAGATTGTTTATGCCTTTCCCCGTGTTGGGCCTTCGTGTTGGTCAAGTGGTTTTTCCCTATCTGAGCCCTAGCTTGTTTTTGGGCTATGGTTAGCCTTGCCTCTTGTTTATTTCTATGTACTCAGTGGGTTTTTGGTCCCCCAAAACTAAATTATTATCTATTCTAATGTGTGTGTGTGTGTGTGTGTGTGTGTGTGTGTGTGTGTGTGTGTGTGTGTGTGTGTGTGTGTGTGTGTGTGTGTGTGTGTGTGTGTGTGTGTGTGTGTGTGTGTGTGAAAATATGTATGTATCTAATCATATATACATAACTTTTTAATGTGTATAAGATTTCAAATTTCCTTCACCTTTCCTTATTCACCCACATTACAAATGAAATTGATGTTATTCAACAATGTGAATGTTATGCATTATTTTACAAATATTGATGAAATTAAAAAAGTTATGTGATTCAGATTTAATACAATATATTAAAACACATCCTCATATATTATATTACATCTTAGCTCACATTTTTGAAGATCTTTTTGTAAACATTTCTTTCGTTTATAACTGAAATTTTATTGAAGAGAATGTACTAAATCTTCATCATGACACTTAATATCTACTAGATTTTAATGTTGTTTCATTTTTATGCACTTTGGTTGTGATTATAATTTGTGAAATATATTTTTATCTCTTAAATATTCCCTTTTATTAATGAAAAATTATTAATAAATTATTAAAATTATCATCTTCATTGCCATCTTCATTCTCTACAAATGAAAAAGAAATAGTAACTATTTTTACTAATCACAAAAATACAATTTAATATGAAAAAATGTTACTAAAATAAAATTGAACATCAACTTATATATTTAATATTATTTTATTTTATTTCTCAACACAACTTGATTTCGAAGTGCATAGTTTTGTCGATGGCATTATAACCCGACATATATATTTCTTACGCAAAATGAAATGAAAATACTAATAGTTAACTATACAAAACCATAAAAGTGTTCACATTCAAATTGTAAATGTTAATTTTTAAGTTCTCGACACAACAATAACTTAATTTTAGTGTCGGCATAACATTTTATGTTTTCTACCATTTTTAAAAATGTTTGATCTCTTTTTTAAAAATAGTGTATCAGGTCACCGGTGATGAAGAAAACTACATTAATGGTTAAAAACTAAAAAAAAACCATTATTTTAACATTAATGGCAATAAAAACTCAAAATTAACTATTTCTCCCAAAGTGGTTGCCATAGGTATCCATACCTTATTTTCATATCCTCTATATGCAACAATAGGAATGTGGGTTTGAATCTTGTTAGTATGTAAGATCCAAGATATTCATTTTTTACCTCATTTATCTTAATATCTATAGGAAATCTTGCATAACTTATTAATGGATACGTCTAATATGACCACTCGAGAGATAAGCACTTGAGCTTGTGTACTAAGATTTATAGATCTTAGCTAGTATCCTGGTCCACATGGTTTGAGTCTAAAGAGTCTCTCTCCTCATAACTTTAAAAACATTACTTAGAAATATATCTTCACTTACATTTTGGATTCATTCAACCCTTAGGATGCACAAAACATTAGTTATCTTGTAATCTAAGGGTGCCAAAAAAAAATTTCATCTTAGAGTTTGTTCCCATTAGTTGTGCATTGATACTAAACACAATATTCCTTAAGAGGACCATGTTTTTGAGATTTTATCTTATGATACCAAGGACCATTTTGTTTTCAAATGGTTTCTTTACTATGAGAAAAGATGATGGTTGTTTTCCTCTTTACATTTTCACTTCAGTCTCTTCAAACAGTCATGGCTTATGAAGACAAGAGATATTTTTCCTCTCCTTCCGGGATGTTTTACTTTCAATGAATTTTTCTTAACATAATTCCTCCATAAAGTCCTAAATTAGGTTAGGTACATACTCCTTCCAACTTTCTCACACTATCAATAGGAAGAGGCCATGTGGCCAACTTCCTAGCTTATAAGATAGACATGTGAGATGTCGTGAACACCACAATCTACATGGCCTCACACCCATCACACACTTCTTTACTACCTTGAGTATTGTAAGTTTTTTTGTTATAGGATCACATTTGATATCAATATGTGGGACCATATTCTTTTCTATCTTCTTTACAATAATTTATTTGTTGTACTTGATGTTTTCTATTTACTCCTTATTAATTTAATTTATTCTTTTTGTGTTAGTTGCATTTTATGTCATTGAATATGCCCAATGGAAGAACATAAAAAATAAGCAATAGTTAGGGAATGTCACTAATTGACATAGTGACGTTCCTCTACGTTTGAGAGGGGAAATTCCTTCATATGATGTTTTTATATTTTTAGTGCTTTTAATCGAAACGAATAAAAGGGAAACACAACTGAAAGGGAAAGAAAGAGAAGGGGAAATGGTGAATATGAGAAATCTATAATAGAATAAAAGTAGAGAACTACTGAGATATCCCACATATAGACATAAGTACGAGAACCCTCTATCTTAAAGGAAGAACAAAATATGATGATGAAATCAAATCCATGAAGCAAAAAAATTTCATTACCTCCGAAATGTGTGGATATTTTATACACCTAATTTTTCACTTTTAATCTTTCATACATGTTACTAACAATTTCCTTGTGCAAATAAGGGTCAATGATGCATATATTTCTTGAGTGGGTTCCTTAAGGGGCCTACCAATAATGGGGTGTGACTATTCACAAGGTCATTATGGGTTGGATACAGATATAGACAAAGATTATTTCTATGTGGTCCCATCCTTATTTTTCCTTGCATTAGTTATCTTTGTCTTTATGCGATACACAATACACGCCCAACACCTTGCTAGCATTTCACCATTTAGTACCTTGTTCATCCATTTGTTTGATCCATAACACCTCTTTTTTTCTTTACATGGCATTTAGAATCCTTGGTTGATGTCACCACTGTGGTCGATGGTGTTAGTGTTAGGTTTTTTCTCTAGCCATATCCATCACCCATGGGTGATGGCATCACACACACACACACACACACACACACACACACATTTTGGCATTTCACAAGGAAGGAAGCAAAAATCATAGGAATTGTCATTTGATTTTATCTCTTTCACCAACTTCATAATTTCTCACTCATCCCTTGGTTCATCTTGCACTTGACTTGGATTGGATTGGACACTCTTCTTCTTGGTTGGATTGCTTTCACTACTGGGTTATCTATAGGGGGTCTAAGACAGAAATAGTGTTCCCCTTCTCTAGCCAATAGTGATTCTCTTTTGATGTGTTTCTTCTCTAGAGAGATAGATTCATTAGTTAACACCCCGTAGGTAAGTTCTCTAACTATATTTTTCATTTTGCATAGATTAGTTCATTTCCCTTCCCCACTTTTCTATATTAGCTTAATATTGTATGTACATCAATACTAGTTAGCATAGGGATCTTATATGATTAGAAAATTATATTTCCTTTCTTTCATGTCAATTATATTATAGTAGTATAGATTTTGCATGCTTGACTTATCCCCCATAGATCTATATATCTCCCCCATTTACCGATATCCTAGAAGAGTACTCTCCTCTATCTTGATTATGGGCCTTAGAAACCCTAGGTTGACCTAGTGTAGGGATTACTACCCTATGGATATGTGACCTTAGTGCTCATCATAGCCATGTATATATTATTGTTGTGTTTTGGTTCATGTGTGTCTCCTATTTGTTTCCTAAATACCCTTGTAGAATGGAAGACTTGGGAGTGAAAGCCATTGAGACACATTTTTGGCCCACCGCACATCTCTTGTGAACTGATGTGAATCATGCGGGCCTCCTCATCAAGCATAACTCGTCAAAATATTCCATCTCTGAATTTGATCTCATTCCAAACCACCAAAAATCAGAAAAATCTCAAAAACCAATCACCACATACACCATTGTCCAGGGTCAATCTTGTTTGTTTCAGCATATTTATTTAGACACCTTTGGCCCCTGTGCAAACCTTCTTACACAACCGATCCCTTCTATTTCATCATATTTGTTTCCATATTCCATCGACCACCATGTAAACTTTTGTTTACTACCGATTATGTCTATAATCTCCATTTCATAATTTTATCTCGAATGCAGTTATACTTCCATCATGGAATATCTAGGCATGGGGTCTTCTCGATTACATTGTGCAAACATTTCTTACAACCTATCATCCTAAAGTTGAATTCCCCCTTTGCATGTTTTTTTTTTTGTAGGCGCACCTAGAAAGAAACATTCTACCCCCATAATGGCCTAGTTAGGGATGAATAAGAAGAAAATAAAAATGACAACACTTCTGATCACCCTCCTAAGATTCAAAAATTCCTCACTCAATTTCCTCAATACAAGGATGAATCAGAAGAAATGCTTTGAAAACATCTTCTTGAATTTTCCTCCGAACAACTTGAAAATTGGGCCAAAAAAGGAAATATTACTAAGTAGTTTCATCTGGGAACCTCCAATTCTTACCCTACCCACCTCATTCTCTAGCTCATTGATACGATGAGTCAACATCAATCCACTACTACTTGGCTCAATTCCTTAAAATTCAAACCAACATGGCTCAATTAGTCAATCTTCCTACAATGGGCTCTTAGGGCACCATGCTCCCTCCTTTTCCAAATGAGCCTAATGGGGTTCCCATCACCCAACCCCTATCCAAAATAAATTCTTCAGAGTATTCCAATAATATCCTCTAACACCTTACATTGCTAGTATGGATATTGGTGGCATTGTTCCTTCTATCTCCTATAATGCGTCTAATGATCCCACCCTTCACATCAAGGCTTTTGGTAACCTTTACAAGGAATGGATTAGAACCAATTCATATGCTACAACCAAACTCCTAGCTAAGACTCTCACTAGAGATGCTTTGGATTGGTATCATACTTTACCACATAATTCCATATTTGAGCTAGAATTTTCAAAGTGACATCCTTGGTGAACTAATTTCAATTTCATGATCTACTTGAAAAAAACATCAATTCTTTAACTAACTTCCAACAATTTTAAAAAAATAACCTGGAAGCTTTCATCAAGCGTTGGAAGACCCTATCTACATGAGAAGAACACAATATGCCTAATGATATCCTCTTCCATATTTTCTTATGAGATCTTGAACCTCATCTTCAATACAAGGTGAGGTCCTTTTATCCCACCTCTCTAGAAGAGGCCTTTGTTAAATCTAAAAGGAAGGATGATCCCATGTGATATTTTGATAAATCTCCTTCTAAGACGTAAAATAATAAACAAGTCCAAATAATTTAACATTATAATAGTAGGAACACGATAGATGATGGAGACTCTGACACTCTTCCTCTTATTACTTCTTTGAATAGGATTATTTTTAACATTGATCAATAAACTAAAAACAAAAAAATCATCCTAAATATCATCAACCATTGAGTAAGGAAGATTTTAAATGTCACTTACCTAATCCGTTTACCACAATATTAGATCCTTCTCGACATGTTCCTCAATGGCATGATGAGAGTAAATTCTATTGGCGGTATATTAATTGGGGTCACTCTCACAAAAATTATCATGTATTATGAATGGATTCCATCAAAATTTTCCTAGGTTCCCAATTTGACCACCATACCATCACTCGGGAGTGTTTAACTAAAGCAGTCAAAGCCCGTGATGTGGCTCAACAAAAGGATCCTCAAAATCTATCAATCAAGATAATGATAGGTTACGATATTCTCTAATCATGCCTAATCACATTTTGTTGACATATATAAGAATCAAGAGAATTTTATAGCCAATGTAGTTGACACAGACTATCCTCCTAAAAATATGGTTACAATTAATGATGTGAAGTGTGTCATATCTTATGTAGAACCAAAATATCCCACATCATTCCATATATCCTTCGATACCTCAAAACTAGGCTTCCCAAAGAAATAATTTTCCTCCCCTGATGCCATCGGCACCTATGAAAATATATTACATGGTTGATGGTGCCTGGATATGTTTTTATGGATACAAACACCATCATTGACCCCTATGAAAATAAAACTTACAGGGCTGATGGCATAGAGGCTTGGTGAAAAAAAAATTCATAATTCTCCTCGATCATTCCTACTTCTTCCAGCTCTATTTATGAGGGACTCCCAATACTCCCGGTCTACTACACAATCGAATGATGAGTGGGATCCTCTTGAAGAACTTTCCCAACTTCCTATTCAAGTCCCCTTCTTATAAAATCATGCATACGTCATCTCACCACAATGAGAATATCATGATAGTATTGTTTGACATGAACATTCCCTTTCCTCCCACTTTGGGGTAGATTCCCACATTGCATGGCTCAAAGGAAAGCATCCGTTAATAGTGTGAGGAGCTCTCCATTCATACCAACCTTACCATGGATTCTCACTCTTACATTCATTTTCCTATAGCCTCCATGATCCCTGATGAGCTCTTGCTCCACATAGATGATCCACCTCTTTTCATTTTAGTTCATATTTTTCATACTATGGTTAAGCATGCTCTCATTGAAATAGGAGTTGGCACATGTGTGTCCTTATTAAAATTCATTAAAGGTATTGGTTACTCCATAGATAACTTGAAATCTACATGTACCACTTTCCAAGGGTATGATCGCTGATAAATGCCTCTTATGTGGTACATCCGGCTTCCTATCATTTTCCCTCATAGAACTATATGTGTTAAGGTCACGGTCTTTAACTTTCCTCTATCTTAAAATATTCTCCTAGGGTGTCCTTAGACTCATCGCATGCATGCCATCACCTATTCCACGTGTCGGTGTGTCAAATTTTCCCATCGGGGATCTATTTATAAGATTAAAGTGGACTCTAATCTTTGGAACTATGGTACACTCAAAAAAATGGGACATACAAGCTCCCAACATTGGAGGAATTATCTCCTATCCCCTTTTAGAATATCAATGTTTTAACTATCCCATAGATTCTCTTCGTGGAAATATCGGTCATCCCGAATTAGTCAAGCACACGCCTACCAATCTCTTGGAGTTAGATGACAATGAGCCCGATGAGGTCACACTTAAAATTAACACTTTCGATCTTCCTGAAATGATCATATCCCAACTACCTCCTTCCTTGCGGCCTTATTCTTGTAAGATGGATCCTTTGGTTCCCGCAGTCATCTCATGTACACCATAGCCTCCACAAGAGCATGTCATCTAACTATAAAATATAGTCGACTCTTATGTGGTGGATTCCTCCATGCTAGATTATGATGATGGTTACACCTTAGATGATCCCCATCCGATTGGCTATGCCCGAATTTGTGATAGGGAAGTATTGCGTTACCAAGAGGAACTTCACAAAGCAAAATTCACTCATGACATGAATGTCATCCTAATACAAGAGGAATCCTTGAGCGTAGTTGATACTTATTCCCAACTGGTGCCCCGAGCCTTAAGGTGCCGCCTGCCACTACACCTCCACAAACAACCATCAACCTAGTTGACCCATTTTCTCTTACAAAAGTGAATGATCGGGTCACTAGTTTTGACTATGAATTTTATGATCTCATATACACCTAATTTTTCACTTTTCATCTTTCATACCTATTACTAATAACTTACCTTGTACATATGAGGGTCATTGGTGCATCTATTTATTGAGTGGGTACCTTAAGATGCCTGTCGGGAATGGGGTATGACTATTAACATGGTCATTATGGGTTAGAGATAGTAAACAAAGAGTATTGTCATGTGGTCCCAGCCATATTTTTCCTTGCATTAGTTATCCTTATCCCTATATATCTCATACACATTTCACGCCTGACACCTTGCTATCATTTCACTATTTTGCATCCTATTCATCCATTTTCTTGATCCATGATACCTATTTTTCATTATACATGGCATTTAACATCCTTAGGTGATGTCATTTCCCATAGATGATGGTTTCGGTGTTAGGTTTTTTCTCTAGTTGACGCCATTGCCCACGTGCGATGGCATTGTATACACACACACAAAATTTTGAAATTTCATAAGGAAGGAATCCAAAATCATATAAACTTCCATTTATTTTTCTCTCTTGCACCAACTTCACATTTTCTCACTCATCCCTTGGTTTATCTTGCACTTGACTTGGATTGGATTAGACACTCTTCTTATTGGTTGGATTTCTTACACTACTAGGTCATCTATATTGATTCTAGGATATGAAGGGTGTTCTCATTCTCCACCAAATAGTGATTCTCTCTTGATGTGTTGCTTCTCTAGAGAGATAGATGCATTAGTGACCACCCTATAGGTAATTTATCTAACTCTCTTTTTCATTTTGCATAGATTAGTTTATTTACCTTCCCCATTATTTTATGTTATGTTAGTAATGTATGTACATCGATATTAGTTAGCATAGGGATCTTATATGATCAATTACTCATCTTTTCTTTATTTCATTTCAAATATTGCAGTAGTATAGATTGTAATCTCCCCATTTACCAATATACTAGAAAGGTAATCTCCTCTATCTTAAATGCGGACCTTGGAAACCCTAATTTGACCTAGTGTAGGGATCACTACCCTCTAGATATGTGACCTTAGCACTCTCTCTAGCCCTTTTAAAAAAACCCATTGTATGTTTCTTCATGTGTGTCTCCTATTTGTTGACTCAATACCCTTGTGAAATGGAAGACTTGGGAGTGTAATCCATTGAGGCACATTTTTGGCCCACCATACAGATATGGGACAAAGTCCTCGTGACCTTGAAAACTAACACAACGTATGGATATCATAGTATTGAACATGGTACGAAGGATTTGCAGCATTAATGATTTCATCCAATCATACATAAAATAGTAGAATTCACAACTAGAGATCACATATGCAATAATGGGAAAAACATTGTATTCTTATTGAAAGGAGAAAATGGTGTGCACAAAGCTACAGCTCATTCCTCTATAGTAAAAGAAGATAGAGAGAGAGAGAGAGAACCTAAAAGAGTAAGATAGAGGTAATAAGAACCCCTTTATAACTACATTACAACCTTTTATAGGCTCATTTATCCCAAAAGTAGTTATTTTAACTACGTCTTACTCTAACTCACTTTAGTTTACATTGCTTGAGTTTAAAATACATCAATTTGGCATTAATATTTTACTTTATCATTACATTACAATCACTTAATTATGAAACCTTGATAATCACCCTTGATTGGAAAAAATTGGGAGTTTCTTAGGAAAATATGTAAAATATTTGACCCATGAGGGTTTTTGGAGAACAAGTGGAACCGAGGAATGTTCCATCTAGGCCTTCCATCATTGATTTAGCTATTTATTTTTCTCAGTGCAACCAAGGAAGAAGTTGGTGAATAAAAATGTAACAAGGAACTATTCTTGTGGTGAAATAGATTATCAATTTAACCAATGCAGTCTTCTCTCTTTTTTCATATTTTCAGGGTATGTGGGGAATTGATTACCATTGGAACCTACGAAATGTTCCCAAGGTTCCACGAATGATTTAATTAGCCGATATCTTCTATATCTTCTTTTATTTTTTGGCATAAGCGGGTTCACGGGGCAAAAACATAACATATGAACTGTTCCTTGAGTTCATAAAATGGATTACATACTCGACTCTTGTCCTTTTTATGTTTGGTTTGTGTCTTCAAAAAATGTGGGGAATAAAGGAACTAAAGTAATTTTCATTTATTTCCTATGAGGTACAATTCTCTTGACATAAATGAATACCAATACAATAACAATGCCCCAAATATTATTTGTAACATCATTTATATTGGTTAATCATGGAACATCATGAACTCAAGAACATTTCCTTCAGTGCTAACACCTTTCAATTTCACTAATTTACTACTCATTTTGGCCATGACAAGTTTTTGGGGAGCAAGTGGAACATAGGAATTATTCCACTTGTTCCTTAAATGTCTGATTCACCTTGGTTTTCCCATATTTTGACAAAAAATTCTAAATTTTTAATAGAAGAGTATTGACAAGAGGGGAAATATTTCTAGAATAGGAAGTTTTTTTCCCATGACTAAAATTTTGAAGTTTTTACTGATCTTGTGACAACATCTACTTCTTTTCTCGGGGATATGACTTGGATTGGGTGAAGCACAACCAAGACATAGTTTTGAATTATACAATCTAAAAGTTTAGACTAGTTTCTTTATTCATAGGGCAACATACTAGGCTTTAACACAACTCCTGGAAAAACACTCTCACTCTCTTACACTTATTGAAAAACTACAAGAACACACACACAAATAAAATGGAAGGAAAACAAGTAAAAATGGGAAATTATGTATAAAGGAGAATCAAATATTTACGAGAGGAGTGATAAGGATGTACAAAGTTTACACAAACCCGCACACAAGCCGAGAAAAGTAGGTACCTTTTTGAAAGAGTACTCTGAAGGTATAAACCTTCCAAAAATTTAAGATGATCCATTAGTTAAGATAAAAATTTGTGGGAGTATTGCATGGCTCAAGAAAAAAGAGAGAAAAAGTGATTTTTCCACAAATTTATACTTCATTATGAAATTTCCTAGTTCCAAGTGAAGAGTTTGATTTATATTTGAAAATTTTACTCTTTTGGCAATGAGGAAGTGGGGTTATAAAACCATGCACTATCCTATGTGACCCTCGATTATCTCTTTTCTTATGTATGAAACCCACTAATCTTGTAAATATTGGCTCATGAGGATTCTTGATCATTGCAACACCATCTTATTTCCCCAATGAAGCATTAACAACATATGTGTATGAGTTAAAGCAAACATCATTACACATTTTGGGAGAATCAGGCACTTCCATAAAATATTCTACATAATCTATTTCAAGAGGAGCTAAGATGTGACCATTGAATGATTCACCATAATTATTTTCTTCCATTTCTATAATTCTTATCTTATCCTTAGAAAACCAAACTGTTGTTTTTGCAAAATCAACATTCTTACTCTCAATTTCCAAGAGATCATGATCTTCAAGCATAGTTTGCATTATTGATTTACTTTCAGAATTGATAGGGAAATTGGTGGTTTTATGAAAATATAATATAGGGTTAACGGTGGTCTCATATTCTCGTGTATCTTTCGGGGATGGGTAAAATCTAGATTGATGTGATCCTCATTGTTGTGAGAAGGTTTCAGAAATTCATTTCCATTTTTTTATGTTTTGAGAGATTTAAGAAGGATCATATGTTTTTGGCTCATCAAAAAAATTAGGAGGAACTTTGAGCTCTTTTATCTCATTTTATTTGAAATTTAAACACATGTTCATCATCTAAAGAATCAAAATCAACAAGAGAATCATCAATAGTTACCTTAGTTTCATTGTCTTGAAGGCCTTCCAATAGAGGAGAGAAATTGACTTGTTCTGTGTTCTTATGGTGAGTACCAACCTTAACCAACATGGAATCATCCTTTTCCAAACAAGGTAGACCACTTCTTTTGTACAATATATCCTCAAAGGAATCTGATTCTGTAGAAATTAAGCCTCAATTTTTTTATCTTCTTCATCAACACTTTGATGTTCAATAGAGGGAATAAGAAGAAGACGTTCACTAGTGAAGTTGAGATATCATCCTAGAATGAATACTTGGTAGTGGATAGAATCATCAAAAACTTCTTCTAGTACATGATCTTTCTCTTCCTCATTATGGAGTGTCACAAAATGATCCAAGGGTGTTTCTATAGGTTGTTTTGACTCTTTACATACATGCACCTTGCTATCCATTTTTTTGTTGATTAATGTGCACTAATGACCTTATTTTTGGAATATTGGAGAATTATAAGAACCTTTCTTCTTGTTATTTATTAGGGTGTAGAAATTTAGCCAAAACTAGAGATATCTTGTTAAGTGTTTGAAAATCCATACCTCTATAGAAGTTTCTTAAAAACTAATCCTATTCGGATTATCTAGAGCTTAAAAGGACTAAAAGGGGAGATCTCCATCCTCTTCCCCATCACTTTATCAATATCACTTGTTGACATAGTAAAATAATTGTTTTTCATATTGCCTCCATTCTGGGAAGGTTCCTTGATACGGGAAACAAACATGATAGAATTTTGATCCCTAGTAGAGTCTCCAAAAACTATTATGTTTCACCACAATGTTGTGTATAAAAAAATAAGGTAAAGGTGAGGTGAGGAGGAATACACTGTGAATTCGAAGAAGGTTGCACACCATTGAGAAGACCAGGTTGATCATGAAGAGATCCTTTTTGGCTAGGAAGGACTACCTATAGAAGCACAACAATACCACCAAATAGAGTTAAATAGCATATGACAATGGACTTCCTAGCGTATGCTAGATCTGAGAAGTGTGATACTTCCTAGAAAGGTCATCAATCCATTGTTTAAAAACAACTTAATGTAAATAAATGACAGTAAAAGAAAGGTCCTATTGTAACAATATGATTTAGGTATCTCATATGCTAACAATAGACTAGATTTAAGCTAAATATTGAATATACAACTAAATCTAGAGAAGGTAGGGTGTTGTTAAGGTTAGCAGGTGTGGCAGAGGTGTTTAGGAAGGTCTGGGTGAGATTGGGTGAGGTTTGGGAAGGTTTTGGGTAAGTTAGGAGCTTGTTGGTCTGAGATAAATTACCAATCACAAAGACAGGTATTGGTTGGGCAACCGATGTCATTACCTAGTGATAGCCGACGCCGATGGATGATCAATGCCGGTAGGGGAAATTAGGTTCAAAGATTAAAATGAGGTGGTTTTGAGCTCTCTGTGATTACACAGAGAGTTGGGGAGGCTTAGGTAAGGTGGTAGGATTTTATTAAAGACTCGAGATGAAGAAATAGGCATTTGGGATGGGTACAGAGGTCAAATGGGCAAGTGGTTGGGTGGAGGTGAGATGAAAGAGATCCGGGAAGGGTAGAAGGTGAAAGAAAGAAGATAAATGATTAACAACCAAAATACTAAAATAAATGACAAGGTAGAAATCATTTACTTGCAGATTGGAAGCTGGTTATGGAAAGAATAGTTGTGATTGAAGGAGAGACAAGTCTCGATCCCATGCAATAGCAAAAAAAGGCTTTGGAATTCCTGTGAGTGATCCAATGCTCGGAACACACTATTGATGCTTGGTGGAGGTTGTGAATTCTGGAATGATATTTGGTATGTTGTGAGGTCGTTTGGATGCCTGGATGCGAGAGCTAAGAATGCCAAAACTCCAAAATCCAAGATGGAAGAGCCCAAGTAAAGGGTCGGAGTTCCATTTTTAAAGAAACCGATGGCGGTTAGGTGACCGGTCTGCCAAGGAATAACCGGCGTTGGTTAGGAGAAAAGGTCCTATTTTTCCAAAAATAGCCTTTTCTCTCCATTTTTGTGTTAGTCAAGGTTTGTTATGGACTAGGAGTATGGGTTGGCACTAAATGAAGTGCAGAATTTGTACAAGGGTTAATAAGTAATGAATTTTAGGGTTAGAATGAGTCTTGGTTAGTTAAGGGGAGTGGTGACTTAGTCTAGGTTAATAAATAGGCTTGGAATGGGTCCATGGTGAGGTGGAGGGGTGAGGGAATTATTAACTTAGTAATAATAATATGTGGAGGGTCATGGTAAGGGGTATGTTAGTCGAAGGGGGCCTAGAGGGTTGTAACCTAATTTTGGGTGTCTACATGTTAGTTGGATTTTATGTCATTGAATATGCCTAATGGAAGCACATAAAAACAACAATAGTTAGAGAATGTCACCTATTTATAGGGTGATGTTATTTTGCGTTTGATAGGGGAGTTCCCTCATATGATGACTTTTTAAATTTGTGGTGGTTTTAACTAGAAAGCACAAAATGGAAACAAAATTGGAAAAGGGAAAGAAAGAGAAGGGGAAATGGGAAATATGAGAAATATACAACAAAATAGAATTAGAGAACTACTGAGATATCCTGCATATAAACATAGAACAGGAACCCTCTATTTTATAGGAAGAACCTAATACAATGATGAAATCAAAGCCATGAAGAAAAAATTCTTCATTACCTTTGGAATGCAAGGATATGGCACACATTCCATGTACCTTGACAACCAACAAAAAGTCTTGATATCAGATCATTGAACACACCATGAAGGAGAAACAACGTTAATGATTTCAGCCAATCATAAATAGAATAGTAGAATTCATAACGGAAAGAACAAATATAAGAATGAGAAAAACAATGTATTCTTATTGAAAACAGAAAAATGGTGTGCACAAATTTGTATTCATTCCTCTCTAGAAGAAGTAGAGAGAGAGAGAGAGAGAGAGAGAGAGAAGAAAACCTAGAAGAGGATGAAAGAGGGAAGAATAACCCCTTTACAATTACATTACAACCTTTAATAAGCTCATTTGACCCAAAAGTAGTTGTTTTAACGACTTCTTACTCTAAATCACTTTATTTTACATAAATTGAGTTAAAAATACGTTAATTTTGGCATAAATATTCGATTTTATCATTACATTACAGCCACTCAAGTATGAAACCTTGATAATCACCCTTGATTGGTGAAAATTGGGAGTTTCTTGTAAAAATATGCAAAATAGTTAGCCTGTGGGTTTCTCGGAGAATAAGTGGAAGTAAGGAACATTCCCGCAATGCATCCTATCACCAATTTATATATTTATTTTTATAGGTGTCTCTGGGTGAAAGGTTGGCGAACAAATGGAACAAAGGAGCTATTCTTGGGTGTCACAAATTACCAATTTAACCGATGCGATCTTCTCTCTTTTGTCAATTTGTCAAGGTATGTAGTGAAGTGAAGCATCATTGAAGCTTGTGAACTATTCCCAAGGTTCCTCGGAGGAGTGACTTAATAGATATCTTCCATCTCTTAATTTTTTTCTGCATAGGTGGGTTCACGGGTACAAACATAACATACGAACTATTCCCGAGTTCGCGAAATGGATGACATACCCAAATGTTTTCCTTTTTATGATTGGCTTGGGTATTCAAAATATGTGGGGAACAAAGGAACTAAAGGAAAATTCATTTAGCTCCCATGAGGTTTGACCTTCTTGACAAAATGAAGACAAGTAGTAACACTACCCTAAATAGACTTTGTAACATCATGAATACCGTAAATCAGGAACATCTAAAACTTATGAACATTTCCTTCAGTGCTAACACCTTTTGATTTCATCAATTTACTTCCCATTTCAGCCATGGTGAGTTTATGGGGGACAAGTGGAATAAAGGAACTCTTCCAATTGTTTCTCTAATGTTCGATTCAACCAGATTTTCCAAGATTTTGTCGAAATTGGTAACTTTTTAACGAAGAGGCTTGACAAGAGGAGAAATAATTCCAGAATAGGAAGATTTTTTTCTCATGACTAAAATTTTGATGTTACTACTGATCTTGTGAATGCATTTTGTATTTGTTAAAGTGTGCTACAATGCTCCCCTATTTTTTTATATTGTATTTTTACAATTCTAATAAGTCAATCTCAACCTTTAGTGGACTTTAACAAATAGATAAATAAAATTAAAGTAAAGAAAAATGATTAGATGTTAGGACATATATCAACATAGAAAATGATTATAAAATATTTAATTTCTTTTAACATATAATAACAATATAAACAATCGGTTCATAGGATAGATTTGAGGATCTACCTTACATGGCATAAACTTTTTTGGTTACGGTTTTAATCTTCAATATTGACCATCACATCAAAATTGATTTTGATTTTTGGAAGTCATTTTTTTAATTTATATAATATATGTTTGTAAAAATGATCTTATATAGGTATATGTGACCAAGAAATAATAAATATATAAGATGAATATTTCTCAATTAAAATTGTATAGAAATTTTTAGACCAATGTTTCAATTACATTGCAATTTATAATGATAGATCATAGAGTGTGATCCAAAACTTTTATCCGAATAAAATAATAGTTTTATCGAGAAATATTCATCTTAGTTTATGGATTTTAAAAATATCATCTCTAAATAAATACATATATTTATTATGAATGTTAAAAACTGATACAAAACATGCCAAAATATTATTATTATATAATGACAATTTAAGACAAAAAAATGTAAGATAAAAATTAACAAAGATTAATATTCCATAATCGGCCAAACATTAATATGAATATTAAATTTTAATGTTCTCTATTTTTTTTTTGTGCAATGTGTGCTTGTGAATTCCTACTTCAACTAGTTGGGTGGGTGTTTCAATATGCCTACTAGAGGCGAGCCTCCACTCCTTATGTGGCTATGATGGGGTTGAAACACAGGTGGAGAGATTTGAATTATCCCATTATATTTTAATTATAAAGGGAAGGAGTTTTTTTATAACCAACTCTTATGGGTGCGTGTGCATGTTCATTTTCTTAATCAATACAATGTCATAGTAGGATCGGTTCCTACCACATAAAAATCATGCCTTATGTTGACTCAAAGTTGTTGGCTAATGATAAAATATAAAGTATTCTCTCTATTAGACCTTTTAAATTTATAACAAGTAAATATATGAGGATTGATGTTTAGTTGATGAAGTAAACTCCTCCAACTTTTGCACATAGAAATTCAATGCACAACTTACAAACACACAATTAGATCTAATCATGCCTAAAATAGTAAAATCAGCTTTAGTCTCATAATTTTTTTATATTTTTGGTAAATATTGATAAAGAGGGTTTAAAAAGAATATGTATTTTGTATAAATATGGAAATGATTCTTTAAAAATTGTAGCATAATTATGGTTTTTATGGTTAAACAAAAAGAACTTAGAAAAATTGCACTATACGAATCACCTATATGAAACCATCAAGATATTCTTCTAAAAACATTATTGCACTCATTAAGGATCATGAAATAACATATTTGGTAACTTGGTTAATGCATATGTTGTGTCCCATTTTATTTATTTTTGTATAAAAATAGTCCCCACAAACAAAACACAAATAAAATCACCGGACATGTATTTTTAAGATCTTAAATATACACATAGGAAGTGCATCCATAAATTTTCAAAAAAATTGAATTTTTAAAAATATTTTTAAGTTTTATTTAGTGGTCGAGTGTTTAAAATGTTTTTGGTGACATAATAGGACAAAAATTTGTTATGCAATATAAAATGTGATTCAATGACTATATTTTTAGGTCCATGTTGACCTAAAACCACTGACAGAGATTAGCAAGGCTTAGGAAATTAGACCTTAGTTAAAGATGTACTTGGGAAATACAACACACCTACTCTAAGAACAGAAATATAAAGGAAAGCATATAACATATTTCATCCCAAACTCTAGTATTTATTTATTTATCAATAATAAATACATTATTCTCAAGTACATCCATAATCTCTCATTTTATTTGATCTATCTCAACTCTCATACCAAGTCTCTCAAAATTACACTCACACATGTTTCTTGTGATGCACACATATACAATACATTAGTTACAATAAATATAGAAAATACAATTGATTTCAAAAGACACTTCCTTTGACTTGTGCCTCTATCATCTTCCTGCTTTATACTTGGTTTGATTTGCCTTCAATCCATGGCTCTTACTTAGCTTACGCGGCTCTTTCCAGTGTTATGTGGATTTTTCCCGTCTCTCATAGCTTCCCTTTTCCCTTCGCGGTTGGCTCTATCTCTTCATGGATATCTCCAGAATTTGGCGGCTTTACTCTTATGCTCATGGTTTATCCAAAACTTGATGAAGAACCCTATCAACATCATCCCCCTACTAAAAATTTGTCTCATCCTTGAGACAACAATAGATGAAGAACCATGTTCTTTCCTCCAAAAATTTTCTACAAAATATCTTATGTAGGCATCGACCACCAGAACTTAGACATCGGCATAAGGAAGGATTCCCTCACTTGACTTGCCTAGTTGGATTTATGGGACACCAACTAATAGAGGCATCAACCTCCCCAGAAAATTAGACATCTGGCGTAAGGAAGAGTTCCTTCACTCAACTCGCTCGACTAGGTTTGTGGGATGCCTCGGCCTCTAAGCCTTTATGGCATACTTTGTGGCATATATTTTGTGATCTGAGGAGTAATATTATTTTCATAAATATACCAAGAATCCAAATTATTGTTCACCTGATTTGTCCATTCTTGGAGTTGTGTATTTTCTTGAATTAGTGGAACTATGTCTGATGGGGTGGGATGTGCATGCACCTTATTCCATCTAGTCTGTGCGAGTGTAGTTTCTTATTGCATTCTTATCAAGGCTTTGTCCAAGGTACCACTGCATTCTTGCATATCATATATTTTATTTGTTCGCACCCTCTGTTGGTTTTGGTATTTTTCGGTGAGTTTCACCAATTTCCTCTCTGTTTTGTTATGTCCGTATCTTTAGAAATATCATACTCTGTAGAAGCCTTGTGTATTTATTGCTCTAGTTTTTCCATTTCGCCTTATCTTCTATGGTCATGCTTGGCCATCCAATGGTGTATGTATAGTATACTACTACATTGTTCAATTTTGTCTCTAACTTAGCCACCGCGACTTGCAATTCACTTATTATATTTTTATTCTCCGCTATGTGAGGTTTAATAATTTCTAGTTTCTGCTCTTCAATTGATTTTTGTGGATTATGTTTTTTTTCTACTTCCAAATCTATGCGGTGCTCTCTTAAGATTTCACTTACCACGTTCTTTGTGGTCCTCTATTGATAGATTAGGGTCAATTTTGATCTGTGGCTTATTTATTTTGATGGCGGAGAGCATCTTTTGCATGGCTTCTTCAAGCTCGACGCACCTTTGCATCCAATCCTATGTAGCACTTTGTTCTAGTACTTGGCTGCAAGTAGAATTTTGTAATGGAGTTAGCTTCTCTAAGTGAACCTTGTAACCCTTTGTGGTTTGTTCAACAACTCCTTGTTGTAGCTGGATTGATTGTTCCTATTTTCTCTTCTATAGAACTTTCTTGATTTTTTCCAATGAATCTCTAGGTGCTTGTGTAGTCACTATACTAGTGGAGGAGGATGTTTGTAAAAAAAAAAATTGCCTTTCCTTTTCCTCCTCTTTTTCCTCCTTTTGTTCTTCTTCTTCTTTTTGTTTCTTTTCTCTTTCTTCTTTCTCCTTTTGTTCTTTCTCCTTCTTAGTTGTTTCTTCTTTCTCTTTCTTTTCTTGTGCTTCTTTGTCCTTTTTGATTTGTTCTTCCTTCTGATTTTGTGTCGTGTCTTCTTTTGCTTTCTTCTCCCTCTCCATTCTCTCTTCTTCTTCTTCTTTCTTTTTTTATTCTTCCACCATCCTTTCTTTGTCTTTTCTCTATTTTTCTAAGGCTTCTTCTTTCTCCTTTTTCTCCTTCTCTTCTATTTATTTTCTTTCTACCTCTTCTTTTTCTTTCTTCTCTATTTTCTCTCATTCCTTCTTTTTCTTTTCTATTTCTTCTTTCTTTTTCCTTTCCATGAGCTTCCAATTATGTTTTATGTTTTTCTTTTTCAGCTATCTTTTTAATCTCTTCTATTTCTTTATGTTTTTCTTCCTCTTCTTTTTGTGTTTGTATTTGTTGTTGTTTATCCACTTCTGCGGCTTTCTATTTTTCCTCTTCAATATGTTTCTTTTTCCATTGTTTCCTCTATAGGTTTTGATGTTTTATTTTCCCTTTCCTTTCTTTTTTTGATCAATAACCCAATAAGTTCTTCAACCTCTTTGAACCTATGTTGTTCTGTGGCAGTCTTTTTCTTCTTACTCTTTAATTGTGATCTTTCTTGTTGAAGATCCTTCAAGCGACTTGTCTCCTCTACTTCAATTTGTTCTTGTATCTCCTTTATTAGTTCATCTGGGAGTAACCTCATGATATCTTCAAGGATGAAGCCAAATTTTTCTAAATAGTAGACTATTGCTTTAGATATTTCCATTTGTTCTCTTCTTTTTATGTTGGCATCATATTCTTGTGCTAGCTGAGAAATGCCTCTTAGAGATAGGCATTTTTGATAATATCTATAGGCTATTTTTGTTAAATGTGTCTCCACCCATGGCTCTACCTCTTTTGAAATTTTTGGTGTTTCTTGTTCTTGTGGGTGTACAGGTGATGGAGTGTCTTCTTCTTCTTATTTTTCTTCTTCTTCTTCTTCTTCTTGATCCTGATACTTATTCTATGTCTTTAGATTCATCTTCTTCTCTTCCTATGTTTTTCACGACTTGTTTTAATTTCCATTTTTCTATTAGGTCTTTCTGGAATTTAGTAATAGGTCTTGCAATAGCAGGGGCTTTCTTTCTTTTGTATGTCTTGGTTACTCCTCCACTTGTTTTTGGTTTTCTAGATTGTGTTGAATATTTTTTCCTATATTCTTCAAAGGTTTCTTCAATAACTTCATCAAAGCTAGGGAGGGTAGGTTTATGAGGATCCACTGGGTATGCTTGTAATGCTTGAATGGATGTGGCTACTAGTTCATTTGAAGCTTCATAGGAAATGGTGGTACTTGGTTGGTATGGGGAACTAGTGGCTTGATAAAGGTATAGTCAATATCTGTAATAAACATAACCTCCTACTCGTATTTTGCCACAATTTGTTTTGTTATTCTAGATCTATTTGTAACTATCTCCCTGATTTTATCTGTCCATCTAATGAGTGAGGTTATTTGGGTGACTACATCCATTGTTTTCATATGTTCCCAAATTTTCTCCGCTATAGGGGTATCCACTTCCAATTGACTAGTTCTTCTTTTTGGGGAAGTGTTCTTGTGAAATACATTGCCAAGCATAGTAATATTGACCCATAAAAAAATGTGTGTTTGCCTTCTTTAATTCTCCTTACATTCTCATGAAATTTTGTTGCTAGTAATTTGGCTAAGTTATATTCGAGTGGGTCATAACCATATCTAGTGCAATTTGGGCACTCACCCCATGGGCGCCATCCTCCCTATTAGTATGATAAATTTTTAGACAAATGGATTTGGTAGCATACCTCAAAGTAGGGTTTGAAATATTGGAGATATGGATGCCTCATTTTCATGTCGTGATGCCCATCGCTCTCGTCATATCCTTCATTGGGACCTTCTTTTTTGTTAATGTGGACCGTCCTGTTTCCCATAGTCCGATAACCCTAGCCATCACTTCCATGTTGATTTGATATGGTTGATCCAAATAAAGCATTTGATTATGTAGATGGTGAGGAGAAATTTAATTTCCCTTTCACCCCAGGGAAGTAGAAAATTTTGCTCCATGCATCGAGTTTTAATTCCCCGATTACTTTCACATTTTGCTTATACTCCTCTTGGTGGGTATCCAAATTTGTAACTATCAATAATGCCTTGTCTACTTCAAGTCTGGTGTGATCATATTTGGTAATGGGAGAATGGATATACCTTTGGAGGTCATGTGTGCATGCGAATTTGAAAGGAATATGCGAAAATGCTCCCTCTAGGTCATGCATGTTTGCTTTCATGGAGTGCTTCAAAATTTCAGCCTTGGAAGCTCTAATTGTGTGACCTCGACTAGAATATCCATATCTTCTTCTCGATTTTCCCTAGTTTTCACCCTAGCTCTCTTTTTCTCCCTTGATGTTTTGCTCGATCTCTTCTTTTTTTTGTAGTGCCTTAGCTTTTTGTAATCGATCCCTTATAGAGATTTTCTATCCACCTACCGCATTTATTGTTTTCTTGGTGGAAAAACTTTTTTTTTTGGTTGTGGCTTCTATCCCGCATATTTTTGTGTTTCGTATTTTCTTTTATTCAGGTGGTTTTCACTTCATCCCGTAGCTTTTCTTTTGTTATGCAACTATCGCTATAATTTATAGTTTTTCCTTCGTTTCACAACTTCGTTATTATATTCCTTTGTTTCGTGGCTATTCATTCCTTTATTATGAGGTTTTACTATTTATTTCATTTGGCGGTTTTTATTCTTTCTTATTATACGGTTTTTTCCTTCTCCTCTTTGTGTGGATTTTCTATTTTCTTATTTCCACGGCTTTTCCCTTGATTCTTCATATCACGGTTTTCTTTATTCCTTCTTTCCATGGATTTTTTGTCATTCTTTCCACAATTTTCCTTTATTCTCCCATCGCAGATTCTTCCTTTTTGTTGTTTTACGTCTTATCCTCCGAATTGTCGGTTTTTTTCGTAGGTCGGTCTTCTTTTTATTGCATGGTATTCCTCCTCTACAATTTCTTCTTTCTTCTCATCTTTCTTTTTCTAAGGGTAGAGATGCCCTTACAGGTTTTCATCCTACCCCTCGACCTACCCGCCAAATTGTCGGTTTTCAGATAGGTCGGTGTTTTTTTCTTCTTGATTTTCAAGTCACATATATTTTGAGTCTTTCCCCATTCACATATCTAGGGAGTTCTTTCAATTGTAATGTTTATAATTTTACTGTTCTGGAAGGTAATATTTCCTTAATGATATATGGCCCTATCCATCTTACCTTCAACTTTCTTGGGTGCTTATACTTGCTTATCATACAAGAGTACTTGATCTCCAATATCAAATTATTTCCTCTTAATGTGGCGGTCATGCCACGCCTTCTATCTTCTTTTCTCCCGAGTCTAATTATATGTAGCTATGAACCTTTTTCATCTAATTTTTCTAGTTCTATCAACCTCTCATGGAGTGAATCATCTTCAGTCATCCTAAATGCCACTACAATTCTCAAACTTGGAAGCACAAACTCTATGGGGACCGCGGCTTCTAGTCCATAAACTAATCTGAATGGGGAGTATTTTGTGAGCCTTTTATAGGTTGTGCGGTATGCCCATAGAGTGGCGGGTATCTTTAAATCCCAATCTACAGTTTGTAAAGAACATATTTTTGTTAATACCTTCTCTAGTACCTTGTTGAATGCCTCTATTGTTCCATTTTCTTGGGGATGATATAAAGTTCTTCTATTGTGCTTGATGATAAAACCGCTTCAATATATCTTTGATAGTTGCATACAAAAAAAAATTCCTTGGTCACTGGTGATGCTCAAAGGACACCCAAACCTTGTAATGATATTCTCATATATGAATCGATAGCTATTTTTGCAGTATAATATTTTATGGGAACTACTTCCACCCATCTTGTTAAGTATTCTATCCCAGTTATAATAAATCTTGCTTGAGAATGTTTAGCGGCTGGTTTGATAGGTTCGATGAAATCAATGGCCCATTTTTCAAATGGATTTAATGCCAAAATAGGTCTTAGTGGCATCTCATCCCTTGCATTGGGTTTCCCTACCCTCTGATATATGTCACATGACCTAGCATGTTTATGTGCATCTTTAAAAGTGTAGGCCACCATAAACCAGCCATCATTACCTTTCTTGTTGTTTTCTCTCCTCCATTATGAACATTTGTTATCCTTTCGTGCTTCGATAAAGATATTCTTCCTCTCATGCTCCAAAGATACTCTTCTAAGGACATCATTTTGTCCCTTTTTATAAAATTGTCCTTGAATCAATGTACATGAAATCGCTCTACTTCACAAGTTTATTTTTCCTTGTTAGGTAAAGTTACTTGGGAATTATCTTATATGTAGCAGTTGTGAAATTTCATCAAACTATTTAGGTATGGATTCAATCCGGAATAAATGAGCACCAGAAAATCATCATCTATAGGCCCCTCATCTTCTCCATTTTTAATTCTTGACAAATAATCTGATCATTGTTTAGTTTCCCAAGTTTTACTTCCACAGTGAAATCAAATTCTGAAAAAGCATGAGCCATCTACATATTCTCCTTGTAAGATTGGTCTATTCAATGTACATTTTAAGGTCTCGTGATCAATATAAAATACAAAAGAGGTGGCTAATAAGTATTGTTTGTATTTCATCAAGGCATAAACCATACTTAGTGTTTCCCTTTCTGTTGTTGTATAATTTCTTTCTTCCTTAGCCAACTTCCTACTAGCAAATGCTATAGGATGATCCATCTTATCTCTAGGTTGTGTCAATACAACTCTAATTGCTATTCCGGATGCATCCACATGAACATGGAAGGGTACCTTATAATCAGGGAAAATCAAGATAGGTGCATGTAAATTTTTTCTTTTAGTATTTCAAATGCATCCACACATTCTTTGGACCAAGGGATTTGTTTATTTGTCCTCTTCTTCAATAGTTATTCTAGTGGGGCACTTATCTCTGCATAATTTTTATGAATTTTCTGTGATAACCCATGTAACCAAGAATTGTCCGCACCTCTTTCTATGTTTTTGGTGGTGGTAGGTTAACAATCACAAAGTCTTTAAAGGATCAATCAATAGACCTTCCTTACAAATTATGTGTCCCAAGTAATGTGCCAAAGGGATTCAAGAAGATACATTTATTCAAATTCAAGGAGATTTGTAAAGCTCTGCATCTTTGAAACATCATCCTTAATACTTGTATATGGTTTTTCAATAGTCCATAAACTGTCCAATCATCAAGATAAACCTCTAGGAAATCATGAATGAAATATTTGAATGCATTTATCATGATTCTACTAAACATTGTTGGTGTATTCTTAAGCCCAAATGGCATAACCGTATACATAAATGACCCCCATTATGTGGAAAAAGTGGTTTTGGGCTGGTCCTCTAGGGAAATTTTTACTTGGTAGTAACCAGAGAAACCATCTGTAAATGAATATACTTCTCTGTCAACCATGTTTTCTAATACTTCTTCTGTAAAAGGGGTTGGGAATGGATCATGCACACATGCTTTATTTAACTCCCTATAGTCTACACACATGTGGATCTCTCCAATCTTCTTGTTTTGAATCACCATAGGACTGATCCATTCTGAGTCATCAACGGGTTTAATAATCCCAACATTTAACATTTTGTCAATTTCTGACTTCACCTTCACCTTCAAATTAGGATTCAATCTATATGGTCTCTTCTTTATTGGCTTGAATCCATCCTTAATTTGAATTTTCATTGTTCCTACCTCCTCTTTGATTCCCTTCAACTCTTTGAAGTCCTTGGGAAAAATATCTTGGAACTCTTGTAGTAATTCTACTACTTTAGCCACTTCTTCCTCCAACCAATAGTCTCCAATTTTGGAAAAATTCTCATCTCCATTCATCTCAATGTTCTCATTTCTGATTTTTAAGGGCTGATAATAATACTTTTCTCCTTCGTATTTCTTCTCCACTACTATTCTTTCATCCTCTATCACCTTGTATCTTAAATTCTCTAGTTTTTCCTCTTTGTCTTGTTTTTCGATAGTGAAGCATTGTGCCATTTCTAGAATCTTCTTCAAATTTTCTTATGGATTTAGAATCTCAAGTTATATCTTCTTCTCCTCTTAAGAATGTTTTTTTGCTTCATCAGTGTCAAAAATAGGAAAGTTCAAATCTTTTGTAATGCTCTTAAGACATTTAAATCCGCGTCCCAAAAATTAAAGGTATGGAAAAAGTCTTTAACTATCTGATCCCAATATCTGGTCTCTCATCTAATTTATTGATGTCAATAGAAAGATTGTGGCATGGGCCCTAGGGTCCATACAAACAATTGAATCCATAGCAAGGAGATGTTTCCCTGCATAGTCACCAATGTTGTTCACAAACTTTAATATACTTCTACGAATCAATTTTGTCGGTGTATTCGGGAATCGTGACATAAGTAGCCTTCACTCTCCATATATCTAGATTTTAGCAATGTTGTTACTGAGTTCCAATGAGTTACATTATGCTTATGCGTCACCCACCAACTTGTAGAATTTATAGTTAGGGTATCATCTAACACCTCCATTCTTGCATTCTCATTGGGAAATATCCTTTCCATGATTTTAATGTACCCTTCTAGATCCCCAAATCCTAAATACTTTGGTAAGGTTTGGTGGGACACCTTGTGGCTCAGCCTTTATACACTTTTTGGTTAGAATATCTTTTACTTCTTCTTCTTCTTTTGTGAAAAAGCTATCTCGAGATGGCATAAAAATATCATGTTCTTCTTCTTCTTGTGTGGAATAGTATTCCTCCTCTTCTTCAAATGTGTCTTTGGTGGGCACAAAAATGTCACCCGTGGTATTATAGTTGTCTTCTATTGTGATAATTCTAGGTGGTATTCTTCTTGCGTAGTGTAACTTTTGAGTTCTGGACTCTAGAAACCCTTGTATCCAGCTTCTACCACATTATCTGAACTTTCGGTGGTATCTTTTGATTTAATTGAAATCTCACCATCCGAGTTTGGTTTAAATTATTTTTCAATGTTAGAAAAAAAAATAATGCATACACCCCTTTTATTTCATCAAAATCTTCACCTTTTGTGTCATTCCATACTTCCTTTGCCCACGTGGCAATCATTTCGGCATGTAATGATAAATGAACACATATACCATCTGAATTTAGTGTTACTTATTCTTCTTCAAAGTTTAGTGTTCCATTACATTCTATGAACCATTCTAGGGCTAGAATAGCATTGTATGAAGGATTATCAGCCACATTCTCTACTACTTCAAAGTTTACCATCTTCTTTATCCCCATGAAGTTTACTACCAAATTCTTCAATACGCCGAGTGGTTGTCTCGATGATCCTTTTACTAACCTGATAAAGTACCTCGTGGGTTCTAATGTAGGCATCCCAAACATCTCCCATGTAGTTCTAGACATCATATTGAAGTTCACGCTGAGATTAAGTAGTACTTTGGTAATGATAGCATCAAAGATATCTACCTCTAAGTAAATGGCGGACTTGCACCATGTTCATTGAGTATGAAATACATTTATTTTCTTCTTATTGTTTCCTCCTTCAATCTGCGAATGTGAAGAGTCCTTTCTTCTTTGTTCCAATACTTTTTGAATTGTTTCAATTTGTCCACCAACCCATGATTGATTGTTAACTTAGCTAGCTATTTTAAGGCAAGAACCTCTTCTTCTACAAAACAAATTTTCTCTCTTTCTTCAATGGTTTGTGCTTCCTTTATAAGTGCCCTACTCTTTTCAACTTCTTTCAAGTGAAAACCTATCCTAACTTCTTTATCATTCCACTCCTCCTCATTAGAAGAATGTTGTTCTTGTGGTAGCCTTATTATTTTATTCTTTTTAGGTACTGCCTCATTCTTGGTGGCACTTTTGGTTGTAACAACTACTCTATATTGAGGTTCTTCAATAATTTTTCCTACTTTTGTTGATTTCCTTGTCATATAGCTTTCTTTTTCTTCTTCTTTCTTGTCTTCTTCTATGGGTCTACTTCCTAAAGCAAAGGCCCTCGCAGCTTTATCTTCGCTATAGTCTCTTCATCCCAAGGGATTCTAGTGATGTGATGTACTTTTCTTTGAGCATATGCTCCCAAAACTTCTAACTTCGTTGTTGAGCATATGGTGCTATGTTTGTAAGGGAAAAACATGGTGTTTTGTTTAGAGAACAAAAAAGATTAGAGGAATTTCATAATGCATTTATACACCAATTTTCTCTTTTCAATACTACATTTACACTTTCATTCAATGTGGTCCTGGAATGAATGTAATCAAACTACTTTCCTTCATTTATATATTGTACATCTCAACACCTATTTTTCAAGGTCTTCAATCCAAGAGAGAATGATTCATGCATGCTTAAGAGTTTAAATGCCCCATACCACTTTCATTGAAAATCAAGATAGGAAATAACTTTTCTAAGGAATATTATACGATTCCAACCCATTCCAATCCAAATCTTATGATATAAATGAAAATAATACTTCCAATATAATACATGGAAAGTTAAGGGAAGAGCATTAAGATCTCCTTTCCAAAATTTTTTAGAAGTGACAAAGGAGGAAACAATACATCATTTTTAAGACATATTCACAACCTCCTCTTATCCAAACAAAGTTGTACAAGAGATAACAATGTGACTTTTGAATCTAAAACAAACCAATTTTAAATGTATCTTTCTCTTACAACTCACAATAAACTTTGACAACTTGAAAGGAAAATGTAAATACCTCCCCAAAAATGGGAAGAACATGCCAAAATTTTATATAATAACACCATGCCTCCAAATAAGTTTATAGGATCATGCTCCATCACCAAATAGTGAATCCCCAAAACTCAAGAAGAAGTGGCTTGGTTGTCCACACAATCAAATGGCATCACTACATGCCATATCCAAAAATGAAGGACATGTTACCCTCCCTCCAAGCCCATGGGAGAGAGAGAATGCATGCTTCTAAGTTTCACAATAAGGAGAAAAACAAGAGGTTACAAACACACATAAATTCAATTGACCACATCCAAAAAACCAAGAAAAAAGAAGGAAACTCCATTTTTCCTCAAATTTGGGAAGAGGGGGCAAGAGGCCCAATGCAAATCATTTTTATTTCAAAGAAATCACACTCCTCAAGTAACACCATGCCCCTTCACTCCTTATATCTCCTTCATTCAAAACTCCAAGCCTCCTCTTTGCTAAGGTTTTTCAAACCATGGAAGGTTTCCTTGACAAGGAACTAACAACACAACCATTACACGAATAATAAAAAATTAAACTTAAACTTGAAATCTTACAACACTTATCAAAAAAATTTACATTATCACTTGGGCCCACATAACAACAACACAATGCTTGAACCAAAACACAACATGCATCACTTCGCATGTATCTCCAAACAAGGAGATGATTATGCCAACTAAACAATAGAAAGGAGAGTATAATACCGCCAATCTATAACATAGCTTGTCAAGGGGAAATGGTTCCAATACTTCCACTTATCCCTCCACTAAGGAAGGAGACTAGCCTTTGGTTCCTCCAAAGAATTCATGCAACCATGCATGAAAACACACTTATCCCTCTGCACTTATCGCTCCACTAAGACTAGTCTCACCAACCTTTGTTCCCTCCCAAAATAAATAAGAGACCCCATACACCATAATAACACTTATCCCTCCACCTTTGGCAATACAAGTCCCGACATACACACATACAAAGAATACTCATGCATACAAGAAAATATAACACATCCATCAATTCACATGCATTCCAAAATAGAAACCAATTAATTCCACAAGGGTTAAGAATTGAGAGAAGAAGAAAATACATTCAATCAAAATATGTATCACCATGTCAAGCCTTCGTAAGAGGCTCAAAGAGAGATGGTTATGAGCATTCACAACATTAGCACGCACTACCAAGCCTCTAATGGCTTTACAAAGGGAACTAGGGTCAATTTGTACCACTTATCACTCCACTAAGGTATGAGGCATAAGTTCTTAGTTCCTCCAATAAAATAAAGTGCATGTCACTTATCCCTCTATTTGGTTTATTTCAAACCCACTTATCGCTCCACTAGAACAAATCCCACATACCTTTGGTTCCTCCTTAATGTCACACAAGGTTTACTTCAGTTTTATCTTTACTTATCCCTCCATAATGACCCTACCTTCCCCATACACACAACTCTTTTTAGTCTCACAATGAGTACTAAACAAGTACACAACATATATGAAAACCACATACTACTCAAATGAGCATTAAATCACATACACCCCATCAAATGATGACAAAATAAATTAGGAATTTACAAGGATGAAGAGAGAGAGAGAGAGAGGTCTTTGACCATCACTAAACACATCACATGGATTGCTTTATAGTCATATAAATCTTGTGTATTAAACATGGTTTACGGAAATTAGTACTCGTAAAAATCATAATCACATGAATGGAGTAAAAATAACTCACAACACATTCTCTCCAACAAGCATAATACCCATCATAAAGAAGGACCAATAGATGAGTAAAAGAGATGGTTGACCCACAAGATACTTAAGTAAATTAATTCACTTTTACTTTTTAGAATACTTGATCAATTGTTAACTTTGATTTTAAACTTGGTCATGAATGTGAACAAGGATCCTTCCTTGAATATTACAAGTTTCCATTGTTATAATGTTGATCACTTAGGATACGTACCATTATTTTCATTTGCTTAAGATCATATTAAACATTTTTAACCGCTTGACCTCATTCAAGGTGTGTGAGATATCCAACACAATCGCACCAAAATTCATTTCATTTACTTTTGTTTTGTAATTCATTTACATTCTTTAATTTTGTCTTAGGTTGGCATCATTTTAGAAACACTATGAAACATATAATATTACTTCTTCCCTTGGTGAAAATAAGCTTTCGAGGGTATTATCTCATACAACATACATCTTTTTATTGCACTTAGACAACTTAATAATTTAAGGTATATGTTTCACATGTGGGACATTCAATATAATAATATGAATTTAAATGCCTTCTATGGCATTATTCCTCTAATCAGGAAAACATGTGTTAGGGGTCTTTAACCAATAATCTTCATAGGAGATCCACAAAGTATTAAATTCATTAACACTCAAAAGGGTTCTAAGCTATACCATGAGACAAAAATTATGGTAAACAATTATACATACCTCTCAAAATTTCTCACAAACTAAGGTACTTTGTTACTTCTTACTAAGGTAACATTTTTATTTGCAAATATGCTTAAGGGGTTCAAATTTTGTAGTTCCAAGTGCAAGAAACTAGGACCTAGGTTTCAATTGCATCATTTAAATTTATTTAATGAGGTCATTTGGGAGTGAGACACCCCAAATATATATCCACATGGATTTGGATGCTCATAAGAGTATTAAGGACCATACACACATGGGGAATAGTTTGTTCAAGGGGGAAACTAGAACTACGACATCTAGGAGTAACGATCATACTCCCACTCAAAGTGATAGGATACACGTAGTGTATTCATGTCCCCACACAAATGTACCTAAGTCATGGGAATCATATAACAAGGCTTGTTCCAAGTACAAAATAAGAAAATCACTTACAATAGGTTTAAACATTTCCTTAACATGACAGGGTTTTTGTACTTAATAAGATTCAACTAAAAATGAAGGTATGATAAGAGGGTTATAACTCATTTCATTTAGGTGGCAAAGGAAAGGTAATTTTCAACCAAAAATTTAAGTATTAAGATGAAAATACTACAATTAGTATGATAAATGATTGATTTAATAACTTGATATCACTGTACAATTTTCAATTACAACTGCATACAACCTTCAATGCACACATGGAATAGCTAAATTTTAATTTATTTTCATTTTATCCTTTCAAAATAGGAAATAATTACAATCATTCAAATATACAATACGTCACATCATTTTATACATTTTACAATTTTAAATACAACTATAAAGTTAGATTCCTTCATTTATCTTGCTTGTCATGTTGCTTGCAACCTGCAACAACCATTAGTGTATGGGTGAGCGATTACCGTTGGCATGGAATTCTACCACAATCTAGCACAACTCATGGTTACTATTTTTCTATTTACAAAGAAAGAAATACATTACATAACAAGACATGTAAGGGATGCATTTTCATTTTTATTACATTTTCAAAACTAGAGAGGGGTAGAGAGAGAGAGAGAAACAACATCACATTTTCCCAAAATCATTTTTATCAAAACAACCAACCAAATTGAGATTCATAAAATCATATGTTAGTTCCTACGTGTTTTCCCGCCAGATATTTAACTTAATAAGGGTCAACGAAAATATTTTCTAAATTTGTTGCTAGTTGCAATAACGTCAAATTTTAGCCTAGGTGTCTATAAAACTGCATTCAAAAACAAATTTTCGATGGTCAAAGCACCACAATACCAATCCTATACATTCACCTATATATAGGGAATTCACTAGAGTTGGCAGAACTAAGAAATGGTGAATTGGTTACAAACGGTGGCCACTTTTCTAGGGTCACCGATCATAGTTGGACTAGTTTGATCTGGTCATTCAACGACCGAAGGCCTACAAAACCCCTTGTAAAACTAACTCATGAGGTATTTTTTCAAAACTAATGGTTGCAATCAATTTTCATGTAGAAAAATTAGAGGTTTACGGAAACCAATATCCATTTCATCACTCAAGGCGCAAACGACAAGCCAAAATCGAACTCAACTTTTAAGTTTCAATAACTTCCCAATACTGCAAAAATGGCTAATAGGGCTCTTAGAGGGGTTATGAAATGTGCTCAAAAAAACCTGTGAGGTCACCCCAATGTTCAAACCAATACCCCACATGAAAAGGTACCCATTCAAAGCTTAACCTCCCCATTTTGGGGTTTGGAAATATGTTTTGTGAATCTCCGAAATACACATTTTGTTAACTTTTGCAAGTAAACTATTGGTGTGTTTAATTTAATACTCACTCTCAAGTCATCAATTCAAGCCGTTATGATTATTCAATCTTGTTATTATGCCTTGCCAAATGTCTCATGGCATGGTTTGAGAGTACGGGTGTTGATCTGATTGATCGAATAGGTTGAATGAGAAGAAGTAAATTTTCTATGGTTTGTACTACGATTTATTTAATTAAATTGAAGGCTTAGCCTTTATTTTATAAAAATTTCGATATCATTTCAAAAAGGAAAACTAGAAATACAAAAATTATGCAAGATGAGGATGAGAAAACCATGCCTGTTAATCCGAGCTGGCGATAAGTTGGACAAGGTTTTCTAATGCAGTGTTTTTATCCCAAACCCACAAAAGACTGACATTAAGGCATTTCATCAAGCGGTTCACGAGCTTTGTCTAAACTTCTAAGTTTTACATTCATGTCCTCCAGCATACTTGTACTATGAAGTCTACAAATCCATGTCCTTCTCCATTGCGGTTTGGTGGAAGTCCATACTCCATTTCAAAGCTTCAAAGGCAATATTTTTTTATTTTTAAATTCATTGATATCAACATTGCTACATTTTAATGAGACGTTTTGTCAAAAATCTCACAAACATTTCAATGAGATGTTTTGTCAAAAATCTCACAAACCTTTCATATGCTCCCTCATTTTCCATCAATTTTCAAAAACAACTCACACTCACAACATTATGTAGAGAGATGTGAGTTGAAAAGGGGCGCCACACAATTTTCTCACTACACAAGCCCCAAAATAGTAAAAAAATAATATATTCCAAACAACCACAACATCTGGAAAAATCCCTCTTTCAAAATATTTGATGGATGTCCAAAACCAGTGAAGAAAACTCTCCTCTTCATTTTATGTTGGCGCATGCTAGGAGGGATGTTAGAAATGTAGTACCTATCATTCCAATGGCATGAAATTTTCTATTACCTTTTCAACAAAATCCATTCTTACAAACCTTGTAACCATGGTATTCAAACAATTCCCATTCCTTTAAGGAGTTTGTCAAACAGTCCACCCGCCATTTCTAAAAAAGAATTGTTAAGATATTTGGATGCCCTTTTTGTCAAAACCATTCTAGGTAATCCAACACCCATGACAAGCTAGTCCCCTAAGGCGTTTTGTCGAACCATTCATCGATTGCAATTTTCCAATATATATATATATATATATATATATATATATATAAACCATTATATGCATAGCAACAACCATTACAGTCGTGAGGATGCATTTCTATCATAGAGTTCACATGCAAAATCAAACTCAAGATAAACTCTTAGTATAAGAAGGAACCATGTCTTGTTTGCACATGTACCCAGGACATGCCCAGAGCATTTCCATGATGTTTTTGGGCGTGTATCTCGGTTTACCAATACCGGGTATTTTTACTTTTTATTAAAGAAAAAATATGACCAAAAAGAAAAATAGCACGAATTATATGGTGACAAGTAATAAAACATTTAGTTTCCAAGTCCTTAGTGACATTTTTTATGGACTTGCTATATGTTTTGAGGTTTTTAAATTTCTAAGTTGCCGAGTACGAGTTCTGATACGAAGTATCTGATATGAAGATCCGGTGTGGGATAAACTTGTATTATATATGTACTAAAAAACACTTAAATTCTAACTTAATAAATAGGAATTAACCACATATTATGCATATGAAAAATGAAACAAGCTAAATAACCACAGAAAACTAATCATAATTTCATTGAACTTGGGCGCAAGTCCATCTATGAACAGCTTGTGTCCTCTGTTATCAAAATTAATTGAAAGTTTTAGATTTTAAATGTATATCTATCAAATAAATTATTTAAATGAGAGCACAATCAAATTGCATGTTCTTTCTAGATACCTATTATTCATGCTTCTGATTAGAATAAGTTCATGTAATGTCATTTATTTTCTCTACAACTTTTTACCTTCATATCACACACAAATTGTTAATGTAACAACAAATTAAACAAAATCAGATAAGACAGCTTCATATTGCTTTCATTGTTGGATCTGCAATTTTGTGTTTGACTGGTCATTGCAGCAGTGACCACTATTGTCATATGAAGTGCCCACCACAACACAAAGTCAGTTTTTTAACATACTAAAAATATATTGGCCATACCTTGCTGTTTAAAATATGTTGTACATTAAATATTCTACTACTCTCCATGCTACCATCTACTCCAATTTATATCATACTTTAAATTTCATGCATACAAAATAGTTTTGTCTAATTTCTTTTTTTACCTTTGCATCTTCCTATCTTCAAAAGACACCAGAATGGTTAATGCAACAAATTTAAATACAAAACAATGTTTTGAACCCCATTTCAACAGTAATGGGAGAACTCAAAGACTTTTACTCCCAACACAAAAAACCACAAAACCATAAATCCACAAATGTCTTCTCTTCTAAAGCCATTCATTCATTGTTATTGCAGTGCATGTTGTTGTCGCATGGCCTAAGAAAATTAGTTTCAACAATGGCCATTTCTTTTCATAATTTCATGCTTTTCTTGTGCAAGGTCTGGTCGAATACCCTCGGCATATGAAGATTATTCAGTTTCTTATTTGTAATATGCAACAATGTCACTTTCCATGATCTAAGAAAATATTCCAAATGAGACTGCAAAGTCTTCATTCCCACTATTAGAATTTTAAATGAATAAGTCTCTAGTACATTTATTTAAGTTGGTTGAACTCATTTTTTGTTCTTTTTTATTACTTTTTCAAATGAAGAAAAGAAGCTATATCATTATGTTTATATTTCTCAATTGTGAATGTTTCATGCACCTCCTGCTTATAATTTATCATTTGTATCTTAAGATTCCATGGCTTCGTGGTCTCATAAGGAGAAACACTTAGGATTTTTTTGTAGCCTTTATGACAAAATATTATTGAAGGCATGTAAAAACAGTTTAGAATAGGAATATAAGTTGTCTGTTTTCCATTTAAATTAGGTCAGGATGACCACTATGAATTACATGTTTGGCTTAGAGCTCTTAGAATATCAATGTGTAATTGACATGAGCAAACATTGTATCACCCAACAAAAAACTTTCTACAATAGAAAATTTCAATTTTGTCTTTAATATAATTCCCATTTTTGTGCTACATTTTTCTTGCTTTGGTTTCCCCTTGGTTGTTTAATATTACAAATAACATTATTCATAATTGATTCTTTCTTAAAAAGCCTTTTGTCATGCTCTAGGCTCTAAAGAGGTGTGTCTGATTGTAATATATTTAATCTAGCTCTAATACCACATGTAATGAGACAAAATACAAGAAAATGATATATCATAACTATGCTTTCATGTATACAAAACAATTTCCTATAATATCATTACTTTGTTGTGCATTTCGGTTGATATTAGATTTTGGAATTTATGAAAGTACTTCTAAATGGAAATACCAGCCATACATGCATTTGTTTGACTTCTCCAAAGCTAAAAAACCATTTTCTATATTTCGTGAATAACAATCCAACATTAGCAAACCACATTCAAGGTAGGTACTATTAATGTAATGCAGCCCTTATTTTATTAGTTTTTATTTTCTTATTGTTTAGGTGTTTAAATAGTATGTTATTTTAGTATAGTTGTCTTAATAAAGTGTCGGCTCAAAAGCATATGTCTTCAAATTTTAAGGTTTAGAGTACAAAGTACTTTATAATTTTAACGAGGTTTTATTTTATTTTTATTTTTTATTTTTTTGATTGAGAAGTGCATTTAATTGGGAACTAGATATTTTATTTTTTAGTTAAAGTCCATTTGTTATTAATTCCAATATTTAATTGGAAGATCTAATTAGTTGTTATATGTCGTCTCATTATAAAAGCGTTGATATATGTATAAGTGTGCCATGTGGAATCATTTTTGCATCATTATATTGTCCTTGTCATAGTCGTGTCGATAAAAGTCTAAAAATGTTTTTTTCTAAACCTCCTGAATGCATTTTTGGTGTTACCCAACGTATTCAAAATAAATGATTTCACATTATGAGGTGGAGATAATAAACAATGTGGAAATATTTGAGCTTCATATCCAAATTTAGTTGAGTAAGTAGCACGTAAATTGGAGGACAAAGGCGCAGAGTTTGGAGGTCAAACAATGACCTCTTATCATCGTCAAGAACAACGGGGACACATAAAGCTATGGTTGCAGATTGTTTTTACTTTTCATTGTGTTATGGTCTCGCTTCATTTTCATATTAACTATATTTTTCATAATCATCTTGCATAGTGTTCATTTGTTCAATTTTGTAATAAGTGGGTGGATTCCTATGTATTCCCTAAATGAATAATATAGTGGAAAAATGAAAGCACAAGGAAAAGCAACATCATGATATTTGAGTTGGTGGTTGTCCTGTAAAACCATTTATATGTGTAGGTTGTTAGTTGTCCTAAAAAACCATCTTTATTGGTTGGTGGTTGTCTAGTAAAACCATCCTTGAAGGTTGTTGGCTATTCTAAAAAAATGCATTCATGTCATGAGAACATAGAGGTGGTAAGATGCGAAGGAAGTGTGATTGTTTTTCTACCATGTTTGTACTAAGAGGGGAAATGTTAGGAAATTGTGATGCCCATTAAAACAACCCACTTGAGACCCAAGAAACAACCTAGGGTTAGTTAGGAAAATTACGGGATAATTTTTTTTTATTAGAAGTGTCTACAACCAGTTGTAAGGCAACAATTTGTCACTAAAAATTATGAAATAAGTTTAATCTCCTAGAACATAATTTTCTTTTATTACCATTATCAGAGGTCATAAGGTCCAAATTTTAGGGTTAGAAGTTTCAGTTAGGTACAAGGGGTAAATTATCACCATACCCACTCTCTCACAGGTTCAAGTTTCAACTTGATTTTTCTCACACTTAATGCACTTCAAAATTTCCCTAAATCATTCCCATTGGATAGGAAATTTTCTCAGATTTCCAACAATATAAATAAGTCCTCCTAACTCCTTGTAAAACTCTAGTTATGGTCCCATGACTTAGGGAATCAAATTTTCCTCCAAGGGGACACGTGTCGAGTGGGGAAGAAAGCCCATTTTTGGGTTGGAGGGTCACGGGGTGGCATTTATAAATTTCCTTGCGTGGGGAGAAAATGTCAATTTGTGCCTGCACCTTGACTGTGCCGTTAGGGACACGTTTCGGGCTCCAAGCCATCACCGGGAGGAAAGAGGGAAGGGCAGGGGGCGGAGGTGTTGGGGAAAATTCACCAAGGAGGGAAAATTCCCACAAATGCTCGCGTGCCCACGGTTTACCAGGACACGTGGTGCCCAACAACCATGGTAGGGAGAAAAGGAGAGGGATGGATGGAGCGACGGGGAAAGTCTACAATTTCACCAAAGGGTGGAAAAGGAGTGAATGGCGTGTGCGAGTCTGCGCACCCTTGGAGGAGACTTTCCAAAGGCAAGGGCGGGAGTGTGGGGCCGCGGAGGTTTTAAGGAAATTTTCCCAAACAAAAATTTGTAAAAACAAAAGGTTCTCCCCCACCAACCCCCCGCTCATCACCCCCTAAGGTGCCACATGGCAGCCTCGTTGGTTGGGGGAAATTTTAAAAAAATTCCCTAAAAATATTTCAAGCAATTTTATTTTTTTCCTAAGGCTTTTAACAGAAATTTTCCGGCAAGCCAGGCTTTTCCGCCAACGGGAATAGAAAACTTCAGAGAGGGCCATAACTTTTGGTAGAAAATTTTGGGAAAACGAGGACTTTCTAGAAAGCTCTCGATACCCTCTTTGCACATAAAATCATAAATTTTACATTTTGATAAATTTAAGGGGTCAATTTTGTGAAAACGTCTTGAAGGATTTTAAATAGCCAACTGGTAAATTTTAACTTATAAAATTTATTCAATTTGGTCTCCTCCTTCACTCAACATGCCAAACAGACATGGAGAATTATTTTAGGAAGGATTTAGAGTGTTTTAGGGAGGTAAATTTTCTCAATTGATTTCCAATTTACATTTTTCCAACAATTGATAGAAAATGACTGTGAAAGGGATTGGGCTTGATTTTGCAATGTTTAAATTGTTTTCTTAAGTGTTCTTTGTCAATTTGAGTTCCTTGATAATGCAACATGCTAAATTTTATCATTTCCAAGTTGATTATAATGTGCAGTCCGAATTGTACATTTTAATTAAATTTATTTGCCAGTTTTAAAAATTTACAAGAGATCAAATTAAAAGAGGTCCATCTAACTTTTCATCATGTAAGTATGGCATTTCATTTCCAATATAATCTAATACATTCATTTGTTTTAAACAAACCATTCTAAATCAAAATGCAAATACTGAATTCCATTTTACACATTTCCAAAGATACAAAATACAACATTATTTCCACGTACATTTCTTCTTTTCAAACAGAGATCTAACTATCTCTTTTGCCATATAATGAAACATTGAATTCAATCCAACAATGCATATGAGAGAAGATCTTGCAATTCTTTATTGGCTTCAATTATAAAACTTTACATCTTTCCATGTTTGAATGCAAATAACACATTTCACTCTCTTTCTTTCAAATGTACAGAACAGAATATAAATATCTTTCACAATTCGAATAAGTAACTTTCATAACCAATTACAACATCTTTTCTTCACAAATATATATTACAATTTCATCCACATCAAGTGGGAAAGGAATACAAATGAATTTGTTTCACAAGGGGCTGGAAAAACTATCTTCTTCTAGCTCTAGAACAACAACATGCAAGTTTTCTTTTTCTTCAATTTGATCACAACAAAAGTGGGGAAAGGAAACACTCTCCACCCAACCAAGACGTCCAATGAAAGGAGAAGTCATCCTTCATCATTGGCCCCCGAGCCCCAACCACAACACAATAACAAGCGTGATCCAACCCATGGAAACAACTAGCTTCCACAACACACAATATTCTTTCAACATGTAAAATTCAATATAAAAACGAGTCTACACAAAAACAACGAGCATTACAACTCGCATTTGAAAACAATTTAAACAAACTTAGGCTTGATCATGCAAGCCAAGGAGAAAAGGACTATGGGGAAGATACTTATGCCTCCCAATAGGAATTAGGCATCCACCAAGAATAAAAACTTCCAATAAAAATTCACCACACATATCCTTATGCCCCCACAATCCATCCTTATGCCCGCACAAATTTCTTTATGCCCCCCACAAAGTAAGAAATGCAAGCTATTTCTTTTCCATGGTGGATCCCAAACCCAAACTCCCTCCACAAAATATGATGCCACTGGCATTCCCTTATGCCCCCACATGGATTCCCATAGCCTTCTCCTACACCATCCCTATGGTAGTCTACCCATACAACCAACAAAAAACATAACAACATTCACCATTCACACAACACAACAAGAAAATAACAACATAAAAGAAGAGTTAAACTCCTACCTCTCCATGGTAGCTTTTGTTTCCAAACAACAAGCTTTAATGCCCAAAACACAGTCCCAAAATAGAAATCTCCAATCATGCAAATTTTTCCAAACTCCTTCTAAAAGCAATAGCTCCAAACACAAGAAAAATGCACCCCAAAGAAGCATGCAAAAATATTCAACAACCCAAAACAAGCAAAGAGTTTGAATTTTATAGAAGAGGGAAGAGAAGAGGATGATGTGGATCCATGTAGGATGCCACATCACACATCCTCAACTCCAAACACAAAAGACAAAATTTCATTCTCCTAAGCACAATAAAGAGGTGGGTGAAAATATGACAAATTACTTGCACACTCCAAAAAGCCCACACCCCAAAGGACTGCAAAATAAATAAAATGTAAGAGAGTGCAATCAAAACTTGCAACATGATTAATAAAATTCATTATAAAAGGTCTAAAATCACCCCTCCAACCATAAGTATGGTTGGTAAATTAAATTGAGAGGTATGGGACAAGTTTTACTTGTCCCACAAGCCTCCAAAAACAGCCCCCAAGGACAAATTCGAATTTCCAAGGAGGTGGAGTGTTTCATACTCCAAAATTTGACTTACACAAACTTACACATCCCTTACATATTTAATACAAAGAGCCAACAACTTCCATTATTACTTTCCCATATCCCAATTTGACTTATTTAAATTTTAACCATATGATTTCTCACATTAATCTACCACAATTTTAATTAAATAAAAGAAAGGGACACATTACTAATAAAATACATACAACAATAATAAAAATTAACCACATTAATAATTACACAAAACCCATGGTCACATATAAAGGTGATCCCCCCATGGGAATCCCTAACAACAACAAACACAACACAATAAAACAAGTTGCCATGATGACCTTGTCAAATTCACCTAGAATTCCATTGTGGTTGGTCTTCAATCCCCCGATGTTTGTTGTGATTTTTAACCTACAAAACACAAATACCTTCTTCGGCCTCATGGCCATATCAGAACATCCAAAATGAATATAAATGTAATTCCAAAATCATCTATATAAATGAATCACAACAACATCAAGTAACAACTACATCATTTGCATTTTAATCAACAACTATATCATCATCATATAATGTCTATTTTCTAGGTCTACTCATAATATCCAAAATCACATGTCCGAACAACATCCATAAAACATCCATGTCAAATAGTATATCATTATCCACATATGAGTGTCTCTAATAATCATCATGTATCATAACCAAATCAAGATCAACAATAATCCATGATCAAATGTCTAACAACATACTAAATCAAAACATGATAATGTCCATAATGAAATCAAAATCAAAAGTATCACAAGGTGTCAAAGGGAAGTTGGCACTAGTATCTCCATGGTAATTGGTTATCGTATAGTAAAAGAATACTTAAGGTTATTTAGTTAGTAACATATATGAGTTTGGAGTGATATTTTTTTGGTTACAACAATACTATCACATATAGGTTTATGAGTCTTAATAGGGATTTGGTTGATATTTTTCTAGAGATATGAACTCCACAAATATAGGAATGTATTTCCTATATAAATGTATTCTATTGAATGATTCATATAATAGAGAATTTTATTGAGTTTTATTGTTACAAACTTTGAACTAAATTTTCAAGATGTTAGAGAAAATTGGAAATGGAAATTTTCTTATGTTGTTACGAATGTCTCAAAGTGAGCTTGTATGTATAAGTGGAGCCATACACAATGCATGTCAATTGTTTGATAAAGTGCCTCAAGCTAGTGTTCTCATGTAATGGTCATTCATGATCAACCCTAGAGTGACTCTCATACATCACTTCATTTTTAGGCATGGGTTTCCTTCTTTCTTTCTATTCGCTTATTATAATTATTTTCCTCTTTTGATTAAATAGATTCATATTATTTCAAGGGTATGTGTGTAAATTGAATGAACGCTAAGATTTATATTATCTATATGTATTAAAGAAGTGAACTTGTATTTGGAGAAACCTACTTTGTATTTTGAAAATAATATATGAAGTACCCCATAAACCTTTAAAAATGAAATATAACTCCTCATGCATTTGGTGTTTGGGCTTTAGAGTCGTAGGAGTGAAATTGTTAGAAAAAAAAAAATGATAGCTTTTAAATATCCCTTTAAAAGTTATAAAACCACTAGAAACAAAACATGGAAATCACGTCACAACCTCCCTCTTCTCAAAGTTAAGATTTGAACATGTACCTTGATTTTAAGTGATGTTAGAAAAAAAATCATACTACATTCATATTTTTAATGTTTATTAATGTAGTTTTATAATCCCATGTGATAATTTGGTCACAAGAGGCGATCACATAACGTTGCAAAAATGATTTGGACTATTCTATGTTTAGTGCCTTCACACTAATAAAGCATGTTCTACCACCTCAAACCTTCCCATTCCCACATTAAGAATTGTGAACAATAATTAGTTTCACATTCATAAGAAACTAACTACCCTCAAATCTCTCTTATTCAAATAAATAAAGTAAAACAAATTATAATATCATTTTACATTATTTTATCATACACTAACATATAAAATAATCCATAAGTTTCAACCAATAAAATAAAATAAATATTTTCAAAAAGAGGAATATTTTACAAAAATATGACCAACTTCATAGGAGAACCCTTACACATGGTTTGTTTTTATGTATCTCTTTGGGAAGCACATTCCTACACTAGTTTTGAAGCCACTTTGGCTTATAGTATCCAACTAAAAACTTTCAAAATTCACCAATTCACTCCATGATAATGCCCCTAAAATGAGTGTTGCTTATCATATTTTATTCCATTATCTCCTCATATTTCTCACAATATATGAAAATGCTTTCAAGTGACGGAATGTATGTTAGTTTTGTGATGGAAATTTTTAGAGATCATTATATAGTTGTTTCACTTATTTTTAACTATAGTGTGACGAAGTCTTATTGATACAATTTTTTGTTTACAAGACAATGTTGTTAGGTTTGATAAACTAATTTTACACCCTTATTAAATTTATTTGATTAGTGAGTTAAGTCCACTAAATGGATGTAAAGGGGAACCACAGGATGTTATTATGATTAATTAAATTCCAACATTAATTATGCATACCGAGAACAACGAATTAATTCTTGTAATTAATGTATAAAATGTACAATGATTTTAAAAACCACAAGAGAATGAGTGCACTTAGCTAGTAATATATGGATCTAGGAAGTTTTGGTTGTGGAAACTATTGGAACTAGGAGAATTGAACCTATAAGTGCTTCATCTATGGAATTATAGATGGAAAATGACATTGTGCAACACCATACATATATGTTGGGAATATTTGTATAGTTTTACACCTATTGCATGGTTTTGAACCTACTCTAAATCATGCTCTATAACTTTATAAAATTTTCACCTTCATGGGTGATTTTAAAAAAATTAAATATTTATTCGAGGACTAAGATTAAATGAATATAATAGTAAAAACAAGATAAAGCATGCAAAGTATAAGTAAGTGTGTAAGATAGGAGATAAGAGTAACCTATCTTGTATCGAGAGATCTGGACCGATTCAAGGATGGAAAATAGGCTAGAAAGGTTGGAATTTAGTTGTGTAAGATCTATCTTAGAAATTAGAATTTGTAACCTCTTCAGACATAACTGACCAAATAGGGACAAGACTTCCCCATACACTAGTGTCTAATTTGGGCACTAGTGTCCTGACATGTTCTCTCTTTCTACTCTTTTCAAGTTATGAAATTATCTTCTTCCTTTTTTGTTTATCACATCCAATTTGTTGTAGGGGTTCCTAGGTCTCACCTATTCTTACAAAAAAACTCTAGTTACCTACACAAGGCTCAAGAAAACATTAGATAGAATAAATAATGCATATATTTGAGTCAAAATTTCCTCAATAGCCACCCTAATGTGATTTTCACCAAGCATCTCACTACATTTTAGACTCTATGCGCTTCTAGTGTGTGTGTATGATTGAATTATGCCCCTAAAGCTAGGTTACCCTTGTGTCTTCATGTCACATCAAGGTAGTGAAAATATAACTACTTAGTGCTCAAGATGAATGTGTTAGATGGAATTCATAAATAGCCCCTCCTACATGTAAGGAATAATTTAGCTCAAATGTAATTCTTAAGTGTTGTTCTTGTAGATGGTAGATAGAAAGTAATAGCCCCCAATTTTCCCTTAGAGTAGTTAGTAAATTATGTATATATATGAATTACTTGTTTGAATTTTAACACTTAGTGACACCAAAATCCTACCCAAGTTATAAAATAGAAATAAGAAAATAAAGTAGATTGGACAAAAACACCTAGAAGGGACACTAGCGCTCAAGCGGTAGTGTCCTTATTAGGCGTATATGTCTCAAAGCCAAGAAAAAAAAACACAACCAAGAATGGGGACAAGGATCCTTGTGACATGACCAAAATATGTAAATGCAAACATTAAAAGGAAAATTCATAATCAAAATCAGTCAAAATTAGTAAAATGACTAAGAAAATGTGTCACCAGTGTCTAATCTTTGTACTTATAAATCATGTGTATAAAAACATACTAGAGGTGTAATGTAATAGTAATAAGTGCATATTTTTGTGTCTACATTTTCCCCCTTTATTCTATTTGGATGAAATTCAATAGTATAAAGGATATAAGAAGAATATACTTATAAAGGGCTTAAACAGTTGTATCCAGTGTGTAAATAGTAAGAATCATCATGTGGTGAAACTTAGATCACCATTTTGATCTATGTGGGGTGAGTGTGTTTTCACAAGAGGAGTTTTGGATAGAAAATGTGCTAAGGAGATATAAGATACTTTGAAACTTGGAGATTGAAGGAAGGGTTGAGAGTGATCAATTCTGAACTACTGTAGAGAAATCTATGGATTTGAATGTCTTGATGCCAAAATCTAGGGATTTGAGCATCCTGTCACTAGAGAAAGAGTTTTGGGAGAGTGATCATCTTTTCTCTCTACCATGATACTTCCTTAAAATATGTTCCACCACTACAGACATAAATTAACCAATTGAAACTTTCATACTAATCACAACAAAACCCCATAAAGTAGTTCAGGAAAGGAAATGACATCTCATTTCCCCCACTTTATGATTATAAAATTGGTCAAATGGAAAAGTGTTTGGTTTGATTGGCTCCCAAATTAGGTAATCTAGAAGAAATATTGATATTGTTAGAACATAATATTTGATTGAGCTTGATTGATTTGACAATGCTTTGAAAGATTGAATTGCCCCCATATTGGGTCATTTAAGGGAAAGTTGTGAGAATCTGAGAAAAAATGTCAAAAATTGGGATAGTTTAACACTTGAGATAGATTTGAAATCGTATTTTGGAGTAATAAATTTTGTAGGATTTGAATATTGATGTGTGATTGCTTGAAGATAGCATGACAATGTATGGCATGATCATGTACTATATTAGATATTTTTCTTGGATTATTCTAGAAGGGGTAATAGGATGACCCCAAATATTTACCCCCTTTAAAAAGGGGGTGAGAGTCGAGTCATCAAACCATGAGCCGAAAGAAAAGAGATAAATGTTTTGGAGAGAAATTGAAGGAGTATAGAATATTATAGTAAGGAGAGAGACATAAGAATATCATATAACATAGCCTAAGTAGGTATGATAATGAATAGTTAATATGGTAGATGGAATAGATACGGTTCTAATGCCACTAAAGGCACTAAAAATAGATTTAAAATATTGGGATAGGGAAGAAACATTGATGATGAATTAGTTTCCATAAAATATAACATAGTAACTATAGTGATTTGGAGTGACAATAAGATTTTACTATAAATAGTAAGGTTAGAAAATTCAATAAGATCCTCATTTGTAAATTGGATTATTGTGATTTTGATCTCTGAGTTGCGAGGATTCCACATTGATGAGAGGTGATCCTGACTAGATTTGAGATGGTTGTAGAGGTAGTGTTGACACAAACTACAGATCAATTGGTAAGTAACATATTTTGTGAAGTATATCATAGCGATGTAGTAACAAGTGATTTTCGGTAATTTAGAATTTTTCCTTTTTTAAAAATTTTGGGTGTTTTTGTCCAAGATGGTGTCGACATAGACATTTTTTTCATTGAAAAGGTATCATCTAGTTCTGGGAGGTAGTTTCTATGTTTTGGGTGGTACCATCCATAGTGTTAGAAGGTTATGTCAATGGATATGTAGGAGCTTAGTAGTATGTTTTTACATGGTTTGAGATGATAACTTTGGATTGTTTTCCTTATATATGTTGTGCATAGACACATACATCTACGGGAGTTATGTGTAGATAGGAATTTGAATACATTGTTGGCACTAGGATTAGAGGAGAACGAGTGAGATATATTGGACTATGTCAGGTTACGAAACATCACTAGAATGGGGGAGTTGCCCCATAATATGCATCTCGTGATTATGATTTGTGAGATATTGTGTGCAAACACTTGTACCTTTTGGTTTCTAATTGGAGAGATGATGGAGACCCTTGAGGATGTATATAGAACATTTTGATTACCGTAGTAGGAGAGATGGTGCATGTGATGCCTCTAGGTGATACATAGTGGAAGCAGATATCTATGAGGTATTACTTTACAGGTCATGGACACATGTAGAGTAATTGATTATAATGGATTTCATAAGTAGATTAGGTATTCTACAATTGCATAAGTTTTATTTCAATAGTTTTGGCCTTGTGTGTATCCATTGATGATAGAGGGGTATCGATATCCTATAACATGCATGAGATATGTATGATTATTAAGTAGCATGGGACTTAGTATGCTTGGATTTGTTGTGTGTTAGCTCATTTGTATAGAGATTTGTAGATATTTACATTGGAAAATCATGGTGGTGGGATTGGTGCTACTTCATTGTTGCATGTGTGGGCATATGAGCACAAATTCGTAGTGATATTGTTCAAGTGGTCCATGAGTAGATTGGGATCAACCTGATATTTTTACAGCTAGATGTGTTTAACATAGGAGTTGTGAGTTCAACGTTATGACATACAAGTCAATTTTGGATAGGAAAGGGCCTAGTGCAACAATTTGGAGGTTTTATAGGGACTATGAGGGATGGATCGAGGATCATGTAGAGCTATGATGCATTCAATGTACTATCAGGTTGGAGGACAAATTTCTAGGGGTGACCAGGATCTTTCAGTATGAGCAAGTGTCACAACAAATTGGCATAACACAGATGTTCCTCTAGAGCCATATATGTGGCATAGATCTATACTAGTGGCTAGGAGATAAGGGGTTAGGCTAGGTTCTATATAGGGTCCCAGTTAAGCTCACCAAGTATAGATGAGGAAAGTGAAGAGATAGTGTATGTGTGAGTAGATGATTCATGATGTACCTCATCTTATATGCAGTGGTGGGTAGAGAAATGATGATTTCTATTGTTTCAAGTGGTAGTAGATACAACAAAATATCTAACGAATGGTCATATAGAGAAGAGAGGATGCTTTAGGATAGGACCTTCCCCGAGGAGGATGTAATAGTGGTAGCATTTATAGGATGTGATTAGAAGTGATTGTATTATTTATAATTGATACATGTGTTTTTCGTAATTGTGATGTTGATGTACTAATATAGGTTGTGTGTCACAGGTGATGATTATTGGAGTTAGATTGTGGATATGTCAATACGCATGTTGACTCATTATGTTCCCCCATATTTCCTCGTAGGGGGTGGGATGTTTGAGAGAGTATACCATATTGTGGGGAACATCCATATTTTTTTTTTGATCATGTGGCGGTGGTATCATCTACATGTATAATGTTGTATTTGAAGTGATATGAGGTTAGGACATATCTAGCATGGGAGATGGATGTAGTTGGAGGTGGTGGTCTAGCTCATATCATGTTTGAGAGATACATGGAGCTCTAAGGCCAATATGTGGATGCGGTATCAGGCAACGTCACTACTGCACCCAATTAGAGTTACAACGATCCCAATCACAAAGGAAGATATCTAGTGGAAAGGATTTGAGTTTGAGAGATCTTATAGTAGACTACAGTAGTAGTGAGGAGGATGTATGATATATGTTTTTGTCAAGTTTTTTTGCAAGGAAAAATTCAAGTTGAATACATGACAACTATACCCTAGTGTCAAAATTTTTGTTTGTAAGTTCACCCTCTGTGTCAATCCTATCTCAACCCTCTAAGTTCTCATATGTGTTGTAATAAAATTTCCCATGTGCTTGAAATTTCAAAACAAGTTCATGAAGTTCTTCCGATACATTGCTTCTCAAGGAATATTTTTCAGTAGACTTGGAAATGGCTATTTTTATCCTTTCCAAGGCATGTGTGCATCCTCCATAGTAGATTTTAAGGCCCAAATTCATCGTGAAGTTTCATTGAGGAGATAAAGTCATATTCCAAGTGATTTAGGAAAGTTTAGGGAATATTTAAAGGTTTAGGGACAAGTTTAGTGAAAGTGGGTTTTGAAGGTGAAGGAGGTTGTAGTTCAAAAAAGTTCATGAGCTTGGGAAGATGATTTTGGGAGATCCGTAAATATTTAGAGGTCAAAAATATACCATTGTAAATATGATTCAATTCTCTAAATGATGGTGCTTTCATATTTTTCACAAGACCAAAGCACTTCTTTCCATAGTTTGTTTTTGGAAGGCACACCTGTGGTCTCGAGAAAATGGATATTTTTAGGAGTTTAGGAATAATTATATCATGGGATCCATCCCATTATTCTCAAAAGTATTTTTAAATTCAATTTCATATAAATAAGTTCTCAAAAATTCCTCCTAGAGCTCTGTAAACTTCATCATCAAGACTCTCATCAAGGTAAACTTCCAGGACTTAGTCATTTCAATAGGTGGACACATGTCACTCCCAGAATGTGGCACGATTTTATATCCAATCTATCCCATCCCCTTGGGATATTTGGGACACAAAAATTTGACCATGCCCAGTTGAGCCCCCTAGTCCATCACATGACCATGATGAAGCCCAATGATGCAAGATAAGCCCCTTCTCACCTAATCCTAGCCCTTCCCATCATGCAATCATGAAGTGACACTTGTCACTCCCATGTGAGGGTGAAAGTTTTTTTCCAATCTTTCCTATCCCTTTGGGACAGTTGGGACACAAAAATGTGTCCCATTCCCATCTTAGCCCTTGTTTCACCACATGACCTCGGGAAGGCTCTGTAGAGCCATTTTTCGCCCCTTCTCCTCTCTGCCTTGTCAAATCACCTTCTGCCACTTGTCACTCCTATATAAGGGAAAATTTTCTACTCCATCTATCTCATCACCTTGTGATATTTGGGACACAAAAAATTCCCATTTCCAGCCCTTGCCCAGCTTTCTCATGTGACCCGGTCTCAACCCCCGGGTGCTCTTCGCTTGCTTTTTATCTCTCCTCTGCCAATAAATCACATACCGCCACTTGTCATGCTCAGGTGAGGTGTAATTTTCTGCCCCATATATCCCATCTTGGGACATTTGGGACACAAAATGTGCCCATGTTTAATATGGTCAAATACTAAAAACTTGCTAAGTTTTCAACTGTCATGTGTTTCCTCCTTCTATTTCCCACTTCATAAATACATTCACTCATGCTCACCACCACTCACAACTTAAAAACAAAATCAACCTCCTTGGAATCTATTAAATCATATTTTGAAGCTAGTTATGACATTCAAGCACATAAAACCCCCTTTTGTGCCCTAAACTTCCAAATCTTGTTTTTCTCATAACTCATGCTCCTAAAATTTATTTACCACCAAATTTTAACCATGGATTCCTTGTGAGAAGGCATTTAATAATATTATTTTCATGCCCTAATTCATTCCCTAATTTATTTTTATAGCAGCGCATGAAGTTTACAACACAAAAAAACCTTTTCTCATATCTACAATAACCTGGCGATTGGAATCTATTGAAAATTAGAGCAAGGCCTTGAAATGAATTATGTAAACATTTCGCAGGTGATTTCATTCAAATCGAAACTGGGAAGACCACATTATATTTTTAATAATTCCTCATGGTTGCACCTACTAAAAATAGTGATTCTAAGAAAAATGTGCATTCATAATTCTCATTTCATCCCCACACGATGTTTCACCATTTTCTTTACATTTTGAATGTGACGAAATAGATAAGGTTATGGACTAAGGAGGAATACCTATTGTGTTGGTCGGTTATAGGTTGATGTGTGTGTTATGAATTCTCGATTTGATGTTGATTGTGAGAGCTTACTTTTGGCTAGGAGGAACTACCTGAAATAGAAAACAAGACCACTAAAGAAGAGTTAAATAATATATGACAGTGGATTACCTAGCGTATGCTAGATTCGGAAGTGTGATACTCCCTAGAAGGCTGTCAATCCACTATTTTTATAAAACAAATATGAAATAACTGAAATACATACATAAATGAATCTAGTGCTAGTATTCTGATTTGGGTACCTCAGATCACTATCAGCATCGATCTAATTAAATACTAAAAACTTATGTGGGTTAAGGTCTTCGAGTCAGGTTGTAGGTTGTTTAGGTGGTCTGCAAGTCACAGACATAGTCTTAGCATGGTTGGGTAAGGTTTCTAGGTTGTTTTGGTAGGTAGGTGATTACTTGGTTTACATAGTGTTGGTAGACACAGAGACCGACATCGATCGGTATGACCGATCACGGTTAGGTAGAACCGACGACGGTCATGGGTAACCAACGTCGGTAGAGGGGGATGATAAAACTCAAAAATATATGGTTGTGGAGGTTTATCTGAGGTTAAATGGAGACAAAATGGGGGTGGAGAGGTCTGTAAGAATCTTAGTTATACTCAGAGATGTGTAACAATTGGATATAGGTGATTTAATGGTGTGGGTGGAGGAATGGTTGAGTTTACATGCAAGTAAATGGTAGGGGAGTGAGGGTGCAAGTGGAAATTGATAACAACAATAGAAGAACCCAATAGACTGAAGTAGAAATAGATGATGCAGGTAAAAGTGTACTTACTATGGTGTAGGTTCAAATGGTTGGATGGTGATGATGGTTGATTAGAGGAATGATGTTTGGTACCATGGCAGTGCTTCCTAATGTTACCATGAGTGCAATACCTCTAGATTTGTCTGGTGCTGGCTATGGATGTTTGTAGGTGCAAAAATACTCTAGTTTTGCTTGCATGTAGCTCTCTTCTCTTCTCCTTGATTCTAGAATGTGCCAACCCTTTTCCACAAGGTTACTCAAGTGAATAAATGGTAACCGACGATGGTTCTTGGTTGACCAGACATTAGTTTTGGGATGATCGGTGTCGGTTAAGGTGGGATTCCCTAGGTTTACTAAAAATAACATATCTTCCAATCATTTAGGCTAGGTCTGTCCATTTATTCATGAATCAAAATGGATGTTATGTTTTTATGAGTGGGAAGGTGGTTAGAGGAATAATAGGCCTTGATTTTTAGGGTTGAACCAAGTCTTATTCATTTATGGAAACATGATATGAATAGGTCTATGGTGAGGTGTCTATGTGAGGTGTTTATGTGAGGTGTGCATCCATTTAATTAAATTAATAAATGCGATGAGGATGGGTATTAATTTAATTGTAAATAATTAAATTAATATTAATTTGGGGGATAAGGGTCATGGTTAGGTGAATGTTTTTAATTTTTTTATTCGAAAGGGGACTAAGGGGAGTGTGACCCAATTTTGGTGTCTACACATGATTGACACTCAAAAATTTGGCAAGGTTGTCAGAACTAGAAAAAATGGCTAGAATGGGGCAATAATGATGGATATTATAAAAATATTAAATGGGTGAAATGAGATAAAATTGGTCACATTTCAGTCATTCACACATTCTCAAATGGTCTTGTTACTCATAGAGGTCTCCCACTCAAATTTCAAGTAAATTCCTCCATGCACCGATGTGGTGAGCCTAAAGTGTCAAAATAAGAAAAAGGCCAATTTTGTTCCAAAGACCATTTCAATTCATTTCTTATGGAATTCATGATCAATTCATGGATGAAATTTAGTTTGGTATCATTCTCTTTTCCTCACTCCAAACTCAGAATGATGTTTTCTCATTCTTCACTCATCATCAGTGATCCCACAATGGAAGAATCAAGATCATGATTGTGTGAATAAAGTGCATCCAATTTCTCCCAGGTGAATGATTGATCATGAAGTTGTGATATTTTCTCAAGGATCAAAATTATTTTCCCAATGGGAGAATTCATTTTCTAGTGTTCTCGGTTCTCTACTTCTCATGTTCTCATCACTCATCTTCTCAATGTGTTCAAGCAATGTTGCAAAATTTCTCATTTCAAGAGTTTTCAAAAGAGGCAAGATGTTCATAATGGTATTAATTAGTGCATCATTGTGGAGGGTCATATAGGGTCAGATTGTCATCTTCAACACCATCAGATCTGATATTCATTGAAATCCATGCTTTGGATCATTCCTTCTCTTCTCTCCTCATTCTTTCTCCTCTTCTCTACCTCCTTTATAATTCTTCATTGTAAGCAATCATGAATTTTTGTCTTATTCATTAAAGTGACTATGAAATATTTGTGCAATGTAAAATTCCCTTTTACAATTATAAAAATGGGACTTATTTTGTCCTTCCTAGAAATACAAAGATTCACAAGTTGAATATGGACATGAACAGTCATGTGGGGGTAGACAAAGAGTTGCAATAATGTAAAGCTATAAATTGAGAGAGCCTCCTATTTTCAAGGAAGGTTTAATCTTATTTACTAGCTCCCATACTCTCTCTAGAAACAAGTGATCAAATTTCCTCTATTTTTTTCTTATGTTTCCTCTCCATCTCAACTATACTCCATGAGAAATGTACTTGTTGAATGTTATGCATTAAGACTTTGTGCTTTGTGTATTTTGTTCCTTGTTAATTCTCATGGTGTATTCTCATTAAATTCATGGTTATTGTTTAGGTTTTGAAACAATAAATTTTTTTGTACTATTTATTATGTGGAACCTCCTTTTTTTAATTCTCGTCACACCTTCCTTTCAATAATTTTCCTCCCTTGTAGTTTCTACAAACACTTTTCCACAGGTGTAGGGAAGTACCCTGTGTGATCCTTGTTGAAAGACCACCCCATTTGATAGAATAGTGTATTTATTTGGATGTTTTCAATAAATGGAGTTTCCCCATTCAAGCGTAGGGACATAGTCCCAGAGAGTTAGTGAAAATAAACTAATTTTTCCTAGCGAAAAATTATTTTGCCAAAAATTTTGTAGTGGGCATTTCCCCTTGATTTTGTATTATGAAATTTTTGAGAGATGTGTATATATACAATGAGATAATTTTTAATATGATTACATGAAACTATGTTGTTATATGATTTTTGATTATTTAATTTAATAAGATATGTTGTTGTGAGGGTGATGATAATATAATTATGATAGGCATGTATTATAATATGATCATTGAATAGGGCATGTAGTAAAAGTTATAATGATGGTAGAGAGAACAAAGGAAGAATAAATCTCACGAAGTGAGATAAATAGTGGCATAAATTTAGATAATAAGCATGAAACAATGTATCAATAAAGAACATATAACATCTAACTAGAAATAATGTGACCAATACACATAAGCGGCTCAAATGATGAAGTGTCATGAGCATATGTACTTGAATGATAAGCCTAAATTGATTTTAGAGACACTAGGAAGATGTGAATCATAAAATGGTGATGGTGCTCCATTGAGACTCACTTAGGTCTAGGGTAAATGAAAATTATGGAAAGCGGCTCGTGCGTAGTCAAATCCGAGGGATGAGGAGACAAAATTACTATAGGAGGATGAGAGGTAGTCAAAGTAATAGATGGTTGTGTGTGGCATCATGGTATGGGAGATTGTGATCTATCAACATGGTTTGTGTGAAAGATAAATGACACCATTTTCCTCAAACAACTAAATTCTATCATGGAATGTATAACAATCATTATCTTTATAACCATTGATCCTATGGAAGTTATAGGATGTTTGGTTATGATTATGCTATAACCAATGAATAATATTATGCTCATTATAGGGCATCCTAATCAACCTCATCATCAATCAAATTGTACAACATATCATGATGCCTAGTAGAATGTGATAATTACAATGGCTCCCACTTAGTAGGGGGATTGGAATGTGGTGGAGGTCTACAAAAATGTGGTGGATGATCATGAGTATGTCAACTATGATATGAAGGATGTAAAGGTGGTGTAATAGGAGTAAGGGAAGATGTAGTAGGTGGAGGAGCGGTAGGAACTAGTGGCATGTGCAATATAATGTTCATTAAGTAGCTCTTGTTATAAAGCTATAACCTTAAAGCAAAGAAGTGTGAAAGATTCACATGTATCATAAAATATTTTTTTCTTTCAATGGAATAATCAAGCCATGACAAAATATATATGTCATTTATAAATCAATATATGTATAAAGTAAATGATGCATGTTTGATTTGAAATGTAAGATATAAACATTAACATGCTTATTATTTCCTTGATGCAAATAAGGAAACACTCAAATGTAACTTTAAGACCATTGTTAGAAATAAAACATCTAAGAAATGTTTCTTCCATATCAAGATAATTACTAATATATCCACTGGGAAAATGATGAAACCAAAGAGAATTAATATCAACAAGACTACTAGGAAATTATTTGAGAGGTAATCTATCATTATAATGTGAATCCATAGCTAATCTAAAATCCTTGAGATTCATATAAGGATTACTCGTTCCATCAAAAATTGTAAAATTAAAAAATAAAACCCTTAGAAAATATGAATTGTAAATATTGGTAGAATAGTATTTCCATGAAGTGAATTATTATCATTTCTAGCATAATAGGCCCTATTCTCAAGGGTAAGGGTGTGGATCTTATTTTTTGAATAACTTATAAGAAGTGCATAAGAGAAATAAATTCTTGTGGAGGAATGACATAAACATTAAGGGGTTCATTGAGGGGTTTAATATTTCCATTATAAGTAGTCATAGTGACAATATTGGGTTGAAAGTCAACTTTTGGATCAGCAAGTGGAAATCTAGGAAAAGGAACATGGGAGGAAGAATTAATAGGAAAATTAAGTTTGCATACTTTTATCAACAAGTTTAGTAGAAGAAGAAATACAAGAAATATGCACACTATCCTTATGATCATCATCATGTATACTATCTTTGGAAACATCAAGATTCAAACACATGTATCATGAAATTTTGCATATTTTAACACATTATGAGAATAATAATGAGTACTAACATTATTAGAAAGCACACAAAAGGTGGAGGAAGAAAGATATGAGTTTTGAGGCATAATATTTAATGAAGAATCACTTGGTTGAGAAGAATAAGGAGGGTTGGGTATCCTTATCAACAAGAATAGGATCATCTCTAATGATTTATGCATATGTAAGTGGGGAAGAAGCAAGAATAGGGAAATGACCATTTATGATAACATCTACAATATCAAAATAAGTGCGGGTATCACAAGCATCATTAATAATACCTTCCTCATCTGAAAAATTAATCAAATCTTCAACACATGTATCATTTGTAGCAATATAAGCAACATCACTATCAAATTCACAAGAACTAGTGGCCTCAATAGGGGTAGGAGTACAACATCAAGACCGAGGTTGAAAAGATTTGTAAAGACATGAGAAATTTTGGGATGACATGTAGAAATAATATGTGACTTGCAATAGAAGGTCACTTCCTATTAAGAATTTTCAAAAAGAGGTTGAAGACCATTCATAATAATAGGTTCATACTTGGGGGAGAGAGGCTTAAGATGACATTTCCGTAACAAATTTTGATAAGCCATGAGGAATATACAAGATGAAATATCCTAAGGAAAGTTATGGTTTGATAAATAAATGGGTTCACCAAATGATTTAAAGAAATTTAAATCTTTATTAGAGGACTGAGATTAAATGAATATAATAGTAACAAAAAGATCAATCATACAAAATACAAGCAAGTGCACAAGATAGGAGATAAGATTGACTTATCTTATATCATGAAATATGGACTGATTCTAGGTTGGAAAAAATACTGGAAAGGATAGAACTTGGTTTGTAAGCTCTTTTTGAGAAACAGAATCTAGAACCTCTTTAGAAAGAACCTCCCAAATAGGGACAGACTGCCCCCGAGCACTAGTTTCTGGAAGGTTCTCTCGCTTCTATTATTTTTCAGGGTTTGAACTTATCTTCTTCCTTTCAATGTTTTTACATCCAATTCATGTGTAGGGTTGTTGGGTCCCACTTGTTCCTTAAAAATAAATCCTATCTATGTGTACAAGGCTCAAGAAAACACTAGATAGAGTAAATAATATATATGCTTGAGTGAAACTTTCCTCAATGGTCACCCCAATGTGATTGTCATCAAGCACTACACTACATTTTAGACTCTATGTAGTTCTAGTGTGTGTGTGATTGAATTGTTTCCTTTACATATAGGTTTCCCTCATGTCATATGCACCAAGATAGTGGGTTATAACTAATTTTACCCAAGATGAATGTGTTATATGGAATTCAGAAATAACCACTCTTATGTAGTGAATAATGGATCCCAAATGATGTCCTTGAGTGTTGCTCTTGTAGATGGTAGATATAAAGTAATAGCCCCCAATTTCCCTTTAGATTAGTTAGTATGTGTGTGTGTATGTATATATATATATATATATATATATATATATATGACTTCCTTTTTCTAATTTTGATAATTAGTGAAACCAAAAGATGACCCAAATCACAAAATAGAAATAATAAAAGACTCAAAGTTAAGTAGCAATTAAAAAGTTAGAAAATAAAATAAACTAAAAAATCACTCAAAAGGGACACTAACACCTGAGTGGTAGTTTCTTTACCATGAATTATTGTCTCAAATCCAATAAATAGAAACAAGACCAAGAATGAGGACAAGAATATCTATGACACGACCAAAAGATGTAAATACAAGTAGTAAAAGGCAAATTCACAATCAAAATCAGTCAAAATTAGTGTCACCAATGTCTAATATTTGCACTTGTAAATCATGTGTATAACAACATACTAGAGGTGTAATGTAATATTAATAAGTGCATATTTTGTGTCTACACCTAAAAATATTTTTTTCAGTACTAGATTGTAGTTGTTGTGCATGTTGTGAAGTCCTCTAAATATTTTGAATGAGATCTCAAACTCTAGACATGGATATGAGATCTTCCAAAATAACCATTATTTCGGTTAAAGTGTAATCATTGAAATTTCGATGACAACACTACCACACTTCATTCTCCACCGATAATTTTATATTTGAATGAATGTAACCACATTTTTCAATTGAAACCTCTTTGATAATGCTTGGAAATGAGTTTTTCTCTTTTGAAATGAGGATGCTTAAGTACTTGTAAATGTGGGAAGTTGATTCCTTGACCTGTTATAATTATTCAAACCTATAGATATTGTTTCCCTAATGGGTTTTCACAAGATTTGGTGATATTAAGGGATCCTTGGGTGCCTTTAGAGATTTATTTTGTAATAAAAGTTCATGTGAATGTAAATTTAACAAATAAGGTGAGTTTAACTTGCTTATATAGGGTTATAAAGATAAATTATTTTGGAAAGACCAATCCATAGGTATTAAATGACCCAATGGAGAATATGAAATTGTAAGATCAAATGGAGGATATATTTCTCCAAAACCATACAAGTCAGTTAGAACTTTTCTCAAGCCAACAAAAGTGAAAGTTTTTTAACAAGAATAAAAATATGAAAGCTAAAGGTTTCATCCCGTCAAGTGGATATTTTATATAGATTTTATGCATTTAACTCTTATAATCTATCGACATATCAATATGTATGAATAAAACATTTATAAAAGAGACATCGGGATGTACTAAGTAGATAGAAAGAGTGTGTTTGTCTTAGCAAGAGTGCATTGTCAAAACTAGTAGTGTCAAAGGGTAAATTTTCAAATTTGAGTGTCTACATTTCCCCTTTAAGTATGAAATGAAAATTTCATGCTTAAAGAAAAAGATACTTGAGCATGTAAACACACTTTATCCTCACTCAAATTTTGTTTTACAATGTCCCGTTGTGTTGGTGTTTGTATGCTCCATGATGAAACCTATAATATAGAGTGTAGTTAATGTCCATAGTAGAAAATTGAACTTTAACTCAAATGTAAGTTGTAATATTTAAACTTTACATGTTAATAAAGTGTAATAAGGAGATGGAAAACATGGAAGGAATACACCTATTTATTTTTCAGTGGAGAAGGTATTGTTCTTTTCTTACACTTAGAGATTTTGATTTTAACCTTGTTAAATAATTAGGGGTGATTGGTCCCCAATTGTGCTAGGAGAAACCAAAGTATTGGGTGCATGAAATCCAACATGGAATGGAGAAGAGAGAGATAAGTAGAATGAGGTTACAAGTACCCCATAAAAAAATAAGACCATGTATGAAAATAATTTAGCAACTTTGATATCTTCCCTTTGAATGTAAGAGGAAAGGAAGGACTTTCTATGAATAATTTATCCTATTTCATACCTTTTGTAATGCATAGACCACACTATTTCGGATGGATCTAGGCCCAATTCTGTAAATAAGGAAACATCATAGAAAAGAGAATGAGTTCCCCCATGTCCTTCTCATGTACAATACAACTGAATATAAACTATAATGTATTGAAATGTAGATGGATAAAGGAAACCCATGCTCCCAAATTCCCCAAAACTATGACTTAAATCAAGTGTTAATGTGAAGGAGTGAAGTACTTTGTGTCCCCTTGTAGAATCGATATGAACTGAGTCAAGTGAATTTCAAATTCTATTAAGAAACTATACTTGTAGGTGTAAATTTGGTGTAACTTCCTAGGGTAAAACCATGTGAAGATGTCAAAACCATCTATATGGTCCTAACCAAGTTTTACATTTTTTGAAAATGTGCATAATTTTATCATTTTTTTTATATTTTATGTTGTTTACGAGTACGTGTACCATATGTATACATGTATTTTATCACATAATTCTATATTTATCTATTGTATGTGAATAATATACCTCAATGAATATCCCCTCTTTTCAAGTGTGTGTGTTAAATCATTTGAGCGTGAAGCTCAAAATGAGAAATGGTGAGCCATGTATGATGATTCTAATAATTAGTGGGGGAACACATGGAAGGTTGAGTGGTGGCCACTGATGATGGGGTCCAAAAAATGTGAAAGGGATGCACATGGCATAAACCATGGTGCACAAAAAGAGAAAGAGTAACAACAATATAAATAGTAGAAATAATAATAATGTATAACACTTATTTCACTAAATATGTACTTATTCCAATCCAGTAGCTAAAAAATATAGCCAATATTGGAATCCAATATTACTAGTTTTGGATTCCAAAATGTTAAATATTCCCACATACTAGAATCCAAAATCCCACATATTGGAATCCAAAATCACATATATTGGAATTTAAAATGACATATGTTGGAATTTGTTGTAATGAAAAATCACATATATTGGAATCCAAAAAAATGAAATATTGGAATCCGTTATACCTCCTTCTGGATTCTAATATATTTGATCATGCATTAAATTAATGAATATGGTAAAAATAGTTTAATAATTTTAAGGAATCCAAAATTTCTCTGAGAAGTAATGCCTAGCATTCACTAGCCTATATAAAATAGAAACATGTTTAGTTTTATATAGGCTAATGGTTGTTAGGCTTAATTTTTACTTTGGAATAAGACTTTTTATCAGTTTTAAGATGTCTTTAAGATTAAATTATGTGTATTTGAATATTTAAAATCCCTTATGGCCTAATGGCCACTAGTCTAATGAAATTCACGAGATGTGAGACACTTCTAGATCATTTACTATGGTGTGGTGAACCTCATTGCAACCAGAAAAATTACCAAAGATATTTTTGAGAAACTAGCAGAGAGGAGACAATCCACTATAAGAAAATGTAATTAACTATAAAACCATTCCAGATATATTTTCATATTTAAATTTAGATATCAACTTAACTTCATTTACTATGGTGTGATTGAACCTCGCATAACCATAGAATTACTAAAGATATTTTGAAGAAAGTAGCAGAGGGTGACAATCCAGTGTAGGAGATAGTAATTAACTATAAAATCATTCCAAATATATTTTCATATTTAAATATAGATATCAAATTAACTATAAAACCATTCCATATATATTTTCATATTTAAATATGGATATGAAATTAATTAAAATTAATCTGTAAAACCATCCCAAATATATTTTTGTATTTAAATATAGCTATGAAATAAATTAAAATTCCTTTACTAAAGGTAGAATTATAGTAAAACATTTTAAGATTTTTTTGAATTTTATTGTAACATTATTCCTAAAGATGGGCTCCCAAATCAAAAATAGAAATCATAGTAAATCTCCAAAAAATAAGCTCCCTATAATTGGGTTTTAATCTAAAAATCCTGAACATCTTTGACATCCTTCAATGGTTGCAACAAAGGCCACAACTCATCTAACAAGTATTTGTCTTCTAACTTAGAATCTATGTTAAATGTTTTATCAATTATGTAGTTCCCCACATCATTGAACTTGTTTTTCTCTAAATATTCATCTATAAGCACTATATTTTTACAATGGTACAATGCATTAAACTGCCATCAAACGAGTTAAGATTCTTGAAATATAATTTGGGATTCCCAGAACCTTCATAATCGGTGTGTTTGGTCTCGACATAATCTTCTTGTGTAAATATGAACTCAAAGCTTCCAACCTCTAAGCCAATGTTTTGAAGGAATGAAGGCATCATGTCATCAACATTTGACTTTCTCGTCGATGTCCATTTTGAAATGATTTTTTCAATGTTGCAAGAACTCTTTCACATTTGGTCTAAGAAAATATTTTTTTATTTTGAACTCGATGCACCCCCAAAAATTTTAACGTCTTGAATGACATGAATCAACCTTATGGATGGTGTGTTCCAAAACATTGTTTATATCAAATATGATCAGTTTCATGTTGCATGTGTTTTGATATACAAATAAAGCAAAAACAAAACAAAATAAAATGGTTGAGGGCAGTGAATCAATCCAAAAAAAAAATGTGTCCCTTTTTTATTTTATATCAAAAATCAAATGGTTGTAGGTGGTGAAGTAGGTAAAAAATCAAAGGGCATTCCTCATTTTTTTTTACTAGGAATATTTTTTTACAAAATATTTTTGAATCGAATGTAATGTTTCAGCGTAATGAGTCTTTACAAACCGTATTGTAGTTATTTCATTTCATATGAATGTGGTATACATTTTTATTTTTGAAGCAAAAAATAGTATTCAAGCATGCTCATAATTAATTTAGGAATATATATTTGATTAATAAAAATTGCTCAAAGTTTTATTTTTTTATTATTGGTAAATAGTTTTAAAGGGACTATACCCTGTTACAAAAAGGGCTCAACAACTTGATATAACTATGAAGATGCAACAAAAAGGATCAAAATCTAGATAGAACACTATTTCCAAAAGTAACCAAGAGATAGTTACAAACAAGAAACAAAAAAGGACAAATACTTAACAAAACAACAAAAAAGCAACAAATTCACAACAAAGAAGACCACAAAATATCACATCTAAAATGACTCCCACCAGCCCAAGTGAGTTTACTTCTTGGATGCTCTTTCAATTCTAGACTGGATCGTTTGCAGTGAGGTGAACAACGCCAATGTGGTGATGTGTGTGGGTCCGAAGCATTCAACTATGAGATGGTCAGACTCCTCTCTTTATCATTCCCCCAAATAGTTGCAGGGATCCCACTGAGCATGGCAATGCTCAAACTTGCTGCTCTAAAAAGTCACTTATGGCTTTGAAGATAGCCATGTTGTGATCATGTCTATCTTTATCTCTCCCCAGTCTATTGTCCAGAGAGTTCAACTTCTTATAAATATCAACAATTTGATCCTTTCCATTGTCATTATCTTCATCAATTTTTCTTTTTCCTTTCTGCTTTTCCATACGCTGAAGGTCCTTTAGTGCTTCATCTCTTTCTCCAGAGACTCCAATCTATGAGGCACATGATTCCCCTCCTGATGTAGGGCCATATCAATACCAACATTGCTGATATGCAACAAGTTTTGAGCAACCTCCAACTCTTTGGTGCTTCTGAGAATCTGGGTAGTGTGAGGGGTGTCCGTTTTTGAAAGCTTGGGGTTCTTGGTTTTGGATTTGGAAGGGGTGTCAAGAATGGGAGTGGGAGTAGAGGAGGTGGTTGCGTGCGGAGTGCAAAGGGTGCTCAAAGTTTTGTTACGATAAAAAAATATGTTAATTTGCATACTCAACTCATATTCTCAACTTATAATCAGAAAATATAAATACTCCTAACTTATATTTATGTAATCTTAGCATACAAAATAGTTAAGAAAAACCATCATAATAACATATGAATGTATTTTCTTTACAATGTTAAGTAGTACCATCATAATAAAATTTTGAAATGATAAGTAGTTATTTAGCATTTTCTCGCTCCAAATATTTGATTCCCTCTACCATATTCAATCCCTAAGACACTATTAGTGATAAGTATTTGTACAAATCAATCATCAACCACATATATTTGAACAATATTCTCCTCTTCTTTTCATTCCAACCATAAAAATTTCAAGAGGGTTTCCCTTTTCACCTAATGTAATACACAATGTGTCTTTAGAACTGTAGGAAACATTATTTCTACTCCAAACCTTTTCTAGATATTTTATTGTAATTCCATCAACCATATTGCAATGTTCATTTCCCCTGGTGAGTACTTGATTCAATTTAGATGATAATTTTTTATTGAAGGCCTTTTTCATCTTTTCAACATCAACAAGTGATTTTTTGAACTAGAATCCCATTTCAAATTTTGTTGATAATGAATTTATAAATTCTTTCAAGCCACCTCACAAGTTGATAGTCTCCTTGTTGAACTTGAATGACATATCCTTAGAGGGTGATTGATTTTTCTCATATAAAAATCCTCGTAATTCTATAATAAGTAAGTAATTCTTGTGGCTAACTGCAAGGAAGTAAATAATTTTTATTTTAATTGGCCGCATATCAATTCTAACCAATGGAAATAATCAACATTTTAGCTTGTGGATACCACTTACCAATCGATCTTGTGTCTAGGATTACATCATATTTACACATACTTGGATCCTTTGATGAAATATTTATCTTAAATAAACATTAATTTATTCATAATCTAGCTATTTTTATGTCAAATAAAAGTGCAATTAAAAAAACATAGTTGTCTATGTGGTAAGATGGTAAGTTCAATATCAACACTTTGTGAAGTGACCACTTAGCGATTGAGCTTACAGCTTGGATTTCATCTCCCTTAAACATTTTTCGTTATTTTGATGTAATATGTATTGCAAATAAACATTAATCAATTCATAATTGATTTCATGTTATGGAAAATGAAATATTAATTGAAAAGCATATTGCTCTCTGTGGTAATATGGTAAGTACAATATTAATTGTTTTATCTTTTGAATGAAGTTTAGCGGCCACTAGGTTACACTTATATTTATTGAAACACCCTTTGGAAGAAAAAAATTTTGAGCTATTGATGTGGATTAGCGACCGCTAGGCTATGCCATCATTGGTTGTACTAAGCATCGAAACTAATGTATATTAGTTATGAAATGGTAACTAAAAACTATGGAGCATTAGATGCCACCATGAAAATTTGAAATAGGTTATTTGGTTATTCCTCCTTTGAAAATGGTCCCTCTTCTAGAGTTATCTGATATCATTTTCTATAAATTTGTGATCCTTATAAATGGTTTTGTTTAAAAATACACATGGCTAACATATCAAGTTTATGACTACATATTCGTGTTAGATACCCTCGCACACTCCACAATTACTTTCTCTGGTTGTTGGTTGTCTACATAAACCATTAATTATCTTATAAATTTGTGGGGCTTATTAGTAGTTTTTGTTTATAAATGCACATGACTAACATACCATGATTTGATTGCGTATTCGTGCAGATTTTCCTAAGTTCTCCTCATCTATCATCATCAACTATAAAGCATAGAGTATTTTTAAATTAACAAAAACATTTCAATTGAAAACATAGCTCATTAAACATATTTATAAAATCACCATGTTGAACTAGTTGTGTAGCGTCAAGTTGAAAGGGTTTTACATCAACTCCTATAGTTTTTGGTTGTCTACATAAATAATAAATGTATAAGTAGCTTATGTCAGTTCAAAGACATTAAACAAAATAACTCATTCAAGTTTTCTTCGGAGAAGAACCTTTTTTATATGAGAATAGTAATGTTTCAAAAACATTTATTGACTATGTGTCTCAACAATAAAAATAACATACATATTGGAATCAACTAATGCACACATTGTGACACCACCGCTATAAAGAACTATTATTAGATAATTTTAGGAACAACATCGAGTAAACATCTCAACCCAAAACTCATAAGATCGTTCAAAAGAAAAAGGATGGATGTTTCCTTGTAGGCCGATTTCTCTTGCGATTACCAATTTCTATGGCACTTTCTCCATCCAATCCCTAGTGACTTCTTCTCTATCATCATTGTTATTGTCATGGTTTTGCACACCATTTATTGTGTACATAAGACACAAACTTTTAAATTTCAATTTTTGTCATAAAGTTTGTAGCATCCATCCGAATTGATTCTCCACTTGTCTTTAACCTTTTCCATGTATATTTTTATTGTTTCTCTTAATATTTTTGAATAATCAATTGGTATGAGAATAATAATAATACAATCCAACACATTGGTTCCAATAATTGTTAGCAGCTCCATTATTACATCAGAAGAAATATCACTAGACAAATTGTAAAAATCAGTGATCACACATTTAGCATTGAAAGGATTGGTCATAGGAATAGCTGATAAAGTTGATGGAAGATGGAATGGATATGCACATTGACAAGTAAAATATTTGGTGTCTTCCATCCTTGTTGGTATATTTTCTTCCATTGACATCACATAGTTGTCTAATATTATCTGAGCCTCGATGGGAATAAATTCTTCCACCACAGGTCCTTTTTTTTTTGCATTTTTCCCCCTATTTGGGAATGATATTTTCTTTTTCCTTTTCTCTTCACCCAATAGTATAGACAACTAACATTATTGTGATTCATGCAGTTTAAAATTTTCAATTACATTGGATTCATTGTAGGCTAGCAATAGAATATTATCTAGATGTTTATCTTTCAAATAATGTAGAACTTTAGCTCTCTTTTTTTTCTAATTTTATTCTCCGAAGTAAGAATAAAATCTCTCTACTATTATGCCTGCCTCAACAAATCCAATTAACAAGACATCCCCTGATTGCACTTTATCTACTAGTTTTGATAGTTATTTGTTGGTCATTCCTCTAGCAGCCCTGAATGAATTGGATGTGAATCTTGCCAGTGAATTTGGCTGAAAGTTAACCTGATTATCTTTAATAGGTGAAAAATCAAGGCCACCTGATCTAAACAACTAAAATTTTTTTGTCCATTTAGTCCATATATCATCTAGAAACAATAGAAAAGTCCATTTTTCGTATAGACTCTCTATTTTTGCACTTGGAAAATTGAAAGGCATTGATTCTCAAAGCTTTGCATTCAAAGGACAAACATATTTTTATATTTTTATATGATGAAAGTAAATGTTAATAACCAATGCAATAAAATTAAAATACATTACCTTCCACTCTTTAATTTTGTTTTTTTCAATCCAGGTCATTGAGGACATCCTAGTGATTTCCAAACTGATCTAGCTTTGTACAACAAATCAATAAACTTGGTTTCTATCCAATTTTTGTTTACTTCATTCTATTGTTTGCAAATATTAGTAATGGCTTTGTAGATGATTTTGTAGATAGAATGTGAGCCTTTTGAAACTGTAGCCTCAAATGTAAATACTTGTAAGTATTTGAGCCCAAAATATTTTTTTGTGCACATATTGTATGTTGGCCATCAAGTATATAAAATTTTACATCATCCTTTTCAAACCTTTCAATCTTGGAGTTCCACAACGTTATTCGTAGACTGCAAGAAGGGAAGAAGAATTACATCCCTCTATGTAGGAATAAAATTTATCCACATGGAGTGGATAAGAATGTCAACATTATTATCATCTATAGGATGGTACTAATATTATGGAGGTGCTACATGGCACCTTGAAACATAAATTGAAAATAATTCACCATTGAAAAAAAAAAAATGAAATTGTTGAATAGTTGAAGGTTCTATTTTCGTGAATATAGTGGTTGCTTTCTTCAACAATGTAGTTGATTTAGTATTCTTTTCAAACCATGCAACTTTGATTTAGATGGGTCAATCTCCAATTTATCCAAATATGTTTTCCTCAGCATAGTAAATAGCTTGGCATGTTTTGGAGGTGAAATAAAACCTTTTCTATTCAAAAAATGAAAAACATAAGAGGTTTTATCATTTCTATACAATTTTTTGAGTACTATAAGCATGTCATTATGAATGTCTTCGCATTTGAACAGTCGGTTTTGTTAGAATCTATTAACAACCCCAAATTCCAACCATATAGTGAATAAGAATATGGTTGTTTTTCTATTGAGGCTTATTATTTTCAAAGTCAATGCATTCTACCTAAACACCCGGTGTCCTTGAATCAATAAGCTGTTGAGGATATAACCATACAAACTACCTCACGTCTGCCATCCATAACAAAAAACAATCACATGTCGACATAGTAGTTTTTAGGGAATGGATTTCAACAAACCATTCCTCATCTCTTTTCTTCCAACTCTCGGTGCCTTTAATGAATGAAATTGTCAAGAACAGAGAGCGAACAATGGAAGAAATTTTACCTATAATTAGAGTATAATATATTAATAATTAGTTCACATATGAAGTATAAATTATTTTTTCACATTATCTGATAATGAATATAAGTATTAGCCTAGTGATCACCAACCTATAGATTTCATTACTTTTTATCATTGGAGAGTAATTAACTTAATGGTTAGTGACCACTAGGCTTCGACTGACATGATATCTAACATTCAATTAGTTATAGTAATTCATATTTTGTGGATCAAATCAATAATAACAGAAATTATCCAAAAGTATTCTAGCCAAATAACACAACATATTTTGAAAGGATTATCGTTTTGTCTGAAAACCAATAACATTTTGTAGATAGCAAAAAGAATGTTAGAAAATATATATCTTAGTGGCAGATAGGATTCTAGTCAACATATAAATGGATAGTTGAAAAATTCCTTGTTGTTCATTTACACCTATTGAATGGACTAGCGTAGAGGCCATTAAGATATAATTTTTATATTTTGAAGAGAGTGTTTGAGAAACAAATCACAATAACAGAGTTAGTGGTCACTAAGTAGTATCTGTTAAACATAAAAATGTTTAGTTGTTCATTAACACATATTGCAAGGAATAACTTAGTGGTCGCTAAGACCTAATGATTCTTATTTGAAATTAGGCCTTGGAATATATTGTGCATAACACATAATTCACATCGGTTTGTATCAAAGAAAATGCTTAGCAACTGCTAAGCTCCATTACTTATTGAAAGGAATGACATAGAGGCTACTAGGCTCAACAATTTCTTATTTTAAAAATAGTGATAGAATAACAAATCATGGTCTAGGATAGCGGCCGTTAGGCTTCTACCATTACCTCTTGTCAATGTGAACACTATCTATATAAATTTTAATCACTACTATTTTTCATTTATTATAATTGTATCATATTTTTTGGACTATCCTTGGTGGAGCCAAGTGCTGCACTACATACCCTCAAGAGGGATCAAGACTTATGTAGTTCTCATGAGATATATTCTTTGTGACATATAATTCACATCGGTTCATATCGTAGAAAATGTTTAGTGTCCTATAAGCTCCATTAATAAATGAAAGGAATGACATAGCAGTCGTTAGGATCAACAATTTCATGATTTTAAAATAGTGATAGAATAACAAATCACGGATTAACTTAGTGGTTGTTAGAATCCCACCATTACCTCTTGTCATTGTAAACACTATATGTTCAAGTGCGTCACGCTCACAAAATACAGTACCTAAGGCTCTCTCGATGCTTGAGCGCTTGCTTGCGCTCCCATTTATCCTTACGAGTTTGGCATTTGTTTGATCAATGATCTGATTGCGCCAAAACTCAACTCTGCAGCTTCTAAGACCGTGCATTGTGTTGCAAAGTATGGTGGAAAAGATTCAATGTATCTGAGACACATAGTCTCATCATTTATATTACTCCGAATCGTAATATAGGCATTGCCGCATAAAACATTGATATTCCTTTACTCTTGTCATATCACACAGCCTAGCTCTAAGAAACATTGTTGTGTTCATCATTTTGTCGTCATCAATATTTCCAATAAACTCTTTGATGACTGCTGCTGTGAGGGCAGATAGCCTGCCTGCAAAATAGCTTCTTTATTTGGGAGTAAATCCCACCATTCTTTCGAATTCCAACAAAACCATTAGCTATTGTAGCAGCTATATTTCTAGGATGCCTACCATAAGTTTCCATTTGAGTATTACCCCAACCAATCATGCTTTGTGTACAATCTCTTTGATTTCAAAGACTTGTTTGCATTCTACTTTGTAAAAGTTGGGTTGTAAAAGTCTGGACTCTTTGTGTCTGCGTGGTAGGCTTTATGCTCGCTGATGCGGGTCGTGTCCAGATCCAAAGGATCTCGCTTTGGCAACATAGTCTCATCAAATAAGGAGACTCATACTTGAGGTGCTTCTATCTTGAGCATATTAATATTCTTGTCTTTGAAGAATAAAGGCTTATATTCTTCAAGTATCTCTTTGTGAGGCTGCCTAGTAGATGTTCTTGCCATTTCGTGACATCGGACCAAGATACTACTTTTGACCAATCACCTTCGGTGGGCTAGAGACTTTACTTTAACTTCCTTTATTGCGGAAGTATCCTGGTAATTCTTTTGACAGACATTCTTGAATCTCATCAATCTTTTGATGAGTTTGTTCATTATCTTCATGCGGTGAGATGATACACTGGATTCTACCAACTCATGTGTATGGGATAACGAGTTGTAATGAGCTTTTATGCTGGTAGTATGATCTACCAAAGGTTGAACTAAATCAGTTATCTTCTCGATTAATAGCTTCTTGCTCGGTAGAAACTATTCTATGATTATGCTTTGTACTAGCGTTTCTACTCTTTTGATGATTTTTCTAATGAATCTACTCTTGTCATTTAACATTTTTAATGCACCAAAGGAATCACCATTTTCCTAAGTTCTATAGCCTTTAGAATTTTCTCTATAGAACTTATTTTCTCAGAATGAGCAGTGACTTCTTCATGCACTGCCTTTACAGCTTTATTTGTCCAATTCAGCATTTTTGAGCTCTCTGAGGGCTCAATCTGTTTGTCTACATCCGTTGATACCGAATCATCGCTTTCGGCTTTGATCGGAGACACTAATTCATGTGGATCTGTTTCTGCAAAGAATTTGAACTAGTTGATGCCATATTTATAGCAGGGCCATTATTTGGAGCATATTTCTGACTAACCAATTTTTCACAGTCAGAACACCACAAAAAATCCGTTGACGGATCATGCACAAGTGAACTGTGGCTACAAAGAAATGTCTTTTCTTTGTTCATTCTCTGAAACTTCGTGTATTTGAACTTTCACCTACTGTGAAGTATGAAGAATTTGAAGACACATTGTACTTCGGCAGACCTTTTCTTGACAGATCTATACCGGAATTACTCCTCGAAACTTAAACCGACATTGTTCTTATTCTCTGTCACAGCTGTAGCATTCTCTAGTCTGGGCTTGGAAGACTGAACAAATTTTTGGACAACGTCCATTCTTTGGGAACCTTGATGTCGGACCGGATATCAACTCGGTTCTATTTTACTCGATTCTAAATTTACATGTGTCACCACACTGCTGCCTTTGGACACGCCGTGCTTAACGGCTGGGTACATGGTGTTGACTAATCAGATGATTTTGTAATGAATTGCAGTGGACATGCTCCAGATCGCATATTCAAGCCAGTTAGATGTAGCTAAGTGTAGCTTCAATACATCTTGCAATAAATCATCTTTTGTAAGGGAAACTGGATAATTTGGGTAAACTTCAAAGGATATGGGGCCATTGTGAAGGCCTGTCTGGATTGCGGCTAGCAAGGAGTCTTTAAAGTTATCAAATCTAAGGTCCATAAGACAACATAAAATTGAAGCATTAAGACCACGTCTGAATAATGGAGTGATGCCTATTTGTACGCATCCTACATGGGCAAATTTATAGGTAGACTGACGCTTCAAACTCTTTATATCAGACTTATCTATTAAGGGTATGTTATACTCACAATTATTGGTCTGGGATACCTGAATCACAGACTCTCTAGTTTTAAACACAGTTGACGCTAACAAATGAAACTTACTTATTTTTGAATAGACTTCATTGTATGACTTCTTAGGGAGTTTCCACTCGGGTGTAGGACTAGACTCATCGACTATATCAACATCGAATTTACAAAGACTTGAAAGATTGATCGATCTTGATCATCATTATCAACAAGAGAGGGTTCGGGAATTTCTTCGGCCATTTTGGACTGGCAGACAAAGCAAGGAAGCAAGGGATTAAATAAATCGGAATCCTCTAAGGCTGCACCTAACACACGGCGTCTTACTCGATGGGACTCGCACCAATTAATCCCGCAACAAGTGCTATATAAACTTGTCTTCGCAGATGACGTAAATCAAACTTCAAACCAACTCTACGTATCAACTTGAACAATCACCGATTAAGATCTTTCATTACGTGCCTTTGCTCGCTCTAAAAATTACTAATGTACTCGCTCGATTATGGTCCTAAGATCTTTTACTCGGCTCGATACCACTCTTTACTACAAACACCTTTAAGCTCGATACCACTTTTAAATACAAACATCTTCAAGCTCGATACCAATCTTAAACACAAAACATAAGCTCGAACTTCTAAACACACATATGCTCTACGATACAATGTACTCCGATATTACAAAGTAAACATAAACAGAATGACAATATCTTGTCCTTCAAATAATTCGTGTAATACCGATAACTACATCAAAAGTATCATCACACTCGTAATACTCTTCAAAGAACTGAAAATATTCTATTATAATCAGTTTATGATCTCCATTAACAAAGATCAAAACATGGGCAAATGTATTGACATTATGAACTTACGAAATACTTCAAACCGCAAACTTCATTACACTGCACTGACTTTAACTTCAATGCCTAGACTTAATCCTTCCTTCTAGCTTCGGATGTCGCTCCAATTTCAGTGTCTCCTTAATGATTTCTCGAAACCAAGTGTAGTGAATGAGATGAAAGAAGTCTAATTTATAGACTTCTTCCAAGGCTTTTCACCTGGAACCGGAAGAACCGAAACCGAAACCGGTGAAAGGAGTTACCGGTAGACATCACCACTTGATGGACAATCATGAGTACAACCCACTCACGGAGTGCTTTTCTAAAAGAGATGGACCCACCACGCACCGACAAAGATAAGATCGAATCTTATCACAAACTTTATTGACAAACGGCAACAGGCCTGCCGTATGGCCGACAAAAGCAAACGCACTAACCTAAAGCAAAAGAAAGAGGAATCTACGGACTATCAAATCTGACTTATGGGCCAGAGCATCATCATCGGACGAGGTAGTGCTATCATTTCTCGCCGGTGCTTCGGAAGATTCCTTTCGATCCTTTCAAGCCACGTTACGCTTGATAGTGGTGTTCCATCTTGATTTGGCCCGAGATGATGGCGTGTCGGATATAAATAGTGATCCAATATTTTCAAATCTTGGCCCGGGGACAGTGGACGGATGACCATCGTATGGTGTAGCAAAATACGGCGCCAAAGAGTTGCATTCGGCGCCGACCAAGTTCCCGACATGATTAGTTTTTACATAGTATCAGTACCTTGACAAACCAAGGTATCTTGCACCGTATTAATACATTTCTAGCAATATCGGGATGAATATTCAACAAAGGTGAATCGATAATTTAGTAGGTAAATACATCTGTAAAAATACTTGAAGTGATTAGAGATGTACTTCCCATCACCAATGTATGGATTTCTGTTCCGAGATCAAAATGGAGTGGATGCTCCTCGGTCCATAGCACTGGAGTATTCAAATCTCCACAAAGTGTATTAGTTCTTGGAAAAAGCCGCCCGAGCCGAAGTCCTTCGACCGGAAGATGATCTCGGCATTTCAATAGTATAGGCTGATCTCCACCGCCATGTAAGCAACATAACCATAGGATCTTGGATAGTGTGAAACTGCTCTCTGGTCCTGGTATTTCGTGGTCAAAAAGTGGCATTCTCAGATGAGACATGGCAAACTCATTTATAGAGATATAATCTCTTGACAAAGAGAAACATCTCGAGCTTCTCTCGACATATTATCATTATTTATCTACAAAGTTTCAATCTGTCTCTCTGCAATTCTTGTGATCCCAAATAGTTGCCTTGTGGCTCATGTATCACCCGGTGACATTAACAACTTTTGAGGAATTTAGTTCACGACTGGCAAAATCCGCCAATGCATTAGACTTTCCAAAGAATATGTTCAACAGTGAAATCAAAATTATCAAACCACAAACCCCATCTTTGGAGTCTGTTGAATGCAGACTTATTTGCAGGGTCTCCTCCATTCAATCTTTTCCCGAAATCTTTAGATCTGATCTGAGAATGAAAGATTCATTCTGAACAAAAAATAAGAAAGCCTTTATAGCCTTTTTGGCTGCCAATAATTCTTTATGTGAGGAATGATAATTTACCTCTGATCCTTGGAATGCTCCAGGAGGCATATCTCGCAAACTTTCTCTTTGTTGTCTTTTAGATCGCTCTTTCAAGATCTTGCTCCCAAGATCGATCACTTGCATCACATTCGATGATTTTTCTTCCATTTCCCGGAAGAGTCATCGGTGGAAGATCAAGAACTTGCTTCTTGATTCTTTGAATCTGCACTCAAGTCATCTCATGGCTCCAAATAGAGCATTCTTCTTCAATCTTTTGTTCAGAATATTCTATCAAGCAAGAATGTTTTTATAAAAACCAAGCAATGTAATTGACACGACCTAGAAAACGGCAGAATTGCGCTTATCTAAGATTTCATTAGGAAAGTTCGGATCTTACTTTGACAACATGTTTTTGCATTTCAATGCTTTGCTAACTAATTTTAATTCCTAAGAAATCAATGTCTTCCTTGAGGATTTCCATTTTTGTAGGGACAGATGATTCCATTTCTATAGACAATTTCATAGAATTTCTCTAGATGTTCTATATGCTCTTTAGGTGATTTCGAAAATATTAAGATATCATCTATATAGATGATCAAGAAATCACTTAACTCACCAAATATTTTGTCCATGATCTTCTGAAAGATGGACGGAGCTGTCTTCAAACCAAATGGAAGTACTTTCCATTCGTATTGTCCTCCTGGAACAATAAAAGTCTGTTTTGAATGTATCCTCGGGATGCGAGAAAAATCTGCCAAAATCCGCTTTTCGATCAAACTTACTATATACTTTGGAACCTTTGATCCTACTTCGAGTAAATCATCTTTGGCGAGGTATAGGATGTTTGACCGGTGCAGATAAACTTGTTGAGCGGCTTGTAGTCTACCACTAATCTCTTCTTGTTTCTCACCGCTCACTCCTTTTATTTACATAAAAGGTTGTATGCGACCATGTGGAACTTGATTCCTAAATAAAACCACCCTTGAGTAGTTTATGGATTTATTCGTGACATTCTTTGCACTCAAGGAGGCATTCCTCTGTGATGTGCTTTGAATTTCGAACAATCTCCTTTCCATCTACATCTTTGATTAACTGGAGATTTAATGAGCAATCGTGTCTTTTTCTCAGGCACAAAAGCATGAGGATTATCACTGCAAACATTTTTCTTTATCTTAGAAACAATTTCCTCGATGCTTGATCGACAGGTAGCTATGGATTTATGAATCCATAAGTTATTGACTATCTTTTTCTTCTTTTAGTAAAGGTACTATAGATCAAATGAGTACCTTCTTGGGATCTTAATGGGAGGATTGAACAGAGATATATGATCATTTGATATACTTTTGAAAGTATTACATTCTTTCGTAAAATCTACTCCCAATAGACAATCATAATTTTCCATGTTATGCATATAAAATTCTATTTGCATGGAAATACCTTCAATACTTATAAGAACATTAGCCATGGCTTTACAAACTACTTCCCTTTTATCAAACTTGATTTTTGTGTTGGTTGATTTCCAACAACTGAGGGAATGGCTCTTTCTCCGAGAAGACTTATTTCAAAGCACCTGTATCAACCATTGCATCTAATACATATGGTTTGATATTAGGAATGCAGATAGTTATTGCAATGAATGGGTTTTGTGTACAACTAACTGTACATACCTCTGCATGTTGTTCTTCACCTTGGGCTGCAATGTGCTGATATGTATCTTCCAGGCTTTCTTCAGAATTCTTCTTTTCTTTCTCTTCTTCTTCTTCAAGCCTAGTATACTCCTCTCAGTAGCATTTACTATCACTTTTTTGCAAGCAGTTCTAATCTGCTTTTTCTCCGTGCTCTGTAGATATTTATAGAGGTGGATCTTCTCGGTGTTTCGCAGGGCTGCTTGTGCTTGTTCTTCAGAAACAGAAATGAATAAGTTCTGGGAGGAAGATTACCTCTTCCTCTTCCTCTCCATGGGCCTCGATCTTCCTCTCGGGTAGGGAACTTGGTGTTGTCTCGATTCTCTGCTGAAACGGAGGTCTGACTGGAAAGGGCTCATATGGCTCATTAGTATGAGCTTCTTGTTCATTCTGCTGCTTGCTCTGCTCTGCTTCTTTCTGCATGATGTATCGGTCTTGCATTTCTCTGAGCTTTTTACTCAGAGCCATCTTTCTTGCTGTGTCCCATGGGGGACAACTGTCATATTCACTTTGAAAGCATTCAAGCTACTTTCTTAGTAATTCTGCATTTGGAGGAATCATTGGGTGAGCAAAACTGGACACCATATTTATAGCAAAATTATCAAATGAGGGAATAGAATCATAACCACTATCTTCTCGTACTATCACCGTCCCTCTCGAAGGCTTCGTATCGGGATTGCACCGTTTCTCCATCTAGTGATGCATAAGAAATATCGGATGAAAAACTCACAAGCATTCAAACTAAAGCATACTCATCTTCATTTATTCTCCGATGGATAAAGCATTGACTTTAGCTTTGCCTTTTCTCGAATTTCTCTGAGGGCACTTATTTGCATAGTGCTCTCCTTTGCATATATAGCATGTAGGTTTGAACCTTTTATGCTTGCCTATGTGCTTATATTTTCTGAACTTGAATTTCTTTTCGGCTGTCTAAAAGACTCTCTCGTACTTTGATCTTTTATACTTTTTATACTTCTTTCTCTTTTCAACATATTGCTGGAAAGTCTAATGCATTGGCGGATTTTGCCAGTCGTGAACTAAATTCCTCAAAAGTTGTTAATGTCACCCAGGTGATACATGAGCCACAAGGCACTATTTGGGATCACAGGAATTGCAAGAGACAGATTGAAACTTTGCGAGATAAATAATGATAATATGTCCAGAGAAGCTCGATGTTTCTCTTGTCAAGAGATTATATCTCTATAAATGAGTTTGCCATGTCTCATGGAGTAATGCCGCTTTTTTGACCCTGAAATACCAGTGCATAGAGTTCACACTATCCAAGATCCTATGGTTAGTTGTTGCTTACATTGGCAATGGAGATCAGCCTATACTATTGAAATGCCAGATCATCTTCCAGTCGAAGGACTTCGGCTCAGGCAGCTTTTTCCAAGAACTAATACTCTGTGGAGATTTGAATACTCCAGTTATGGACAGAGGAGCATCCGCTCCATTTTGATCTCTGGAATAGAAATCCTTACATTTGGTGAGGAAGTACATCTCTAATCACTTCAAGTATTTTTGCAGATGTATTTACCTACTAAATTGTCTGATTCACCTTTGTTGAATATTCATCCTGATATTGCTAGAAATGTATTAATACAGTGCAAGATACCTTGGTTTGTCAAGGTACAATACTATGTAAAAACTAACAGTGTCAGGAACTTGGTTGAGCGCCCTAATGCTACTCTTTGGCGCCGTATTCTGCTACATCATACGATGGTCGTCCGTCCACCTGTCCCAGGCCAAGATTTGAAAATCTTGGATCACTATTTATATCCGACACGCCATCATCTCAAGCCAAATCAAGATGGAACAGCCACTATCAACAGAACGTGGCTTGAAAGGATCGAAAGGAATCTTCCGTAAGCACCATTCAGTGAGAAATGATAGCACTACCTCGTCGATGATGATGCTCCCGCCCATCACTGATTTGATAGTCCGTAGATTCCTCTTTTACTTTTGCTTTAGGTTAGTGCGTTTGCTTTTTGTCGGCCATACTGGCAGGCTCCGTTGCATTTGTCAAATAAAGTTTGTGATAAGATTCGATCTTATCTTTGTCGGTGCGTGGTGGGTCCATCTCTTTTGAGAAAGCACTCCGTGAGTGGGTTGTACTCATGATTGTCCATCAAGTGGTGATGTCTACTGGTAACTCCTTTCACCGGTTTCCCGGTTTCGATTCTTCCGGTTCCAAGTGAAAAGCCTTGGAAGAAATCTATAAATTAGACTTCTTTCATCTCATTCATTACACTTGGTTTCGAGAAAGCATTAAGGAGACACTGGAAATTGGAGCGACATCCGGCTAGAAGGAAGGATTAAGTCCAGGCATTGAAGTTAAAGTCCGTAGTCCAATGAAGTTTGCAGCTTTGAAGTATTTCGTAAGTTCATAATGTTCAATACTCGTCCCATGTTTTGATCATCAAGTTAATGGAGATCATAAACTGATTATAATAGAAGATTTTCAGTTCTTTGAAGAGTATTACGAGTGTGATGATACTTTTGATGTAGTTATCGTATTATACACGAATTATTTGAAGGACAAGATATTGTCATTCTGTTTATGTTTACTTTGTAATATCGTAGCTGCCAGATCGAGCATATGTGTGTTTAGAAGTTCGAGCTTATGTTTTGTGTTTAAGATTGGTATCGAGCTTGAAGATGTTTGTATTTAAAAGTGGTATCAGAGCTTAAAGGTGTTTGTAGTAAAGAGTGGTATCGAGCGAGTAAAAGATCTTAGGACCATAATCGAGCCGAGTACATTATGTAATTTTTAGAGCCGAGCAAATGCATTTAATGAAAGATCTTAATCGGTGATTGTTCAAGTTGATACAGAGTTGGTTTGAAGTTTGATTTACATGTCATCTCGAAGACAAGTTTATATAGCACTTGTTGCGGGATTAATTGGTGTGAGTCCCATCAAGAAGACGCCATGTGTTAGGCGCAGCCTTAGAGGATTCCGATTTATTTAATCCCTTGCTTCCTTGCTTGTCATCGTACTCCAAAATGGCCAAGAAATTCCTGTAACCTCTATCGTTGATAATGAAGATCAAGATCTGATCAATCTTTCTGAAGTCTTTGCTGTAAATTCCGATATTGATATAGTTGATGAGTCTAGTCCTACACCAGAGTGGAAACTCCCTAAGAAGTCATACAATGAAGTCTATTCAAAAATTAGTAAGTTTCATTTGTTAGCGTCCAATCGTGTTTAAAACTAGAGAGTCTCAGATTCGGTATCCTGCACCAATAATTGTGAGTATAACATACCCTTAATAGATAAAGCTGATATAAAGAGTTTGAAGCGTCAGTCTACTTATAAATTTGCCCATGTAGGATGCGTGCATAAATAGGCATCACTCCATTATTCGGCACGTGGTCTTAATGCCTCAATTTTATGTTGTCTTATGGACCTTAGATTTGATAACTTTAAAGACTCTTTGCTAGCCGCAATCCGAACAGGCCTTCACAATGGCCCTATATCCTTTGAAGTCTACCCAAATTATCCAGTATCCCTTACAAAAGATGATTTATTACAAGATGTATTGAAGCTACACTTAGCTACTATCGGCTTGAATATGCGATCTGGAGCATGTCCACTCGCAATTCATTACAAAATCATCTACAGATTAGTCAACACCATGTATCCAGCCGTGAAGCACGGCGTGTCAAAAGGCAGCAGCGTGGTGACACATGTAAATTTAGAATCCCAGAAAATAGAACCAGAGTTGATATCCTGGTCTGACATTAAGGTTCCAAAAGAATGGACCTTGTCCAAAAAATTTGTTCAGTCTTCCAAGCCCAGATTAGAGAATGCTACAGCAGTGACAGAGAATAAGAACAATGTCACTTTAAGTTTCAGGAGTAATTCCAAGTATAGATCTGTCAAGAAAAGGTCTGTCAAGAAGTAATTCTGTGTCCTCAAATTCTTCATACTTCACAGTAGGTGAAAGTTCTAATACACAGAAGCCAGTAGAGCAGAACAAAGAAAAGACATTTCTTTGTAGCCATAGTTCACTTGTGCATGATCCGTCAACGGATTTTTGTGGTGTTCTGACTGTGAGAAATTGGTTAGTCAGAAATATGCTCCAAGTAATGGCCCTGCTATTAATATGGCATCAACTAGTTCAAATTCTTTGCCAGAAAGATCCACATGAATTAGTGTCTCCCGATCAAAGCCGAAGCAGATTCGGTATCAACGGATCAGTAGACAAAAGATTGAGCCCTCGAGAGCTCAAAAATGCTGAATTGACAAATAAAGTCAAAAAAGCAGTGCATGAAGAAGTCACTTTATCATTCGAGAAAATAAGTTCTATAGAGAAAATTCTAAAGGCTATAGAACTTAGGAAAATGGTGATTCCACTGTGCATTAAAAATGTTAAATGACAGAGTAGATTCATTAGAAAAATCACCAAAAGAGTAGAAACGCTAGTACAAAGATAATCATAGAATAGTTTCTACCGAGCTTCCCGAAGCTATTAATCGAAGATAACTGATTTAGTTCAACCTTTGGTAGATCATACTACCAAAGCATAAAATCTCTGTTACAACTCGCTTATCCCATACACATGAGTTGGTAGAATCCAAAGTATCTCACCCGCATGAAGATAATGAAAAAACTCATCAAAAGCTTGATGAGATTCAAGAATGTCCTCACAAAAGAATTACCCAGTGATACTTCCCGCAATAAAGGAAGTTAACAAGAAATTCTCTAGCCCACCAAGGTGATTGGTCAAAAGCAAGATCTTGGTCCGATGTCACGTAAATGGCAAGAACTTCTACTAAGCAGCCACATAAAGAAATTCTTGAAGAATATAAGCCTTTGTTCTTCAAAGATAAGAATATAAATATGCTTAAGATAGAAGCACCTCGGATGAGTCTCCTCGGGTTTGATGAGACTATGTTGCCAAGAGATCCTTCCGGATCTAGACACCCAGAGCACGCATTCTGATTACCACAGACACAAAGAGTCCAGACTTTCTGACAACCCAACTTTTACAAAGTAGAATGCAAACAAGTCTCCGAAATCAAAGAGATTGTACACATGCATGATTGGTTGGGGTAATACTCAAATGGAAACTTATGGTAGGCATCCTAGAAATATAAGCTTACAATAGCTAATGGTTTTGTTGGCATTCTCAAAGAATGGTGGGATTTACTCCCAAATAAAGAAGCTATTTTGCAGCAAAGTATACAAATTTCACAGCGTGCAAATCATCAAAGAATTTATTGGAAATATTGATGACGACAAGATGATGAACACAGCAATGTTTCTCCGTGCTAGATTATGTGATATGACAAGGGTAAAAGAATATCAATGTTTTATGCAGAAGCTATATTATAGCTCTGGTAATATAAATGATGAGACTATGCGTCTCCGATACATTGAATCTTTTCCTCCATACTTTGCAACACAATACAAGAAAGCCATGCACGGCCTGAGAACTGCAGAATTGAGTTTTGGTGCAATCAATCGATCATTGATCAAACAAATGCCAAACTCTGTAAGGATAAATGGGAGCGCAAGCAAGCGCTCAAGCATCGAGAGCCTTAGGTACTCGTGGTTTTGTGAGCAAAGACGCACTTGAACCATTTGGTTGTCCTGATCTTGAAATCTCTCCTCACAGACGCAAATCTTCTTGCAAAGATTGCTCATTTTCAAAGGGGGAGGATATGGGATATAAAAAGAAAAAGAAATATAAAAATACAAAAGATCAAAGTTTAAAGATTCTTTTAGACAGCCAAAGAAAAAGTTCAAGTTCAGAAAATATAAGCACATAGGAAAGCATAAAAGGTTCAAACCTACATGCTATATATGCAAAGGAGAGCACTATGCAAATAAGTGCCCTCGAGAAATTCGAGAAAAGGCAAAGCTAAAGTCAATGCTTTGTTTGTCGAGGAATAGATGAAGATGAGTATGCTTTAGTTTCGACTATCGACAGCTTTTTCATCCGATATTTCTTATGCATCACTAGATGGAGAACAAAGCAACTCCGATACGTGAAGCCTTCGTGAGGATAGTGATAGTACGTAAGATAGTGGTTATGATTCTATTCCTTCATTTGCTAATTTTGCTATTAATATGGTGTCTAATTTTGCTCACCCAATGATTCCTCCAAGTGCAGAATTATTAAGAAAGCAGCTTGAATGCTTTCAAAGTGAATATGATAGTTGTCCCCATGGGACACAACCAAGAAAGATGGCTCTGAGTAAAAAGCTCAGAGAAATGCAAGACCGATACATCGGCAGAAGAAGCGAGTAGAGCAAGCAAGCAGAATGAACAAGAAGCTCATACTTGATGAGCCATATGAGCCCTTTCCAGTCAGACCTCCGTTTCAGCAGAGAATCGACAATGCCAAGTTCCTACCAGAGGAAGATCAGCCCATGGAGAGGCAGGAAGAGGTAATCTTCCTCCCGTAACTTATTCATTTCTGCTTTCTCAAGAACAAGCACAAGAGCTTGCAAGAAACACTAAGATCCAAATCCATAAATATCTACAGAGTTCTGGAGAAAAGCATTAGAAACCGCTTGAAAAAGTGATAGAAAATGCTACGAGGAGTATACTAGGCTTCTTGAAGAAGAAGAGAAAGAAAAGAAGAATTCTCAAGATAGCCTAGAAGATACATATCAGCACATCATTACCAAGGTGAAGAACAACATGCAGAGGTATGTACAAAAGTAGCTCTACACAAAACCCATTCATTGCAATAACTATTCTGCATTCCTAATATCAAACCATATGTATTAGATGCAATGGTTGATACATGCTGAAATAAGTCTTCTCGAGAAAGAGCCATTCCCTCATTGTTGGAAATCAACCAACACAAAAATCAAGTTTGATAAAAGGAAGTAGTTTGTAAAGCCATGGCTAAAGTTCTTATCAATATTGAAGGAATTTCCATGGAAATAGAATTTTATCAGCATAACATGGAAAATTATGATTGTTTATTAGGAGTGGATTTTCTGAAAGAATGTCATACTTTCAGCATATCAAAAGATCATATATCTTTGTTCAATCCTCCTATCAAGATTCCAAGAAGGTACTCATTTCAGTCTATAGTACCTCTACCAGAAAAGAAAAAGGCAGTGAACAATGTATGGATTCATAAATCCATAGCTACCGTCACCAAGCATTGAGGAAATTGTTTCTAAGATAAAGAAGAATGTTTGTAATGATAACCCTCATGCTTTTTGGTACGTAAAAGACACGCTTTGCTCATTAAATCTCCGCTAATCAAAGATGCAGATGGAAAGGAGATTGTTCCAAAATTCAAAGCACACCATAGAGGAATGCCTCCTTCAGAGCGCAAAGAATGTCACGAAGAAATCCAGAAACTACTCAAAGGTGGTTTTATTCAGAATCAAGTTCCCCATGGTCGTGTACTGCCTTTTATGTAAATAAAAGGAGTGAGCAACTGAGAAATAAGAAGAGACTTGTGGTGGACTACAAGCCACTCAACAAGTTTATTGCACCTGTTCAACATCCTATACCTGCCAAAGATGATCTACTCAAGTAGAATCAAAGGTTCTAAAGTATATAGTAAGTTTGATCTAAAAGCGCTTTTGGCATTTTTCTCGCATCCTGAGGATACATTCAAAACAGCTTTTATTGTTCCAGAGGACAATACGAATGGAAAGTTCTTCCATTTGGTTTGAAGACAGCTCCGTCCATATTTCAAGATCATGGACAAAATATTTGGTGAGTTAGCTGATTTTTTGATCATCTATATAGATGATATTTTAATATTTTCAAAATCACCTAAAGAGCATATAGAACATTTAGAGAAATTCTATGAAGTTGTCTATAGAAATGGAATCTGTCTGTCCCCTACAAAAATGGAAATCCTCAAGGAAGACATTGATTTCTTAGGAATTAAAATTAGTTCTGCAGCATAGAAATGCAAAAACATGTTGTCGAAGATCCAAAACTTTCCTAATGAGATCTTAGATAAGCAAGCAATTACAGCTTTTCTAGGTCATTATGTGTCAATTACATTGCCGGTTTTATAAAAACATTCTTGCTGATAGAATATTGTTGAACAAGAGATTGAAGAAAAATGCTCCTACCTGGAGCCATGAGATGACCAGTGCAGTTCAAAGAATCAAGAAGCAAGTTCTTGATCTTCCACCGATGACTCTTCCAGAAATGGAAGAAAAATCATCGAATGTGATGTAAGTGATCGATCTTGGGAGCAAGATCGAAAGAGCAAATAAAAGACAACAAAGAGAAAAAAAAAAAAAAATTTTGAACCTTTTATGCTTGCCTATGTGCTTATATTTTCTCGAACTTGAATTTCTTTTTTCACTGTCTAAAAGACTCTCTCAGACTTTGATCTTTTATACTTTTTATACTTCTTTCTCTTTTTATATCCCATATCCTCCCCTTTGAAAAAGAGCAATCTTTGCAAGAAGATTTGCGACTGTGAGGAGAGATTTCAAGATCTGGACAACCAAATGGTTCAAGTGCGTACTGCTCACAAAAAACAGTACCTAAAGCTCTCTGATGCTTGAGCGCTTGCTTGCGCTCCCATTTATCCTTACAGCATTTGGCATTTGTTTGATCAATGATCTGATTGATTGCGCCAAAACTCAACTCTGCAGTTCTGAGACCATGCATGGCCTTCTTGTATTGTGTGGCAAAGTATGGAGGAAAAGATTCAATGTATCTGAGACGCATAGTCTCATCATTTATATTGCCTGAACTGTAATATAGTTTCTGCATAAAACATTGATATTCTTTTACTCTTGACATATCACACAATCTAGCTCTAAGGAACATTGCTGTGTTCATCATTTTGTCATCATCAATATTTCCAATGAATTCTTTGATGATCACGCTATGAGGGCTCAGATAGCCTTTTCCGCAAAATAGCTTCTTTATTTGGGAGTAAATCCCACCATTCTTTCAAAATTCCAACAAAACCATTAGCTATTGTAGCAGCTATATTTCTAGGATGCCTACCATAAGTTTCCATTTGAGTAATACCCCAACCAATCATGCTTTGTACAATCTCTTTGATTTCGTAGACTTGTTTGCATTCTACTTTGTAAAAGTTGGGTCAGAAGTCCTGGACTCTTTGTGTCTCGTGGTAGCTGTAATCGCTCTGGGATCGTGTCCGATCCAAAAGGATCTGGGCAAACATAGTCTCATCAAACGAGGAGACTCATAATCGAGGTGCTTCTATCTTTAGCATATTAATATTCTTGTCTTTGAAGAACAAAGGCTTATATTCCTCAAGTATCTCTTTAATGAGGCTGCCTAGTAGATGTCTCTTGCCATTTACGTGACATCGCACCAAGATATCGCTTTTTGACCAATCACCTTCAGTGGGCTAGAGACTTTACCGTTAACTTCCTTTATCAAGCAGAAGTATCCTGGTAATTCTTTTGACAGACATTCTTGAATCTCATCAATCTTTTGATGAGTTTTTTCATTATCTTCATGCAGATGAGATACAGTGGATTCTACCAACTCATGTGTATGGGATAACTGAGTTGTAACAGAACTTTTTATACTTGTAGTGTGATCTACCAAGGGCTGAACTAAATCAGTTATCTTCTCGATTAATAGCTTCGTGAAGCTCAGAAAAACTATTCTATGATTATGTCAGTACTAGCGTTTCTACTCTTTGACTGATTTTTCTAATGAATCTACTCGGCCATTTAACATTTTTAATGCACCAAAGTGGAATCACCATTTTTCCTAAGTTCTATAGCCTTTAGAATTTTCTCTATAGAACTTATTTTCTCGAATGAGCAATGACTTCTTCATGCACCGCCTTTACACTTTATTTGTCCAATTCAGCATTTTTGAGCTCTCACGAGGGCTCAACTGCTTGGTTTGTCTCTGCATGGATACCAAATCGCTTTCTCGGCTTTGATCAGTGAGACACTAATTCATGTGGATCTGTTTCTGCAAAGAATTTGAACTAGTTGATGCCATATTAATAACAGGCCATTACTTGGCGCATATTTCGACTAACCAATTTCTCGCAATGTAACACCACAAAAACTCCGTTGACGGATCATGCACAAGTGAACTATGGCTACAAAGAAATGTCTTTTCTTTGTTCTATTCTACAAAGCTTCGTGTATTAGAACTTTCACCAACCTGTGAAGTATGAAGAATTTGAGGACACAAATTACTTCTTAGCTGCACCTTTTCTTGACGGATCTATACCGGAATTACTCCCGAAACTTAAAGTGACATTGTTCTTATTCTCCTGTCACACTTCGCTAGTAGCATTCTCTAATCTAGGCTTGGAAGACTCGGACAAATTTTTTTGGACAAGGTCCATTCTTTTGGAACCTTTATATCAGACCATGAAATCAACTCTGGTTCGATTTTCTGATTCTAAATTTACATGTGTCACCACGCCGTGCTTTGCCTTTTGACACGCCGTGCTTCACGGATGGATACATGGTGTTGACTAATCTGTAGATGATTTTGTAATGAATTGTGAGTGGACATGCTCCAGATCGCATATTCAAGCCAGTAGTAGCTAAGTGTAGCTTCAATACATCTTGCAATAAATCATCTTTTGTAAGGGAAACTGGATAATTTGGGTACACTTCAAAGGATATTGGGCCATTGTGAAGGCCTCTGTCTGGATTGTGGCTAGCAAGGAGTCTTTAAAGTTATCAAATCTAAGGTCCATAAGACAACATAAAATTGAGGCATTAAGACCACGTCGAATAATGGAGTGATGCCTATTTGTACGCATCCTACATGGGCAAATTTATAGGTAGACTGACGCTTCAAACTCTTTATATCAGACTTATCTATTAAGGGTATGTTATACTCACAATTATTGGTCCTGGGATACCCGAATCACGAGACTCTCTAGTTTTAAACACAATGATATGCTAACAAATGAAATTTACTTATTTTAGAATAGACTTCATTATATGACTTCTTAGGTAATTTCCACTCAGGTGTAGGACTAGACTCATCTACTATATCAACATCTGAATTTACAGAAAGACTTGAGAAAGATTGATCGATCTTGATCATCATTATCAACAGTAGAGGTTCTTGGAATTTCTTTGGCCATTTTGGACTGCACGCATACAAGGAAGCAAGGGATTAAATAAATCGGAATCCTCTAAGGCTGCGCTTTAACACACTCGCGTCTTACGATGGGACTCGCACCAATTAATCCTACAACAAGTGCTATATAAACTTGTCTTCGCAGATGACAGAAATCAAACTTCAAACCAACTCAGTATCAACTTCGTAACAATCACTCGATTAAGATCTTTCATTACGTCTCGTTGCTTTGCTCGGCTCTAAAAATTACTAATGTACTGGCTCGATTATGGTCCTAAGATCTTTACTCGGCTCGATACCACTCTTTACTACAAACACCTTTAAGCTCGATACCACTTTTAAATACAAACATCTTCAAGCTCGATACCAATCTTAAACACAAAACATAAGCTCAACTTCTAAACACACATATGCTCTGATACATACAAAGCTCTGATATTACAAAGTAAACATAAACAAATGACAATATCTTGTCCTTCAAATAATTCGTATAATACCGATAACTACATCAAAAGTATCATCACACTCGTAATACTCTTCAAAGAACTGAAAATCTTCTATTATAATCAGTTTATGATCTCCATTAACAAAGTGATCAAAACATGGATGATTGAACATTATGAACTTACGTAAATACTTCAAACTCGCAAACTTCATTACTGACTGGACTTTAACTTCAATGCCTAGACTTAATCCTTCCTTCTAGCTTGGATGTCGCTCCAATTTCCAAAGTGTCTCCTTAATGCTTTCTCGGAAACCAAGTGTAGTGAATGAGATGAAAGAAGTCTAATTTATAGATTTCTTCCAAGGCTTTTCACTTGGAACCGGAAGAACCGAAACCGGAAACCGGTGAAAGGAGTTACCGGTAGACATCACCACTGATGGACAATCATGAGTACAACCCACTCACGGAGTGCTTTCTCTAAAAGATATGGACCCACCACGCACCGACAAAGATAAGATCGAATCTTATCTAAAACTTTATTTGACAAACGGCAACAAAGCTGCCGTATGGCCGATAAAAAGCAAACGCACTAACCTAAAGCAAAAGTAAAAGAGGAATCTACGGACTATCAAATCTGACCGATGGGCCAAGAGCATCATCATTAGACGAGGTAGTGCTATCATTTCGCTGGTGCTTCCGGAAGATTCCTTTCGATCCTTTCTGCCACGCCTGCTGATAGTGGTTGTTCCATCTTGATTTGGCCCGAGATGATGGCGTGTTGGATATAAATAGTGATCCAAGATTTTCAAATCTTGGCCTCGGGACAGTGGACGATGACCATCGTATGATGTAGCGAGAATACGGCGCCAAAGAGTTGCATTCGGCGCTCGACCAAGTTCCCGACATGATTAGTTTTTACATAGTAATGTACCTTGACAAACCAAGGTATCTTGCACTGTATTAATACATTTCTAGCAATATCGGGATGAATATTCAACAAAGGTGAATCGACAATTTAGTAGGTAAATACATCTGCAAAAATACTTGAAGTGATTAGAGATGTACTTCCCGTCACCAATGTGAAGGATTTACTTCAGAGATCAAAATGGAGTGGATGCTCCTCACTACTATCTCTAGCAGAGCCAATTATCAACCATGTACCCTCAAGAGGGATCAATCTTATGTAGTTATCATAAGATATGTCTTTTTAATATATAATTCACATTAGTTTATATCGGATAAAATGCTTAGCATGACCGCTTGAGATTCTTTACTTATTGAAAGAAATGAAATAGCGACCATTAGGCTTAATAGTTTCTTAATTTTAAAATAGTGATAGAATAAAAAATCATGGTCTATCTTAGCATCCAATAGGATCCTACCATTACCTCTTGTCATTGTAAACACTATTTGTATAGCTTTGGATCAATACTAATTTTTATTAATTATAATTATATCATATTGTTTAGACAATCCCTGGTGGAGCCAAGTTGTACTACATACCCTCAAGAGGGATCAAGCCTTATGTAGTTCTCATAAGATATATTATTTGTGACATATAATTCACATCGATTCATATCAAAGAAAAAATCCTAGCCACCACTAAGCTCCATTACTAAAAGAAAGGAATTACATAGTGGCCACTAGGATCAATAGTTTCTTAATTTGAAATTAGTGATAGAATAACAAATCATGGTCTAGCTTAAGCAAATGCTAGGCTCTACCATTATCTCTTTTGTTTTTAACACTATTTGTAAAGCTTTGGATAGATAGTAATTTTCATTTATTATGTATCATATTAGTTGCACTATCCCTAGTGGATCCAAGTGTTGCACTACATACCCTTGAGAGGGATCAATCCTTATGTAGTTCTCATAAGATATATTCTTTGTAACATATAATTCACATCAATTCGTATCAAAGAAAATGCTTAGCGATCGTTAAGCTCCATTACTTATTGAAAGGAATGACATAACAACCACTAGGATTAATCATTTCTTCATTTGTAAATAGTGATAAAACAACAAATCATGGTATAGCTTAGGGGCCCTAGGCTCCTACCATTACCTCTTGTCATTATAAATGCTATATTTACCGTTGGTTACTCAAATGTGCACCCGCATCTTAGATCTTGGAAGGGCCAAGGTGTTTGAGACCACAATGGAACCATCCCCAAATTTTGGGACCTTGCAAAATTGGGACGGATCTCTGAAAAGGCCAGTTCCTCTATCTACTTCTACTTCTACTGCTACTGCTACTCTTAGTGTTGGAAGGAAAACCAAGCTAATGATGCCAAGCGACCAAGAATAGAAGGATAACATAGAAGGAAACTACACTAAAAGGTGATACCACCAAAAAGAGGGATGAACACTAACTGTTCTGAGTGAGAATGATAGAGAATGCGTGAAAGGAGGCTAGGCACAAGTAGCAAAGCCAAATATGCATTCACCAGATTGTTCTCATGGAGCACAACTAAACATGGACTGCATGGGAACTAAAGTAGCACAATCAGCACACAATGCAAAAGAAGAGGCAAGAAGAAGGAATGCAAACACGTTAGGACAGAGAATAGTCACAAAATGATGCTTCTATTACTTCCAAAATGAACAGAGCTATTATAATGATGAAGGAGGTTGATATCCACATGCAAGAGCCAAACGTAGAGGTCTGCAACTCAAAATACATAAAATATGGAGTCCTTATCAACATGCGCAAGGATCCAGAGTGTCCAACATAGAAAATGAGCCTTGCTCTTACATATATAGGTGAATCCATGGAGGAAGGAGGGAAAAGGAGGGAAACTGAATTTGAAACACAACCACCAACAAGAAGCATTAAATGTCTACAAATCCACTTGGAAATCTATGAAGTATGCTTCCCCATGCCTGTTTGATGTGTTGAAGATAGAGGAGGGTGGATCATACCTAATTGGGTGGTTGGAGAAATCAGATATACTCATCAATGTTCATAGAGATGTTTTCCCATTTCTCACCTACGAGATCTACCAAAATTTTAAATTTGAATTTTTGGCACTGTAGTTGATGTCAGAAGCTCTCTAAAAAGTCTAGACATGCACTAATTTGAGCTTTGTAGTAGAAGATACGGCTGTCATAATATTTCAAAGTCGTCGGTGCACACAAAACACTTGGCGCGTGTGGGTTGGCTGAAATGGTGGCCAATTGTACAACTATTTGTCATTTCTACCACGTGTCACTTTACTAATTTGTAGCAAGGTTTTGGTGCCCTGTTGGCATGTTTTGATTGGTTACATGACACACTTAAGCATGTCAAAAGATGATCTGGCACAAAGAAGGGAATGAGGGAAGGGTGCATAGAGAAAAGAGAAAGGCACAGAGGGGCATGCATGATGTGCGTGGGGAGATGAGGCAAACTGGTGAGCAGAGAATGTATGGTTAAGGCACAACTATTACAAAGTAATGGGCACGGTGCATGCGAAGGGCCAAGGACTTAGTAGTAAGTGTGAGGCACGTGGGATGGGAAGAAGCTGACTAGGAAGAAGGTGAATGTGTGGAAGGTGGGTGCAAGGGAGAAGTGGAAGGAGAAAAGGAAAGGGGCACGCAGTAAACTGTGACCAAGGGAATGTGCCAAATGATTTTGAGCGCACACAATTCTTCAATGAATAACTTAGGGCTAGAATGTGTATATGCAAGTTATCCAAATCACTAGGAGAGATATTTGGATAACAGTTTTGGTGACTTTCGGGGCCATCTACCTGCTAGATGAAGGAGATCAATAGCTTGAAGCATCCATTGGGCATGGATTCTACTTGTTCAATCATGAAAATTCCCCTATGATCACTTAAGAATCATTTATGCACTCTGTTATAAATCTCACAATTGCTGAGAGAAGCTCTACACTCTAGAAGTAATAAAAGAGCACGTGCAAGAAGCACACGAGAGGAAAGAACTATATACAAACAAACAATGTGCATGGAGAAAACTTGGAGGAATTGAAACTACTCTAATATATACAACATGATGCAGCAAACCTAATGGAAGGGTTTGAGATATACCCGTTTACTAGGATTTACAGCGTGCTTCCATCCGGATGAGTTAACTCGAAAGAGTTAGCTTCTTTATAGGAATTGATGATGTATGGACCACTCCAAAGTGCATCAAAATTTGAATGGCACCCTAGCTTAGCTTTGTCAGCATCCCATTTTAGAACCAGGTCCCCAATTTTGAAAGCTTGAGGCCTAGAATTTCTATCAAACCATTTCTTTGTTGCTTGTTGATGTTGTTCTAGCTTGATCATGGCAGAGTTTTTGAGTTCTTCAAGATGAATCAGCTCCACCATTCTAATTTCTCTACTCCACGCCTTCAAATCCCATCTGTTGGGCAAGCGCTAGTGAATTTATTTCTAGTTTCAAAGGAAGGGAAGCCTCCTTGTCATAGACAAGCTTATAAGGTGAAGTTCCTATTGCCTTTTTTATTATGATTCTATCTACCCAGAGCACGCACAAGACCTTCATATGCCACTGTCTTTGCTGATGTTCATTGTGCACTTCATGATTCTGATCAGGTTCTTATTTGTTGATTCTACTAGACCATTTCCCAGGGTAATAGTTGGAAGAGGTTTTCAGATAAATGCCTAGACTTAGAGCCCAATCATTGATTTTAGCACCAAGGAAGGCCTTTTCATTATCATAGATAATGATTTAAGGAATGCCAAACCTTGTGACTAAACCCTCGAGAAAGTCAAGGATGAATACCTCAGTTGATTCCTTAAGCGCGGCAACTTCTATCCATCTAGTAAAGTAATATGTAGCTTTCAGCACCCATTTATGTCCAATGTTTGAAGGTGGATTGATCATGCCTATGAAGTCGAGACCCCATTGCATAAAGGGCTGATCTACTTGGATTGGTCGGAGGGGAAGCACTGTTAATATTTTCTTTCCTAAAAGAAAGTGCATTCCTTTCATTTTGTGACCCACATATGTGCATCTGCAAACAAGGTATGCCAAAAGACACCTGTCATTATAATCTTCATTATTGTAGTCTTGGTAGAGAAGTGTCCACCAGAGAATCCATCATGAAATTTTGCTAACACTTTTTCAGTTTTTCACATTGTTGATACATCTTAACAACACGCCATCAAGATTCCTTTTGAAGAGAATTCCATCAATCAACACATAAGGGAAAGATTGTAACCTCAGATGTCTTCTCTTTTTTATTTAAACTAGGAGGGTATGCACCCTCGAAAATAAATGTGATCATGTCCTTCATCCAGTTATGTGGAAGGTCTTCATCCGAAATAATGAAGCCTCAAGTTCACTCTACACATCCTCAGCAATTTGCGTACAGAGTGCACTACCTCTTACCATTTTTGTGGCCTTAACATTCACATCGTATTCCATGATTTTGGTCACCCATCACACTCTTTTCTCACTAATTTCTTCTCCCATGATGAAGTCTCTGACCAAAGAGTGGGAGACTAATACCTTAACATGATTGGTGGTGAGCATGCTCTTGAATTTCTTGAGCATGCGCATAATGTTGATGACTTGCTTCTCCATGTGATTGTATCTTAATTCGTAATCCTTCATTGTATGGCTAAAGAAAGCCACTAGTTGTTCCAACCCTATGTTTTTTTTCTCCTATGTTAGGATAACAACAATGCTTGCATCCGCACCATAAGCATAAAGGATGAAATCCTTTGAATAATCTGGATTGATGAATGTTGGCGCACAATAAATCTCTTTCTTGTTCTTAATGAAGCTTTCTCTTCCTTCTGTTGTCCATCTAAAAGCTATGTTCTTCTTGAGCATCAAGGTGATGGGCTGAACTAGTCCTACAAAGTTAGGGATAAAATGCCTAACAAAATTAATCTTTCCAAGGAAGGATTGTAGGGCCTTTTTGTGCATTGGCAGGGAAAGAGCTAGGATCATTGAAACATGCTCAAGATCAATCGTGATGTCATCCTTTGAAACCACATGGCCTAAGAGCTTTCCCTACGCCACTCCACTACAAAATTACACTTTTTGGGGTTAAGAGATACCCCAAATTCTCTACATCTCTCAAAGACTTTTTCTAGGTGTGCCATGTGATCCACGCTCTACTTTGAGAAGATAGTTATATCATCAAGGTAAACCAAGATGAACTCATTAATGTATCCTTTGAAGGCAATATCCATGGTGTGCTAAAACGTTGCACCCGCATTTGATAGACCAAAGGACATTTTTTGATATGCATATGTTCCCCACTTGGTTGTAAACATTGTTTTGAATTGATCCTCTTCCTTGACCAGGATCTAGTTGAAACTTGAGTACCCATCTAGCATGGAGAATGTTTGTGCATCATTATGGTCTATAGAATCTGGTCCATTGAAGGCAAAGGATAATGATCCTTTAGAGATGCCTTATTCAAATATCTAAAATCAACACAGAGTCTGATTTCACCATTCTTCTTGTGCACTTAACCAAGTCTACGAATTCGACCGGGTAGAGTATTTGATAGGAAAAATATTTTTTTCCTTAATGAGTTTTGATAATTCCTTTCTCATGAGGGGTTCTATCTTTGGATTGACTAGTTTGCTTCTATTTGATGGGCTTTACACCAGGATCAAGGTCAATGGAGTGTTGAGCAACACTTGGATCAAAACCTTTGAGTTATTCATACTCCCATGAGAAAATATCACTATATTTTTGAAAGAGAGAGATGAAGGCCTGTTTTTCTTCATGCACACAATTCCTACTAAAAGCAAATCTTTTTTTCCACGCGCAATAGTAATGAAGGAGAATTTCTCTTATGCGCACACACGTATCTTTCTTCACCCTTGAACTCATCATCGGGGCTGAACATTTTCTCTAAGGTGACCAGACCTTTAGGAAACTTATTTTTCTTCAATTGTATTACTTGGTCACCATAGTTATCATGCAAGTCATCTTGCATACTTGATGAAAATTCAACTTCATTCTGGATAAATTGGATGATCTGCACATCACTGTCAAACACTTTCTAGCTAGTGTTATTATCTGTAATGGAAGGTATAATTACCATCTTAATGTGTTGAGCATTTCCTTTGACAAAGTCCTCAATAGAGAAAAGCATGAACCAAGCACGGCCATTTGGTCAGCTTCTTTGTTCATTCTGCGGGACTACCTAGATTAAGGGCACCAAATCTCTCAAGGGTCCCAAACTCTATATTTATAGGCTTTAAGGAGCTTATTCTTTTTCTCTGGCATTTGTTGGTGACCAGTGGATGATCAATTTTGTGTCCCCAAAGATCTGCAAAGACTTCAATTTTCTTCTTTTTTCAGCAATGAGCAAGCCACGCACCAACGCTTTCATATTTTGCCACATTTTTAGAGCATGCAAATTACAGCCTATGTGTGAAGAATAATTTCTCATCCTTAGGGGAAATGTGAACCACTCCTACTATTGCACCATTTCTACTTCTAGATCCATCAAAGTACAACTTCCATAGACCATTTTTAACTTTGTCTCCCATGAGCACGCGCGGAATCGTAGCGTCTTCTTCTAGAATGCAATAAGTACCAAGCCCAGTTTCATAGGCTTCTAGTTCTTTAGTATAGGGATCAAATTTGTGATGCCTTTCTACCCATTCATCAAGCACTAGGTCTAGAATAGAGGGTGGAAGAGACTGCTCTTCAAAATCGAAACTTTTCTTCTTGAATAAGATAATTAGCTTGGAGAGGGGATGGGACATATGACTCTACATGATAGGAAAATATAGGATTAGCTTGTATAGTAAACTGGGTACCATACCTTGTCTTGAGTAACATATGAGACCAATCAGAAGACAAGCAACCACCCACTTTAGCAAAGAAATTCTCTTGATAAACATAGGGCAAACAAAGGAGGTAGGTAAATGATTGACACATCTTGAGTAATTTTAGGCTTGGACATGCATGGAGGGTTAACTCAAGATCCTTGATGATTCCTAAGGTGTTTAAAATTGAGCCATCAAGATGTAGAACTCCTTTAGACAAAGGGCTATATTTCAAACCTAAGACATCGCTTATCTTCTTAGGCATAATAGAAGTACTAGCGCTTAGTCAATCATGTAGTTATGTACTAGGCGTTTACCTATAATCAAGGAAATACATAAGGGTGGGTTTTAACAACTTTACTTACTTGTTTATCCTCTTCTTGGTAGATTTTGACAGAAGTGAGTGGATTCTACATAATTGGATCAGTGTGTGGGAGTTGCGCCAGAGCTTCATGCAATAGATCCCACTGAGATGGAATGGTTAGGGCATCCCACATTGTGATGTTTATGTTTGTTCTCTTCATCTATTCAACAATGCTAAACGAAAGCCTCCCCATCTTGTGCATTTGGGGAACAACATCCCTTCTTGAGTGTTCAGGTGCGGAAGCCTGAATTTTAGTTGGGAAAAATCTTGGCATACTAAATGAGGGGCACATGTTTTTTCGATGAGCTTTACGAGGGGCCTCCTACATAGGGATTTGAGCATTTTTACACGATGCCTTGACCGACTCTTTCTTCTTCTTCCGAGGATCTACTTTCATTTTCAGGGGTGTAACCTGTGCACTTGACTCTAATATCATTTTCTTATATCTCATGTTGTTTCGCAACTAGGCACATGATCTAACGCTTGTATCTTCTACAACTTGGTTGATTGCGCATAAGTCCTCCGCACTAAAGAACATCAAATTGGTCTCCCAGGAACTTTTGGTCTATCTAGATTATCTGCTTCATGGGTGCTTGTTGAGGGCTCACATTATGAAGCATTCTAGATCATGAAGGCTTGGTCACGCAAACATTGCACTATGATATTGACGAGGCATGTTACAAGGGAAGCACCACTTTGACTCTTGTGCCAAGTTGTTCTGAACTAGAACAAGCGCTCAGCTCACACTGGGTGCTAGGAGAGAAGTCACAGGAGGAACAACTTGCAAGGGTAGATGTGCATTAGGTTGTCATCTATCATTCTTGCCGGTTAGGTGCGTATCTTTGATTTCCATATTGATTCCGCCAAGGCTGGTTGCTTTGGCCATGCGCCTGATTGGAGTTGCCTCTATAGGATTACGCCTGCCGCTTTTCTAATGATATGACCTTGTTTGATAAATTTATGATCAAGGCCTTCAATTCTTCATCTTCCTTTTGTTGTGATGGAGAATTGGATGTTGAGGCAACAACTGGTTGCGTGATTTTTTCTGTGGATAGGAATCGGGGCCATAGAAGGTTGGGGAGCCTGTGACATTTAAGGGAACCAAGGCATGGACGGTCTAGGAGCCAAAATTCCCCATCCGAATGAGACTATTTTCTACCCTTAATACAATGTTATAAGTAGTTGGTAAATTCCTACCTCCCATAGATTGAATCATAACTGAAATATCATTATTGAGCACCTTCGATAATAAAGGAAAGTATGTTGAGTGTAATTCTTACCACAAGAGGAATTTTGTCCCAAGTCTTCTAAAATCTGATGTTGAAATCAATCATCTACTCATTAGGAACCCTCCTTGTTGTTGTCAATTTGCTCCACCAATGATAGGTGATCTGACATATCATCAAAATAATTGCAAAGACTTGTTCCTAGCTAATCCCAAGTGGTGATAGATCCAAGTCTCAAGCCTCGGTACCATTGAAGTGCTTTACCTTTGAAAGAGGCTATAAGAAATCTGACTACTATATCATCATGTGTGATCAGATAGAGTGAACACACATTTGCTACATCCTGGATATGCTCCTGAGGGGTGACTTGATTCTCACCAGTAAAGTAAGGAATACTCTTGAGTGCGCCATTTGGCATATCATGTTACACAACTAGGAGTAAGGGACTCCCTCCAGCAAAGTTTGCAAATTTTCTTAATGGAGGGGGTTATTGATGCGCCATTGTAGGATGCACAAGTTGTGTGTTTTGAGGATTTGAATGGGTGCGGTGCGCTAGAGATAGAGATGCACACATAGGCTCTCTAGAATGAAATCTTCTCGGGGATAGCTTGAGGTATTAAAAATAATATTCAACTGCTACACTTCATCTTGTGTGTATTCTTCTCATGAAAGGCACTCAGGACTGCTGAAACAAATATCTTTAAAAATAGGAGTCACCAGATGTGTTTGAAATGAGCCTCCAAAGGCTGAAACACTAAGTTCACACACCATAACTTAGAGATATGAAATTTGAGCTTTCAATATTGGTCCCACCAAGCATGCCAGAAACTGTTGGTTACTCAAACATGCACCCGCATCTCAGATCTCGGAAGGGCTGATGTGTTTGAGACCACAATGGAACCGTCCCCAAGTTGTGGGACCTTGCGAGCTTGGGACGGATCTCCAAAAAATTCCATTCCTCTATCTACTTCTACTACTACTATTCCTAGTGTTAGAAGTAAAATATGCTAATGATGCCAAGGGACCAAGGATAGAAGGATAACATGAAAGGAAACTACACTAAAAGGTGATAGCACCAGAAAAGAGGGATGAACACTATCTATTTTGAGCGAGAATGAAAGGGAATGTGTGAAAGGAGGCTAGGCATGAGTAGCACAATGAAATACACATTCACCATATCGTTCTCATGGAACACAACTAAACATGGACTTCATGGGACCTGAAGTAGCACAACCAGCACACAATGCAAAAGAAGATGCAAGAGGAAGGAATGCAAACATGTTAGAATAGAGAATAGTCACAAAACGATGCTTTTATTACTTCCAGAAATGCACAGAGTTTATTTGTTACAATGATGAAGGAGGATGATCTCCACATGCAAGATCCAAACATAGAGGTCTCAGTAACTCAAAATACAGAAAATATGGAGTCCTTAGCAACATGCGTAAGGATCCAGAGTTTCCAACATAACAAATGAGCCTTGCTTTTACATTTATAGATGAATCCATGGAGTAAGGAGGGAAAAGGAGGGAAAACCTAAATTTGAAACACAACCACCAACAAGAAGTATTCAATGTCTACAAATCCACTTGGAAATCTATGAAGTATGCTTTCCCAAGCCTATTTGACGTGTTGAAGATAGAGGAGAGTGGATCATACCAAATTGGGTGGTTAGAGCAATCAGATCTTCTCATCAATGTTCAAAGAGACGTTTTCCCATTTCTCACCTACCAGATCCACCAAAATTTGAAATTTGAATTTCTGGCACTATAGTTGATGTCAACAGCTCTCTAAAAAGTCTAGACACATGCCAATTTGAGCTTTGTGGTAGAAGATAAGGTTTCTAGAAGATTTCAGATTCGTTGGCACACACAAATCATGTGGCATACGCAGGTTGGCTGAAATGGTGGCCAATTGTACAACTATTTGTCATTTCTACCATGTGTCACTTTATTGATTTGTTGTAAGGATTCGGCACCTTGTTGGTGTGTTTTGAATGGTTGTGCACGACACACTTAAGCATTTCATAAGATGATCTAGCATAGAAGGGCATGAGGGAAGGGTGCGTGGAGAAAACAAAGGAAGGTGCAGAGGGGCACGAGCGATGCACGTGGGGAGATGAGGAAAACTTGTGAGCAAAGAATGTATGGTTAAGGTACAACTATTACAGAGTAATGTGCATGGTGCACGAAGGGCCAAGGACTTAGTAGTAAGTGTGAGGTGCGTGGGATGGGAAAAAGATGACTAGGTAGAACGTGAATGCATGGAAGGTGGGCACAAGGAGAAGTGGAAGGAGAAAAGGAAAGGGGCACGCAAGTAAAATGCGACCAAGGGAATGTGCCAAATGATTTTGAGTGCATGCAATTCTTCAATGAATAACTTAGGGCCAGAATGTGTATGCAAGTTATCCAAATTGTTAAGAGAGCTATTTGGATAACATTTACAGCTTTGGATCGATAGGAATTTTCATTGAATATAATTATATTATATAGGTTGGAATATCCCTATCGAGCCAAGTGTTGCATTACATACCCTCGAGAGGGATCAAGCCTTATGTAGTTATCGTAAGATATATTCTTTATGAAATATAATTCACATCTATTTGTATCAAATAAAATTCTTAGCGAAAACTAAGTTGCATTACTTATTGAAAGGAATGACATAGCGGTCATTAGGCTCAATAGTTTCTTATTTTGAAAATAGTGATACATTAAAAAATAATGGTCTAGATTAGTGGCCGCTAGGATCTTACCATTACCTCTTGTCATTGCAAAAACAATATCTATACATCTTTGGATAGCTAGTGATTTTCATTTATTATAATTGTGTTATATTGGCTTGACTATCCGTAGCGGAGCTAATTGCTACACTGCATACCCTCGAGAGGGATCAAGACCTACCTAGTTCTCATAAGATATATTATTTGTAACACATAATTCACATTGATTTGTATTAAAGAAAATTCTTAGTGACAACTAAGTTCCATTACTTATTGAAAGGAATGGCATAACAACCATTAGGCTCAATAGTTTCTTATTTTGAAAATAGTGAATGAATAAGAAACAAAAATTATAAATCTTAGCAGATGTTGGGCTTCTCCTCAAATATCTAGCTATTATAAGTGAGTTGGAAAACCTATGGTGTCTCATACATTTCTGGAAAGGAATACAAGTAAATATTAAGGCTAGTGACCACTAGGGTTCACGTGGATAAATAAATGGATGGTAAAAAACATGTATAGTAGTTCATTAACACCTAATTAAATGAATAGCTTAGCGACCAATAAGACCTAACGCTTTATTATTTAAGAGGATGTGTTGGAATAGCAAATCATAACAAATAATGTAAAATGTAAATAAAACCACTAGAAATTTTATAAATTTCATGCCATGTGTCATCATTTTAGTGGGTACTTTTATTTATTTAGTAGTATTACAGATTTATATAGGTTTAAAATATGTATAGGTGTTTCTTTATTTAAATTTCATAATAAATATGTCAATTATATTGTTTCCTAACTTTCTGGTTGAAACTTGTCACGTGGCACATTTTAATTGGAGATTTATATTAAATTAGCACGCACTACATCTAACAATGTCGAGATCAATTTTGATAAAATTTGAAAATAAATGTGTGTATACATTTTTAGAATCTATTTCTTTTGTTTTCTTATAATATATATTTTATTACGTTTATATTAATATATGCTATAGATAATTAAAAATGGTTTTGTTTTAAAATATATATATTGTTTTGATATCCCGCACCTTTTCTTAATGAGGAGTAAATTCAAAATTGTGAATTCCCTCGCATTTGAGAGTATTGGAAATTTCAATACCTCGCACTTTTTCTTAATGGGGAAAGTTAATTTTTCATATCCCACACTTTTTCTATTTTTGAAATTTCTAACATGTAATTTTCCTAAAATTTATTAAATACCCCGGATTGGGGTTTTGTTTTTTCAGGTCTCGCATAAAAGTAGCTCGTGAAATCATAAACAATATAAGTAAGTCGTAGATTACAAGGCTAAGTACAAAAATCATGGCCATTGTTATAAGGGAAAAATGAGGCAATGATTATAATCTTGTTTACGAGAAGGCACATAAAGGATGTACATAAAGGAGGCTCACAAATGTGGCAAGCAAAACAGGTTGTGGATAGAATCGTGCAGATATGTGTTTTTGACGCAAATGCAGACATAGGTTTCAAAAATAACTAACTACAGAAATAATATCATATATTACTAAATCAAGTATTTATCACAAATATATATTATAGTAAATGTACACCTTTTTTATTGCAAGTTTGTTCAATCATTCTATCTTTGATTAGTTTAGTGTTTTTCATAAAGCGAGTTCACCCTTCTTTTCCCTACTAGATCGTGCTCCGCAATCCAACCCTACATTCTAGTTCCTTTTGATCACCTTGTCAAACCATCTTGTTCTTCATGAAAACACATTTTTGTTGTGCCCTAAAGTAAGAAAAAATAATCCCTTTTCAGCTCTAGTATTTCTCTTTGTTGAACACTTTCCCATTTCCGCCCTTCTATGTCTCTCTCTAGATTTTTTTATTCTCATTCCTACGATTTTTTTTCCCAATAATGATGGCATGTCACATAGTCACGTTTTTTAAATATTAATGGTTTGCGATCCAACGTATTTTTAGATATTTCTTATAACTACCTTTATCCGCTTATTTATTATGATGATTGAAATAAACCTGGGCAATTATTTCATTATACATTGTTTAGATGGTTTTTGCGTTGACATTCTGGGAAGATATTTGTGGTTAACAAAATGTTTTACAACTATACAACCATATTAATATTTCAATTGTATGATAAACATTTTCAAGTATATATGTTTTCCCATGTAGAAATAGTCAAATTTAATGTCTTTAAGCAAGTTAATTTTTGTACAATGAAAGGTAAACATATTATATATACACATAAATATTATTAAATATAAATTTTAATCACTATATATTCAAATTTATATTTCCTTTTATGCCCTCTAAGTCATGCCAAAAAATCACATGGCTTTGTAGTCACGACGATATAATTATTTATTTCGTCCGCCAATTTACAAAACCATAAATTTATTTCAAATTAAATGTGAAAACAAATATAATAAAATTCATTTAAAAACTAATTTTTAATATGATACGTATTATTGGCGAAAGATAGAGTGTTGTTATATATAATAATTCATGATTCTACAAGTATATGTATGTATATAAATGTAAACTCCAAATTTATTTCTTATCGTTTATAACTTTTCAATTTGATTTCTCCTATTAATATACACTCAATCATGAAAAAGGTGTATACCTAATAGTGGTCGCTTTAGGCTATAATTATTTTTGGATAAAACATGTGTTTAGCTTAGCGGTCACACGTCTCATTTATTTTTTGCTATAGATAACAAATTGTTTTCATTATAATTAATACTTGTATAGTTTCTCGCCACTAATCCAAGTTTTTAAATTGTCAAAAAAGTATTAAAAATTTTATTTAAATCTCATCAAAAATATAAATCTATGTATAATTGTATAACACATAGAAGGTTGATGTTTAGAGCTTAATGGTCTCTAGGTAAAGCCTCAAGTAAATAAGGAAGACAAATCTTGTTTTATGAAAACAAGATTTGTATACATTAGTTGAATTTATTGTTTGGATTTAAAAATTTGAAGTAAGATGTTTTGAGCTTAAGATGCTAGGCTATGCCACCAAATAATATTTGGAGACTAACGGTGGTTAGGATTTAACAAATTAGATTAAAATATTATAATCTTAGCAGCCGCTTAGATATGCCACGACATATTATTTGTAGATTACATTTGTTGTGCACTACCACAAGAGAGTATAATATTAGCGTTTATGTTACTGTAAAACATAATATTTTGAACTTTAGGACCACTAGCATTTAAAATATTAAAGAATGATATTTTTAGCTTAACGTCTATTAGGTTATGTTACAACATATTATTTGGAGATTAGATGTCACTAGGATTTTTAAAAAATAAGTAATATATTATGAGTTGAGCAGCCGCTAGGTTATGCCACAATAACATATTTGGATCTTAACGATCACTAGGAAGTTACAATTATTTTGAGTTTTGCATCTGCTAAGACACTACCAAAACATAATATTCAAAACATAGTGGTCACTAAGATTTAACAAATTTAAGTAAGATATTGCAAGCTTGGCATCCGCTATTAATGCCACAACATAATATTTGGATCTTAGCATTCACTAGGATTCAACAAATTAAATTAAGATAGTACAAACTTAGTGGTCATTTTCTACCGCAACAACATAATATTTCGAAAAACATTTCGATTGGATTTAACAAATTAAAGGAAGATAATTTGAGCTTAGTGGTCATAGTTTATGTAACAACATAATAAATTAATCTTAGCATTTGTTAGGATTTAACACATAATATTTAGGGCATAGAAGTCGTCATGATTTAATAAATCAAATAAGATAGTACGAACTTAGTGGCCACTATGTACTACAAGACATAATATTTTGAGCGAATGTTTCGACATGATTTAACAAATCAAGGGAAGATAATTTGAGCTTAGCGACTTTTAGTTTATGCAACGAAATACTAATTTAAGCTCAACATTCATTAGGATTTAACACATTATATTTGGAGCATAGCGTTCGTCAGATTTAACACATTAAATTAAGATACTAGGAGCTTAGTGGTTGTTAGGCTATGCTAAAACATAATATTTGAAGCTTATCGGTAGCAGACTTTAACAAATTAAATTAACATATTTTGAGCTAATCGACATCTAGGTACTTCAACAATATAATTTTTTGTTGAACATCTGTTAGGTTATGCCACAACATAATATTTGGATATTAGCAATTGCTATAATTTAACAATATAAAGTAAAATATTGTGATCTTAGTGTCCTAGCTACATTATGATGCAACATATTATAGTATGAACTTAGTAGCTTCTACGTAGCACCACAACATAATATTTCGAGCAAACATGTTGACGGGATTTAACAAATTAAAGGAATATATTGTGAGCCTAGCGTCCACTAGCTTTTGCCATAACAACATATTTGGAGTTGAGTAGTCACTTTGTAGTTTCGGATGTACAACTACTAAATGCATGTTTAGATAAGTATAAAATTTGAAATGTATACATGAAAATTTAATCAATTATAAATATTAATCTATTTATGTGTCATACATATTTCATTTCTTTCCCGTCTAGCTCAAATATTGCCACTTATGATTCATTGTGGTTCTTCCTTAATTATGGGTTGGTGTTGATCCGAGTCCACATGTAAAGTTACTTACTAAGTTTTTTTTTTTTGAAGGGCCTTTTGTATCATCTTGTTTGTTTTTCACATGAATGACTTCTTTGTAAATCTTGTAATCTATATCTATCTTTCCTATGTCCACAATTGGGTTTCTAAATAGCACACTATCTTTGTCAAGAAAAACTCGTTTAGGAATATTTCCTTTTTTGATTTCCTTTAGAGTTTCTATTTTTTTTTTTTCCTAGTTTTTGAGACAATATCAATGACATGTAAATTTTCTCCTTCATTTTCCTATGTTATTATCCTTTGAAAATTAACCAAGAATTACTTAAGCGATATAGAAAACTCTTCACTAGAAACCAATTCATGGTTTCCCTTAAATACTTCCATGATCGAGGCTTCTGTGAAAATTTTATTTCCTCTCAAAATAATGTCATTAAACCGGAGAGATAGTTTTCTTACTGATCATTCAATTCCCTTAGTATTTCCTTGATATAATTAGCATATATCTAGCATATACCAATATCATCCATGGTTATAATTTAAGGGTCTTTACAAATGTCTTCTTCAATGACCTTCCCCATATATTAATTTTTTGCATCCATCTCATGGCTTTGATGATATTTTTGGTCTTCTTCAGGTAGGCTTGTTCCTTCACCTTTTCCTCATTGAATTTCTTTATATCATTATACAGGGACATGCAATGCCTCTTCTACATCAAAACCATACCTACAAGAATCGTTGCCTTTAATTTATTTTTAAGCTCATCATTTCTAGCACATACACGCTTCACTACTTCTATGGCTAATTCATTTGTATTCCTTATCAAGGATTTTGGATATTCCTCATATTACATCACTTGGGAGCCTTTGGATTTTGATTTCTTTGCAAGAGAGAAGAGGTCTTCTGAAGTTTCATATCAAAAAATGGCTTGTTGTTTTGAAATTTTCTTTTTGGTTATCCTTTTCAAGGTTCCCGTCCTTGGATTAAATTCAATGTTTACTAAGGGCTTTTCTTGCCTCCTAATTTGGTTGTTCTTTATGAATAATTATGGATTTCTCAACCCAATATTGTCTCGCTTCATGTGGAGTGGAGGGAGAAGATTGATATGGTTGCCTTGGGGCTGCGATGGCTAAAATTTTAGTTTTTATAGTCTCTTCTTCTTCATCTAAAGAAGATAAGTCAAACACCACCAAATTTGTTGCTTCATTTGGCACAGGCTTGACTTCTTGAACCTCAGATATAGTTTCAATTGATGGAGAAAAGGGAGCACATGGATTTTCTAAAGGTTCCAAATAAAATGTTTCCTTTCTCTTTGTAGCCTCCTTTTTAATAGTTCCTCTCAAAGGAGGAATTTCCTAGTATTCTTCATATTCTTATTAACAAGGCTATATTTTGTTTGGGTAATCCATACCCAGTCATTAGCATCATTCTTGTGTGCATGGATATATTTATATGTCCTCTAAGTGACTATAGGTTCTTGGAAACCATTTTCATGCAATCATATTGCTTTAGAGGGTGTTGGAGGAGATGTAATGAATTTCTATGGGACAATGCATCTTTCAAATCAGGACACCTATTAAATTTCCTGCATCTCATAATGACTCGGAGGGGAATGTGTTTTAAGATTCTTCTCTTTGCACTTTCTAGTAATATCATTGCAAATTTGATATGCCACCTCTTGTTTTTCCAATTTGTCATGCACATAATATGGAAACTGAAAATGAGGTGTAAGGAGCCCCTCGATCATGATAATTGTATATTCTAGATAGAAGAATATAGCTCCCATTTTCCTTATGGAAGTGAGGATGTCAACAGATATTCTAGGTGTCATTGTTTCATGTAATTTTTGGTAGAGAGAAGGATACAAATAAGTGCATATATCTTGAATATGGTATCTAAACCAATTGGAATACAAGTCTAGATATATTTTATTTAGCTTGAAATGGCATGAAAGAATCCATTTTTCCAAAATTATAAACAATTGAGATCACCACAGACTACATCAAGAAGATAGGAAACCATGTAAAATCATTTCCCATTGTCCACAAATTATTTCTTTGGCTCACTAAATTGTTCACGAGGGCCATGCTAATACGGAATCCTCTTCTAAACCTTTTAATAAGGATATCAATCAGATGAAAATCATCCATATTATTTATTGGGTCCATGGACCAACTCTGTAAAAGAACTATTATTTTCATTGTGGCCATGTAGGAATCAACTATATCTATATTATACAGGGTGTTTGGCTCTGTAAATTTATAATTACATATATATGCATGCCCAAAGATAAAAACCTAGTATGTTTTTCCACGATTTAGAAAATAAGGTCCACTCCTTGACTTGGAAAGAATTAGATAGGAAGTGATCAGTTTTAGAAATGGAAGAACCTATGGTTTAGTGGAAATTGAATGGAGACTAGCTCTCTTTATTTCCATTATGTATCGGGACCTTAGGATTTGATCTTTTAAGATACCCTTTTTGTCTATGGAATCTACATCAAGACTTTCATCTTGGACTATGGAAAAAATAGTTGAGTAATGTTGAAATTCATGATTTAAGGTAGCTAGAGTAAACATGTTATCTCTAATTACTCGGGTGTCCTCATAGAAATATAAATAAACATCTAAGCTTGATAGTGTTGGTTCTCCCACCATGTTGAAAAATTATAGGTCCATGAACGCTGCATATATCATCAACATAAATAAATACTTGATCCAAATGACGTACTTGGATTTATAGCAACACCCTTATGTCTCTTATTTTGAATATTTGGTTAGATTAAAAACTCATTTGGTAAATAAATGTAAGAAGTTTTGATCCTAACAATCACTAGGGTCAGCCATAACGAAATATTTAGAGCTTAGTAGTCACTAGGAATTGTTTCAAGACAATTATTAATGTAATGAGAAAAGCACGAAGTACATGCACCTTGAGGGGTCAAGAAATACATATTTTTATCCTTTCATTCATTAGGCATCATTCACAAAAAATCTATAAATGCAATGAGAAAATTCTGAAAATACATGCACTCTTGAGGATTCAAGACATACGTAATGTAAATCAAATCCTAGCGATCGTTGAGTTCATTCAAAATGAAATATTTATAGCTTGTTCGTATCTAGGCATTAATCACTGGACAACTATTATTGCAATGAGAAAAATTGCACTAATACTTGCACTATTAAAGGTTCAAGACATATGTAATTTTGATCCTAGCGGTTGCTAAGGCCAACCACAAAGAAATATTTAGAGTTAAGTGATTGCTAGGCATCATTCATGGTAAAATTATTCATGCAATGAGAAAAGTATGGTGATACATACATTATTGAAGGGTCAAGAAATATGTAATTCTCATCCCAATTGTCGCTACGATCAAACACAACGAAATATTTATATCTTAGTGGTTTCTAGGAATCATTAACAAAAAATATATTTATGCAATGAGAAAAGTCTGGAATACATGCACTATTGAGGGGTCAAGGCATATGTATTTCTATTCCTAGCAGTTGCTAAGGTCAGAAAAAATGAAATATTTAAAGTGTAGTGGTCACTAAGATCATCCTCGATAAAATATGTTGAACTTAGTGTTCACTAGGCATCATTCACTGGACATCTATTATTGAACTAAGAAAAGTGTTGCAATACATGTTTTCTTAACGGGTCCATCTTCACTTATCTCTAATTAGTTTTTTATAGGGATGTGTATACCTCACCTTAATTATTTATGATTTTACTTTATTAGCTAGACTATCCATAGCGGTGAAAGGAATGATAACCGAGATCGTACTTGCTAAGAACACAGATGCTAATCAAACACCACAATCAATAAGATGAAAGCAATTCACCATAATAGCTTTACATAAAACCTTTGCGAATAAATGAGCAGCAATATCATATATTATAATGGAACTCAATGCAATACATTGAGAATGGGCCTTTCTTAAATAGGCAAGGAACAAAAATCTAAGAACTAGTCAAGGTCGTAGATCAAGCCATAAAAAAGGAAATAACTAGTCAAGACCATAGATTTAGGAGAGAACTCAGACATCAAGGATCTAGTCAATACCATAGATCAAGGAAAGAACTAGTCAATACCATATATCAAGGAAAGAACTATACCTGACAACTAGATAATATCTCTTAATATCTAAATAAGATAAAATAAATATCCACACACATAAGTGGGTGAGGATAAATACAATAAAGGTAAATAAAGTACCTAGGTGAACATGAGCTAAGGTAAATACCTACTCTAACACCCCCCCTCAAGTGAAGCAAGGGGCTAAAATAGAAGTGGCATGTCCACAATATGAGTCCCGGTAATTAGGCCTGATGAGGTACTCATGTACAATAACTGGGAAAAAGGGACACCACAAGGTACCCAAAACCAAGAATGTAAAAAGTAAAGAGAGTAAAGACCCACTCCAAGGCTTCCCAAGAAGCTCGTGCAAATGCTTGAAGAGGTTTGGTGTGCACCATGTTCTAAATCCATTGCTTGATCACAAAACTCAAAAATAATTGACACTGGTTTCACTAGAATAGCTCCATACAAGGAGACTGTCAATGGAGTGATGTCAAAAGTAAAAAAACACCAAACATAATTCGATCAACTACTGCAAATAGGTGTGCCATGATCCAAGAACAAAAAACAAAGCAACAAGGTAAGGACAAAAAATCCAGTGTCACAATCCAAGAAAAGCCAAGGTAACAAGGCAAGTACAATAAACTTGAAGAAGTAGGATCAGCACCATACCCTCCCATACTTTGTTGATGGGTGGAGTGTACGCTACAAATCTGTATGAGTTTAAAAACAACTACTTGAACACTAAAAAACTAACACTGGAATGCACCAAAATAGATCCCCCATAAGAGATACTGTCAACATGCCAAAAGTTTCAAAATACAGATACAAAATCTCTCAACAAATAAGAGAGATACACTACACCTACTAAAGAAAAATTCTCAAAACAAGAATTATCACAATGCATAAGGTATAGAAAGTGGAGCAAGAGGTTGAATGGTGGAGGAGTCATGCCTGTAGAGTCCTCTTAATGAATTCTTATGTCGTCACCACGAGTGATCATATATCCACCCCAAATCAACATGGATGGATGAAGAAGATTCTTGCATATGACTTGGTGTAAAATGCACAATGGGTGCATGTAAAAGAACATCAGAATGTGTGTCAAGTTGATCATGTCTGAAAGCTGAAATCTTAGGTTTCTCAAGCCTGAGTGAAGGTGCATAACTCATGTGTTGCTCATGATCCTCAGAAAGAGTCAAGCGAACAAAAAATGAGCTCTATAAATGTGTGATCCTAATGAAGTATCTTCTCGAAAATCAATGTCATAACGATAATTACACTTAACATGTGGAACAGAGAAACGATATCCTGTGAATGTCTCACAATGACTCCGCTAGTGAGACCCATAGAATAGAGCATGCAAGAAATGAATGCATGTGGTATGCTTCTCAAAAATCCATGCAATGAAAGGTAATTAGGATACACAACATGTGGTACCTGTAATATGCACATATGTGGAAGAGCATGCAATGAATGAAGCTTCATAGGTGTATGAGCATCAAGAGCAGGAACATACTCAAAGACCGATGTATCAATGTCGGTGGGTTTAGGAGCAATAGCTGCAGTGGACTAGGAGCATGGATATGGCTGTCCACAATATGATGGTGGTGTTGTAGGATAGCAAGTTTTTCTACAGGAAGTGTATAATTATATACTTATCGTGAATGAGTGATTGTAGAAGAGAATTTTTCTTCTTGAGAGATCTATTTTCTTCCACAAATTTTGCAATATCCTCTTGAAGTCCACACACTTCAGAGAAAATCATATCATTCTCAGAATCCATGATAGATATAAAATGTAACTCCCATAAGTTTAGGACGTCGGGCTCAGCTGAAATTGCGTCCACAATTGATTACAACACTCCTCCATATTTGTCACTTTATAATTATAGTGCAAATCTCAAAATAAATATTACAAAATAAAACTTACATACAGATGTCATGTACAAGGTAAGAATCTCCTGCTCTAATACCATGAAAGGAACGATAACCAGATTGTACCAAGCTAAGAACACAGATGATAATCAAACACCATGATCAATAAGATGAAAGAAATTTGCCGAGATAGCTTTACATAAAACCTTTGGAAATAAATGAGCAACAATATCTTATATTATAATGGAACTCAATGCAATACATTGAGAATGGGCCTTGCTTAAATAGGCAAGGAATAACAATCTAAGAACCAGTCAAGGTCAAGATCAAGCCATAAAACAAGGAAATAACTAGTCATCAAAGAACTAGTCAAGACCATAGATTTAGGAGAGAACTAGACATCAAGGATATATTCAATACCATATATCAAGGAAAGAACTAGTCAATACCATATATCAAGGAAAGAACTATACCCGATAACTAGATAATATCTCCTAATATCTAAATAAGATAAAATAAATATCCACACACATATGTGGATGAGGATAAATATAATAAAGGTAAATAAAGTACCTAGGTGAACATGAGCTAAGGTAAATACCTACTCTAACAAGCGGAGCCAAGTGCGCACTACATACCCTCAAGAGGGATAAATCCTTATGTAGTTCTCATAATATATATTATAAGTTATTGAAAGGAATATATAAATTACACATTTTAATGATAAATGAAGTCTCAAAAGTCATGGAGGTCTCTGATTAGTCGGTAAAAACGTTAAATATTGCCAAATCTCCTAGGATACTCTTACAACATCATGATGATCGACTCATGATGCATATGAGTACCCAAGTAGCTTCTTCAATCATAAAATTCTTTGTCCCTCTACGCAGAGTACTTATTGTCTTATTTTGAAGGAATTTATTTCGTATGCATACGTCTTTTTCTTGGTAGTATAGGTGATCTTGAATTGTAACTCCTATGTGACCATTACAATTTTAAAACTAGAGAAATTGTCAAGAAGAGAAAACCTCTTCAATCATGTTACTATTTGCATCAATTTATCCATATTAAACATGGTATAATGTGTTTAAATATAATTATCACACTATTTATAGTGTTAATATGAACATACAGACTCAAACCTATGTATAATCTCCCTTGTCATTAAATATCATAATTTCCCAAGATATTAAATCTCCCAATTTTCACATGCTTCCACCTTCCACTAAAAACAAATAAGGAATAAATTCCCTTATCTCACTTACCTCAATCTACATGCAAATTAATGGTCCTTTTTGGCTCTTATCAAGATCTTTAGTAAAAAAACTTTCATCACATTTATTAAAGTCGGATTAAGAAAGAAAACCTTGTCATCTTATAATTTTTAGTGTCGATATATCATTAGTTTATTTAACTAAAACACCCATAGCCTGTAATTTTAGTTTGTAATTTTTGCATGTGTTTTTTTCGAACTATCAAGTCAATGACAAAATCTCAAAATCTTGTTTATCCTATGTTCTTAAATTGTAGGTTTTATACTTCTTTGATTAACCTTTTTCTAGAAGGAACCTACAAAGACTGAACCCTTTATATTTTCTCCTTTTCCATCACATATATCTTTATATAAATTTGTATTTCCCACAATTTCCTTATGTAAGCAAACAATTATTGTAAACAAGAAAACAATTACTTGTGTTTTTTAGTCTCTTAATATCAAATTTACTAAGGAAACTTTACATACAACCTCATTAAGAAAAAATAAAATATGTCATCTTCTAGAAGTTACTATCATTATTTCATTACTTTAGTTTAATTTATAATGAAATCTCTAGAGAAACCTCCCGATAGTGGTCCTAAAGTTCACTTTAGTTTAATTTTCTACAAAATCCCTAACTCAACAAAATCCATTTTCCTCGGTATTTTCAACAACACCCATTTTTTTGCTTTTAGAAATCATTGTTGTCCATGTCAGGTATTTTAGGAAACATTTCTCAACCCTCTTGCAAAAAAAAATCCCATAACATGTTTTTGTATTTCTTGCAAGCACGGTATACACATATTTCGCAAATCATTTAAATGACAAAATGATGCCAAACCCTTATAATTGATAACTATTTGTTAAAAATCATGAAATAATATGGTATCATGGATATAATTGACTATTGGAAGCACACAAAATAGTTTTTTTTAAAGGCTACAGAAAATTCCACATTTACGCTTTTCAAATAAATTGAATGAAGAAAGGTGAGAACACATACCAATTTGTGAAACCTTGATGAAATCAAACCCTTCTCAGAAGTTTCAAATCAAACCATGATCATATTTTCCAAATGAACTAAGTAGTGTGGTTACGCAACTACTCTCGCCAAAAAAAACTTTAGTTTCTAAAATATATACTAAAAATGACAATCTATAGGGATATAGAACCTGACACTTCCAACCGCCACTTTCTTTGGTGCACGAATTACAAAAGACGTGTGTATGATATTATATTACTTTAGAGAAATGGCTATCAAAAATAAAAAAATTTCAAATGGCACACATATTTCGAATAGTGCACTGAATTTCAAATGGCACATTTTACATTGTTCGGTTTAGTAGCTAATTAATGTTGAAGGAACCACAATATTAACTATATATGCCACACACCAATAGAATTAAATTTTTAAGAGAACGGGTAAAATCTACAAAATTATTATTTTATCTTGTTTTGCATCATCTTGCCCAATATAATAGCGGAATTGTATTGTGGATGAGAATAATTTCCAATATTATCATCAAAGAAGGGCACCATGATCATTTTCAATATTATCATCTATAAATTACATAGTGAGTATATAAGTATTCCATACTTTGAATCTACTTCCAATGATATGTGGTGCAATTGATGTCAAACAGATTAAATTATCATATTGTCTCGAACAAAAATATACATGTTTACCGACATCATTTTTAAAGTGTTTTGTTGCACAAATAGTATTTTGGGATGTGTGTGTCAATGCTCCTAGTGGTGCCCATGATGTTGATCATTGGAATTGTTCTGAAATAAAAATAAGAATGAAAAATAGAGAAGTATTAGCATCACCAACATTCCAAATTGAAGGAAGCATTATCTATCCCCAAATTATAGGGGATTCTGCATATCCTTTTTCTCCTCACATAATATATACCATATTTTATAATTGGTTGTATGATGTAATACTATGTTATTATGGTTTAAAAAATTGTAATTTACCTGGGTAAAAAGACTTGCAATTTGAAGTTGTACATCCAATATTTTCTCCATTCACTTACTCTCTTGTTCCATTTTTTCATGCTCAAGTTGAAGTCTTCCCTACTCAATTTATTTCATTATCTAAGTGAATAGATCCATGTTATTCTCCATTATCTCTTTCAAATCTCCATAAGAGTTTATTTTTCTCTTTACATGTTTGCATTCAATTCCACTTTTATTCAAAGGGGTTTCTTGGTTTACTCCTTCAACATTTTCATTTTCAATGTTAAGAGAAGGGATTTCGATTTCCCTTTCATGTCTTTTTTTTTTTTTTTTAGAAGTGGGAGTGCTTATATTAACTCATTATTTTCCATTAAAACCTCCCATAAGACCAATAACCTTGGGTGTTTTCCCTATAATTAAAGCCATATCTTCATAGAAACTCCATGATGAAGGTGTTTCCCCTATTGTGTTTTCCAATTATTTCTCTTCTTGAAGGTTTTCTTCAACTTGTTCAACTTGTATTTGCATTGCATCCCAAAGATTTTTTTCCATAAACATGGTTTAAAGCATCTACTACTTTATCCCAATGTTTCTTGCCAAGATTTCATGGTTTAAATCTTCATACACCTCTTCAAATTTTGAAATCAATGTTTTCATAGAAGGTTTTGTTAGGTTGTGGCCCTTGTTTTCATGTGTGAAAGTGTTGAAGACTGCACACTAAGAGTACTATACACTTTTCAAGTATCTCACCGGGGCTCGGGGCTAGGTCGAGCCCCAAGCGGGGGTCCGGTGGCGAGTAGCCCACAGTAGCAAGGGTTCGGGCGCAACCCAAAAAAAAATTGGGCCTTAAAACGTGCCCGATATATCGAAACATGATTTTATCATATGGGCGGGATTTTGACCCATAGGTTTATGGGACGGTTTTTTCCCATGGTTTTGATACCTGACACGTTTTGTAAAACTGCTTAAGCAGTTGTCTATTTATATGGTTTTCTGCATATGATAGAAGTAAGAAAAACATTGCAAATGTGCTTTGAATTCGGGTGTGAATTTTGTAGAGTTTTTTAAGCATAGCTCCAAACAGATCTGGGTATTGTATTGAGAGAATGGTGGCTTGTAATAAAATTTGAGCAAGTGATTCTTGGTGGACGTAGCCCAAATTGGGTGAACCACATTAAATATTGTCTCTTTGTGTTGTGTTATTTTATTCTACACTTTTATTTGAGATCTGTAATATTTTATGCATATTAGTTTCTATTGTTACGATTCTGTGAGGGATTATTCCACATATTTTATCCCTTATTCCCTAACAATTGGTATCAAAGCCTGGTTTGGTTTGTTGAAGTGTTGAATTGCAGGGAAAGTTTTATCTTGAGTGGGAGTTGTGGCGATGATGGAAGATATAGGATTGATAAATTCAACAGGGAAGAATTTCATTCTTTGAAGATGCAGATGGAAGATTACCTTTATCGAAGGATCTTTATACTCCATTGTCCGAGAAGGTGAAAAACCCTTGATCATGATAGATGTGGAATGGGATTTGCTTGGATAGGAGGGCACTTGGGACAATTTGGTTGTGTCTTTCATCTTCGGTATTATTTAATGTTTTAAAAGAAAAGACTACAAAAGAACTGATGGATGCATTAGGGAAGTTGTATGAAAAACCCTCTGTCTCTAATAAGATATTTTTAATGAAAAAGCTATTTAATATGAATATGTCTGAGAATGGTTCAGTAGCAGATCATCTAAATGATTTTAATACGGTTGTAAATATGCTAGCTTCAGTTATAATAGAATTTGATGAAGAAGTTAGGGCTTTATTAGTTATGTGTTCTTTACCTGAGAGTTGGAATAGTCTGGTAATGGCGGTAAGCAACTCGGTTCCTGCTAACTCAAAGTTTAAGTTTGAGGATGTTGTAGGGGTGATTCTAAGCGAGGAAATGCGAAGAAAAATCTCTAGTGAATCTTCTACTTCAAGGAATGCTTTGACAATGGAAACTAGAGGGAGACAGAAGAATAGAGGAAATCGTGGAAAATCAAAGGATCAAGTAAGGTCAAAATCCAAAAGCAAGATAGTATGTTAGAACTGTGGAAAGTCTGGGCATGCAAAGAAGGATTGTTGGGAGCTTTAGGACAAGAAGAAAATAAGGAGGCAAATGTGGCAACGGGAAATGTATGTCAGGATGCTTTGATTCTTTCTTTGCATAATATTACTGAATCTTGGGCTTTAGATTCCTAGGGCTTCTTTCCATACTTCTCCACATAGGCATTATTTTTTTGATTATGTTCAAGGAGATTTTGGGCATGTTTTTCTTGGTGATGATGAGCCTTGCATCATAGTTGGAAAAGGTTCTGTTTAGGATAAGATGTAGAATGGGAATACTTGGTTATTGAAGGATGTCAGACATGTGCCTACATTAAGACAAAATTTGATATCGGCAAGGCGGTTGGGAAGTGATGGTTGTACTGTGATATTTACAGTGGACTCTTGGAAGGTTACCAAGGGTGCTCTTGTGGTGGCAAGAGGTAAGAAGGTTGAAACCTTGTATTTAACCACTTATAGCACTAATTTTTGTAATATTTTGGCTTAAGTAGATTTAATATTGTGGCACTATAGGCTCGGTCCTATGAGCCATAAGGGCATGGAGATCATAAAGAAGGATTTTCCTGGATATACGAAATAGATTTTGAGTTTTTGAGGACTGCATATATGGGAAACAAAAGTGAGTAAGGTTTCTCAAGGTTGGACCTACAAAGAAAAGAGTAAGTTAGAGCCGGTGTATTCGATGTGTGGGGGTCAACTCGTATCATCTCTTGGGGTTCAACTTATTATGTTACTTTTATTGATGATGTAATAAGGAAATTTTGGGTTTATTGTATTAGAAACAAATCTGATGTATTTGACACTTTTGTTAAATGGAAAGCCTTGGTAGAGAAAGAAACAGTCTTAAGCTAAAATGTCTCATGTCAAATAATGGAGGGGAGTATTACAGCAATGAATTTGATGATTACTTGTTCTAAGAATGGAATCTGTAGGGAAAAAAGATGGTTCCAAGAACTCCGTAGCATAATGGGGTATCGAGAAAGGATGAACACGAGAAAAATAATGGAATGTTTTAGGAGCATGAGGTTACATGCAGGATCGCCTCTTTATTTTTGGGCGAAGAGTGAGCACGGTTGTGTACTTGATAAACAGAGGACCCTCAAATGCCTTGGATGGAGGCATACCCGAGGAGGCTTGGTATGGTAATAAAGTTGATTATTCGTTTCTTAGAGTCTTTGGATGTGAGGTGTTTGTTCATATAGATAAGGATGATAGACCAAGATAGAGGCTAAGTCATAAAAATGTACTTTCATTGGTTATGGTGGTGATGACTTTACATATAAATGTTGTAGTATTAAGGACAAGAAAATCATTCGATCTAGGGATGTGGTCTTTAATGAGAAAGTCATGTATAAGAAGTAGTTACAGGAAAACAGTAAGAATCCAAGAAAGAATATGTAGTAATAGAGGATCTTCCGATGGAAAAGTGACACATGAATCAATTGAGGAACCTCCTCAACAGAACCCCAAACTCCTATATTGAGGAGGTCTTCTAGGGTAAGAAGAGAACCTAAACATTTTTCTCCTTCTCTTTATTATTTATTACTCACTGATAGTGGAGAGCCAGAGAGCTTTGATGAAGCAATGCAGTAGATGTCAAGAAGAAGTGGGAGCAAGCCATGGATGAGGAGCATCAGGATCTCATGGAGAACCAGACATGGGATTTGGTGAAGCTACCCAAAGTTAAAAGAGTATTACGAGAACAAGTGGGTGTTCGAGTCAAAGAGAAAGAAGGAGGCAAGAAAAGATACAAGGCTCAGTTGGTGGTCAAGGGGTTTGCAAAGAAAAAAGGTATAGATTTTGATGAGATTTTTTTCTCGTGTAGTTAAAATGACTTCTATTAGAATTGTTCTAGGAATAGTTGTAGCAGAAGACTTGCACTTAGAACAGCTTTATGTAAAGACTAAATTTTTCCATTATGATTTGGAGGAGGAACTATATATGCTGCAAACCAGAGGGCTATGAGGTAAAAGGTAAAGAGGAGATGGTGTGCAAACTGAAGAAGATTTTGTATGGCTTGAAACAAGCTCCACGTCAATGGTATAAGAAATTTGATAGCTTCATGATGGAGCAAGGTTATATTAAATGTCATTCTGACTATTGCATGTATACAAATAAATTTGAGGATGATAGTTATATTATCCTATGTCTATATGTGGATGACATGTTGGTTGCAAGGTAAAAACATGCAGAAATAAAAGTACTCAAGAAGCAACTAAGTGAATCCTTTGCTATGAAGTATTTGGGGGATAGCCAAACAAATCCTTGGTATGAGAATATCTTGGGATAGGAAGGAATGGAAACTGACTTTATCTCAAGAAGAGTACATTAAGAAAGTCTTGGAAAGGTTTAATATGTAGGATGCTAAACTAGTTGGGACTCCTTTGGCAAGCCATTTCAAGTTATCAAAGGAGAAGTGTCCCAAGATAGAGAAGGAAAGAAACCAAATGTCCAAGGTATCTTACTCATCAACAGTTCACAATTTGATGTATGCCATGGTGTGTACTAAGCTTGATATTTCCCATGCAAAGGGGGAGTAGTGAGTAGATATATGAGTGATCTAGGCGAGATCACCGACAGTGATAAAGTGGATCCTTCGTATTTGAGAGGGACCATGGGAATAGTTTTTGCTACAAAGGGATCGAAAACCCTCTGTGTGGTTATGTAGATTTAGATATGGTTGGAGATGTAGAGATCAGGAGGAGCACAATAGGTTATGTTTACACTGTAGGGTGGGACAACAAAGTGAGTCGGATTTCACGACTACATAAGCTGGTGGCTTTTTCAACCACAAAGGTTGAGTATGTTGTTTCCACAGAGGCAAGTAAAGAAATGATTTGGTTACAACAATTGCTTGAGGAGTTGGGGCATAAGTAGGAGGAAGGAAAGCTACATAGTGATAGTCAAAGTGCTATACACCTAGCTAAGAACTCTACTTTCCACTCTAGGACGAAGCATATATAGTTAAGGTACCATTTCATCAGGACAGCTTTGGAGGAAGGGAAGTTGAAGCTGGAGAAGATCCATACCAATCAGAATTCTGCAGACATGATGACCAAGGTGGTCACAAGGTAAAAACTGAAGTTGTGTTCAGCTTTGGTTGGTCTTCACGAAAACTAGTGAAGGGTTGAGAAGCTTGCTCAAAGGAAAAATAGTCTCCAAGTGGGAGATTGTTAGGTTATGGAGCATGTTTTCATGTGTGAAAGTGTTGAAGACTATACACTAAGAGTACTATACACTTTCATGTATCATCGCTTTGGGTTTAGGGTCGAGCCGGGCCCCGAGCGGGGTCCGGAGGTGGCAGCCCCGAAAAAAAAATTGGGCCTTAAAACGTGCCCGATATATCAAGAAACGTGATTTTCTCATATGGGTGGGATTTTGACCCATAGGTTTATGGGACGGTTTTTTCCATGGTTTTGATACCCACGGTTTTGTAAAATTTCTTAAGTAGTTGTCTATTTATATGGTTTTATGCATATGATAGAAGTATGAAAAACATTGTATATGTGCTTTGAATTTGGGTGTGAATTCTGTAGAGTTTGTTGAGCATAGCTCCAAACAGATCTGGGTATTGTATTGAGAGAGTGGTGGCTTGTAATAAAATCTGAGCAAGTGATTCTTAGTGGACGTAGCCCAAATTGGGTGAACCACGTTAAATACTGTCTCTTTGTGTTGTGTTATTTTATTCTGCACTTTTATTTGAGATCTGTAATTTTTTTGCATATTAGTTTCTATTGTTGCGATTTTGTGAGGGATTATTCTGCATATTTTATCCCTTATTCCCTAACTGTGTTTTAGCCAAATCTCTTCTTTGTATTCTTTCTTCAATCCTTATTTGTTTTATCACTATCATATACATGAGTTATTCAAATTGTTTCTTCCATTTTTGAATCATCAACAATATATGGAGTATTTATATCTATTTTTAAATGTGGAATGTAATGACCTAATTTTTGTGTTCCCCTTATATTTTCTTACAAATTTAAGACATTATTTCCATCAAATCTCTACATGTAGAAGTCCTTTTCATGGCAGTTTATTAGTTGTGTTGAAAAACCCATATTGTCTTCAAAGTTTCTTGGAGTGGATTTGAGACCTTGGGATTGGATACATGAAAACAAGCAAAATGGTGATTTTTCCATGTCCTGCAAAATTATTAGTTACATATTTTATCTAAACTTCATTTCATTTTTCATTTTTCAATAATATATATACAACAGGTGTTGTGCTTTGTTATTTCACAGAATCAAAAATATGGAGAAACATTGAAAATTGGTTTATGGGTTACCTAATAAAAATGAAATATTTACATTCATTGTGAAATGGGTGTACAAAATGAAATTATTCAAAATAGAATAACAATGCTTTACCTCTTTTAATTTTTTGTAAATTTGTTCTTCACCCATTTGTATATGTGCTCCCTATTTTGGTGTTGTCACCTTCAAAATGGGTATACACTTTTCAATTTTATTGCATTGAAATTAACACATTGATAGAGCTTGCGTGGATTAAAATTTCATATTGTGCCACTCAACATTAAATATAGAACAAAAAAATTAAAAAATACTTTCAAATGGAGGATTTTACATTATTCGGTTTAATGGTCAATTTTATTTTATTTTTGTCGAGGTTACCTAGGGAGAGGGCCCTATCCCTTTGTGGCATCACCAGCCCACACCATTCATGGAACCATATAATGATGGAATTTCAAGCTCTCGGCTAGCCCATGGATTAAACCACATTATCGTGGTACCCTATCACAAGGGTATCAAAACCATCAGTAGTAGGCCTCCTTAACACGAAGCCGAGATTCGAACCTTGAACCTTCCAATTACTAGAGACCCAAGGACCGTTATACCACTACCCATTGGATGGTTTAATGGTCAATTAATGTTGAGGGAACTACAATATTAATTAGCATTTGACCTTACAAAAAAGTGTAATTGGTATTGTAACGAATTAAGGTAAGAATTTAATAATTTAATTTTAATGTATGAAAACTAAATTTTGACATTGTTTGAAACTTAAATTTGACATACATAAATTTAATTTAAATTTAGTTACTATTGACAATTATTAATAATAAACTACGTAGAAAGGGTTACTTCACTCAATATTGTAGACAATTATCAATAACAAACTTATATTGTTAAAATACTATCTAAGATATAAAAACCTAAGAAATAATTAACACTCATAATTGAATCAAAGTATATAGCACCACCTTTATTCAAATAAAGACTAAACTTGAACTTTGTACCATCAAATAAACATACCTATATAATTAGAGAGTAAAATACAATAACAAATTACTTTGACACAATATTAATGGCCCTAAATATTTTCTAAACTTAAATTGGAAGACATTGCACTTTTCATTAGTGTGAGTAATAATTTTATAAATAGTTGTCTTCAATATTATTGTGTGTACGATAAAAATTTAAGTCCCATCGACCACTAGGCTAGACAACTTTTAACTAGAATGGTAAGTTAAAATATTAGTGATTTCCCTTCAAAGTGAGAGTGATCGCAAATCCAAGTGTGAATTCTCACACTTTGAGGTGCGATCGATAGCACTTAGAAGTGTGAGTGCTCACACTTCCAGGTGCGAGTCCTCGACTCGCACTACGAAGTGCAATCACTCGCACATCGAAGTGCAAGCATTCACACTTGGAATTGTGATCACTCAAACTTTTAAGTGTGATCACTAACTTTTGACCTGTCATTCTAGTCAATATTTGAGTTATTACGTGTACGAGAAAACTTTAAGTCCCAACGGCCACTAGGCTAGACAACTTTTGAAATCCATACACTATGTGTTTTATGGATAAAAAGATACACATAGTAGCAGGATCTAAGAGTCTAATACAATGTGTTATATGGTCAAATAGGAGCACTAATATGGTCAAATAAGAGCCAAATTCTCCATATGTTCAAGATTTAGATTAAATGAGGTTTCAAAGATGTTCATATAAGATGTATATTTTTTTCTCATTGTGATTTCAAATATTTGTTTTAACCTTAGAATTATTATTGATATTTTTCATTGTCAAATTCTCCATAGGTTCAAGATTTAAGTGTCCTCACTACTAATTTTCTTTTTTATGTATGGATATAGTTGAAAATGAACTTTGTTTTTGAAGAAGGATCACATGTGGATTTACTATCCAAACGTGTGAAATTTATGGATGGGATAGTTTATCCATCTAGAACTACACTATATTACGAGACATGGGGTTTAGTTTATTTTTGTCATAATAAGTATTGTATTCAATGGAAGAGTGAGACTTTCATACACAATTGATGATTGTGAAACCTTGGAAGAAATTGAAAACAAGGGATACTTTATCCCATGGGAAAGGAAGAAAATGATTAAGCATGTGATTTCGAAGCTTCGCATGTGGGGTGATGGCATTCAAAACATCATGAGTAGTGACTTGGAGGATACATTTGATGAGGATGAGGGTTTGAATTCTAATAGTGAAATCCATTGTTTCACAACTCCTAAAGACATGGATGAATTTGCTACAACCTACGTGGTGCTAAAACATAAGTGTGCTCCGAAAGAAGGTGACATAGTTAAAGGGTTTATATCCTAGTACAAGAAGAACATGTGATTTTGGGAGAAGTGTTAGGACCCACACAGTTTTTGGTTTTAATGGAGAAGATTATAACTACATGTAATGATTTTTATCCAAGTATACAATGCAACAATGAATTTGTCTGACCAATCAAAAACCTATTGTATCTAGAAAAAATAATTTTACTTCATGTGAATGGATATTCTAAACTTCAAGAAATAACCGCCACATCAAACAATAACTTCAATTTTAATTTCAAGGAGGTTTCTAAAAATTTGATACATTTTTGTTCAAAAGAACACACATTTTTTATAGAAGCAACAATTACAAATGTCTATGAATGAGACATGGTGCACTTTAAAAATTTGATGGCAATATATTTGGGGTGCATATTGATAAATTAATCACGCCCTTTTGTAAATATTGCTCCATATCAAAAGTATCTCTCATCCAATGGCCCATCTAGATGGTTCCGTTATGGAAGTAAGGCTAAAATAAATTCCAGAAGAGTTGTCGGTAAAAATGTGGAGTGCATTTGAGTCATTTCCTCAAATGGTATACCTAAATTCATTTGAATCCTCCATATGTAGTAGTAATGAAAATTTGATAAAAATACCTTACAATATTTGTAAATTCCAAAAGGTAAATAATACTCCATCTAGTACACCAAAGGCAAGCGAAAATCATAAAAAAAAAAAGAGAAAATTTTTTTGTCTGAAGTTGAGAAAAAAACCTTGTTACAAGGAAGGATGTCTCTCTAATCTATCTCTTAGTGCTTTCAATCATAGTTGGAATTTAACTCTAGGGATGAATGAACCTACCATCAAAAAAATTACTTAATGCATTCACCGCAAATGCTAGCAGTTGTGATGTTGGTCAAACTTCTAAGCATATTATAGATAAATTGAATTTATGTGGAAGGGATGTATGTCAGAATGCATGGTACAGATGTCATGGAATCTCAAAAGCACCTATTATGGATGCGGACAATATTTGATCAATGCCGAGAGAAGGGAAGTAAATGGAAATATAGGAAAACAAAAACAAATGGTTAGAAGTGTTGCAACTATTACATTGATATCCTAAATGGTGGAGAGGAATACGATATATTGTCATACATGTCTTTTTAGTAGGACAAGATGGTAATAAAGTAACAATGAGACATATATCTGCATGTAATAGGTATACTTACATCCTAAAAAAGTTTAATGAGGTCCTTTTACTTTTTGAACCTTCCTCCAACGTCATAGTCAAATCTCAACAAAATATGGCAAGAAGCTTTCTCCCATGTTTCAATCACCAAGAACAACTTCGCCAAATGTGACGATTGCACAAAGCTTAAGAACAAATGTGCAACCACCGCATGTCCAGAAACACTGGAAAAAATAGATCAACACCATAAATTGCACAATTATTACATTCAAAGTAGTTTTTCAACTTACTCTGCATATAGATCGCAATCACGAAACATCCTAATAACTACTTGAGAATTGTGCGTGACAAAATGTACAAGATGAAAATCAAGTGTACCAAGGACAGATGACAGAAAATCAAAATCAATTATCAATGCTATTAACCTCCTCATCACCTTGACTGGTATGCTAACACATGGGCACAAAATCAGGGTTTCTGCACTTTGGTCTCCCTTTTGTTGAACGAGGAGAAAACTTCACAATAACATCATTGGCACTATGTATCGAGGAAGCTATAATAACCACTTGCAGATAAGTATGGTTATTTGTTATATAAGTAGCGAGATGTCAAAACACACATTACATGATGCACTATTGCAAAATGATGTACAACAAGTGCAAGGAATACAAGTAGAAAAATGAGCGAGGCTCATACAACTAATATTGTAAGCAAGCATATGTTCAAGTTCATTTACAAAACAACCACCAATTTTCCACTTGCAACTAGATAATGTTGCAAGTGACAACAAAAATCGTACATTGTTTGTGTTTACATCCATATTGACATCCCGAAGGGTTTCAACACAATGTATGTGAGTTTCCTTTTAGTGGGTCGCACACATGAAGACATAGATGGGACATTCGGGAAATTATCAAAGCAATATTGTGAAAATTGGAAACATTCTCTTTACCATAAATAATGGACACTTATAAAACATTCCAAGAGGATTCCAACACATTCACTCCATACCTTATCGAGGAATGCTATGAATTTAAGGACTTTATGGAACCACACTTGCTAGATGTGAACCACAAGATCATGGGTATTAAAAAACCAAATATGTTTAAATTTTGTGTCATCAACAACATTCTCATCATGGAGTACAAAGCATCAATCATGGATGCCTTATGGTCACAAAAATTGAGGTCCTGGAAAATAGTGAATGCGAAATCATTCTTTCCTGAAGGGATCCTCCATTAGCACCCTTCAAAGAACTAAAAGAGATGGAAAACCTGCAAAGAGGCATTCAAGCATACATCACACACTGGGAAAAGAGTTCAATAGATGGTGGAGAAGCATTATGGGTTCCAAAGATTACATATTGGAAAAATATTATGCATGTCCTATAGAATCCATATCAATTGTAACATGATGAGGAGATATTTTTGCCAAAAACAATTCAAGATAATGTAATGTATGATCAAATACTAGGTGCACCACATATTTACATGGATAGATACTAGAGTCAAAATGTCCTTTCAAATAAGAATTATATATGTTGGGCCTATTTTTTATAGACCTCGAGACGAATTCAACCCAAAGAGTGGATTTGAATGATGAGCAGATGATACTAATAAGACCAGTTGATGATAATGTGCCTATATGGATGGAAAAGGTATAACGAATTCTAATACATGATGTTCACACAAAGGCTCAAAATATAAGGGTATGCTGGTGGGAACCCACATGAAAAGAAAATAAAGGTACCATAAATGCTTAAAGAAAAAGCAAAAGGTGGAAAAAATCAAGGGAAATATCGGATATTGATATAGATAGCGTCATCTGGGCATAGATACCAAGCACAATATGGAAAGGATATCAAATTAAAATATTGAATTGGGGACATGATACTATCCATGCATACCTTGCACAAATTCAAGAACAATAATTAATGCATTGTAATTAAAATTTGTTGGACTAGATACCCTTGAGAGGGATCAATCCTTATGTAATTTTCAATATAATTATCCCAAAGGAATTGATTGCCTATAGAAATAAATTTTCAAATCCATTTTTTTAAAACAACGTGTTTAACATAATTCTTAACTCTTTATTGTTCTTTATGATTTACAGAATGGAAAAGCATAAAAGTAGTTCACATTATTTGGATTTTCTTCTATTTTGAAATGCCTAGTGACCGCTAAATTCCATTACAATGATTTCCATTTTACAAATTGATCAAATAAATGTTAAAAATATGTATCCTAGAACCGCTAGGCTTATGTGTCTTATCAGTCATGAGGCTTATGTAACTTAGCGGCTACTAGGATTATGTAACTCAGCGATGTTAGGCTTATGTAAATTAGCATCTGTTAGGATTATATATCTTATAGCCATTATGTTGATGTAACTTAGTGGCGGATAGGATTATGTAACTTAGTAGCCGCTAGGCTTATGTAGCTTAAGCGCGGAAGAGAAACCCCCTCGGCTTTTGGAGAGAGCTCGTCATATGAAGAAAGGGGAAGAGCCTTTGGCATGCATCTAAATCCACCTAGTGACCAACCCTTAACGCTTAGTTTTCAAAATCCAAAGACAAGTATTACTAACTCAATTGGTATTGGTGGAAGTAACTGATCAACACCTAGGAGGTATAATTTTTCATTTGGTGCATCCATGACTGCACAATAATTTTCCTATGTTCTAAGGTATATTGTCTAGTACAACATTTGGAAAAATTATAGGTATACAAAGCTTGGGTATCGCATCTTGAAGCAAAGGGACACACATCCGGTAGTGCAATATCATAGACTATTGGCATGTAGTTTAGCGTCCTGACAATGGGGACGAGAAGGCGCGACCACTTCCAAACCTTTTCTAGCTACGGGAGGTGGATCACGGTGGGTCATGTAGAGTAAGAACTAGTGGACTGGTGGACCTCATGGATCTGGAGGATCTTGTGGGTCGGGAGTTATAGGTGCTAGTGGATCTAGTGGATCTGGTGGTGGAGGCAACACTGGGGAATCCGGTGTTCGGATCATGTGGACAACGGCCTCAACCACCTCAGAAAGTGCTCTTTGAGATGTTTTTGCATATGCTAGATTACAAAGGTGTTGAGGATGTTGCAGAGCATGTACACAAATGTGAGTTTCGATGGCACGCGAAGGGGATTACTACCCTGAGAGCGGAAGGCAAGTCAATTTGCAATGGCGTGCGCAAGGCACACGCATAGTTAGTACCAGTAAGTATGACCCTCAACAAATAGTAGTAGATTATACCATGTTGCGTAATGCCTTCTTAGCTGAATTCCATATTCCTAAGTTTGAATAGAAGAGCATTAACACGCTGAAGGAGATTCAAAGAGGTATTGAAGAGAGTTTGTGGGACTATGATGCGCGCATTAAACCTCTCTTGTCAAAACTTTTCTTATTATATTAATCCTTCTTAGCATGCTCAATGGTTCGTTGGAGGTGTTATCCAATTTTCACCCCCCAGAGTTAATTTGATAACATGCATCAGAGTTTTAGTTCCAAGCAAGTAGATTGATTCAGGAGAAAATCGTAAAATTGGCTAAGTCCTGCTCAAGACCGCCTTTGGGATAGTTGGAACAATTATACGTGGAAGGCACGGATCGGCCGAAAAGCCTCCAGCGGCCCAAATAGAAAAGGGACATCTGGGACAAATGGATGCAAAATGCTCAAATCAGCCGAAAGAAAGAAAATTTGTCCAAGTCCTTTCACCGGGAGAAAGCAGGACAAGAGTGCGCGGAGGACGCGAACCGGCGAATCGAAGCGAATCGGAAGAATTTGTCCCAGGCAGACCTTTGGGACATTTGGGACAAATGGACGCGAAGGACACGAACCGGCCGGATCGGCCGAAACAAGAAACTTCAGACACAGGACATGTGGGACAAAGGACGTGCGGGGCGTGGATAGCCGAAGGAGCCGAAAGCCAATCAAAATCACGCCACGTGTCACCGGCAGAAAGGGACATGGAAGCCCATTTCGGGCGGATCGAGGATTCTGTCCCGCGAAGCACTTGGGACATCTAGGACAAAAGGACGTGGTGGACGCAAAAATCCAGCAGGCCCATGGACAAATCACAACATGACACGTGTCGCCAAGGAAAAAGGTCCAAAAGTCAAAGGGGTGAGTTTTTGAGCACTGATCCAAACCAATGAAATAGTGCCACGTGTCCAAGTTTAAGGGGCCCACAAGAAAAGCCCACGGAAAGGTGGAGAGAGAGAATTACTCAGCGAATCAGGGCCTGCCACGTGTCGTCCAGATGGCAGAGCGCGGGAAAAGATTTTAAAACCTGTTCTTGCTTGTTTTGTGCCCTAAATCTTCAGACCTTCGTATCTTTCGATCCAGAGCTCGGATTTGCACGTTCTTTATATCAACGGAAAGATGTTGAAATTCTCTACATGATTCTGGGATCAATCTTGCATTTTGGTGTAGTTTAGAGGGAGAAAATTAAGAAAACATCTCTAACACGTGGTGATAGACAGAAGTAATGCTTCAACAACCAACTTTAATGCGGCGAGACTGTTTCCTTGCTCCCATTAGACAACCACTTGTTTTGCTAGGATCTGCCACTTCTATCATAATGAGATGATTTTAAATGCTACCAAGAAGTGGTTGGGGCAGATTCTGGATTTCCTCTCTCTCCCCTCTCATTTCTTGATATATATTGTAAAGAGGAGCTCCTTTAAGGGGTCGGACATTTTGTTTTGCATCCTCCCTTATTCCCTCGCTTGCCAGAGAATTTGTGGAGCTTTCAAACCTCCCATATGGGTTGTAATGCTAGTCTTTTTGCCTCTTGGCCACTGCAATGTACTGTATCGACTCTTGAGCAATAATATATGTGTTGTGATTGACTCTTAACCCTCTCATGTATTCATTGTTGTCATTTTGATCTCTTATTGCAGTTTGGTTACCTGTGCATGGTGTTTGTATTGCGTCTATGTGGTCTGTGTTAAATTTGCAAAATGAATGTCTAACATTCCTCGGTGCATCACCTTTGTAGTTTAGGTTTTATTCTATGCATTTTCTTACCCTGTCTCCTTGGCAAGTTAGATTAGGTTTTAGCAAACCCTCTGCATTTTTGTGTGCATCTGAACAGAGGAATAGGAACCAGCCTTCTCTGGAGAATCTTTTCTCATCTTTACAAGTCCCACGCTTGGAGAAAGGATTCCATGTTGTGCAATCACACTGGATGCCTGAACATCAACCTAGAAGCCTGATTTGCATCCAGGGGTTCTGTGAGTCTGCAACAATAGTTTTTACACGCCATGGGACACTAGAGGTCTCATTTTTATTTGCAACAAAGTTGATATGCATCTGCTGTAGTTTTCTTGCTTATAAGAGCTATTATTTGCATATCTGGCGACTCCACGGGGAAGAATCAACTGGTTTCAGCAGTGCAGGCCTAAAAACTCATGAGAAGAATCACCACAAGGTTAAGAGTTGGAGAAGAAGAAGTGTTGTTTGAATACCTGCAGTTATCTCCAAGAAGAAGGCAAAGAGGAAGAAGGATTCAAAGGTCTCCATCTCCACCAAACAGAACTCTCTCAACTCCTCCACCTGACAGGCCTTTCATTCAGTATAGAAGGGTTTTAAGACCGATTAGAATGGCTCAGAACAATCCCTACGTCAACTTCACGAGCAGCGGCTTGCTCTCAATGCACAGATTCGAGTTCATATTGCAGCCTTGAAGAACATTCCCTACTTCACCGGAGAAAATCAAACTACTCCAGGTGATCATGTTAAAGATATTGCTAACCTTTGCGCAATCCATGAAATCAACGAAATGCAAGTGGTTGTCAAGTTACTGGCATCTTCCTTCAAGGGTAAAGCATTACAATGGTTTAGGAGCCTTGGAGCTGGTTCTATCACAAACTGGAATCAGCTGTGTATTGCACTTCACGAGCAATTTGGAGAGAAGGGAGACAACTTGTCTCTTTTGGAGCAGTTGACAACTATCAAGAGAGCCCCCAATGAGCAGCTGACTGACTTCAACTTCAGATTTCAAAGGTCTTGGGATAGGATTCTAGTGGCAGTCAAGCCAATAACAGAAGGTGCTTTTCTATATTACCTTAAAGCTTTGAATTCTGATATTTCTATGTTAATTCAGTCCATGGGAGGCACAACAATCCCTATGGCTTATAGCATTGCCATTAGAGCCGAAAACTGTCTTATTCAAGCTGGTAAACTGGCTCCTAGGCCTCCCATGCCCTTGTATCCAAACTTAGAAAATCCAAGCACTAGTCAAGCACCCACTTTGGCTCTTGTTCCCACTCCTAGAAATCAGAGTTCAAGTGAAGCTTCCACTTCATCTCCAAGTGCTTCGAATGAACTCCAAGAGGTCATGAAATAGTTGCAAAATTTGGGAAATGAGCTGGTTACTATTAAGAGGCAACAAGCCCAAGGTTTCAGACCTTCCTATCAACCTCAAGCTCAGCCTAATAGGCAGCCATACCAACCACAAAGACCACCTAATCCAGTTGCAAATGTGAATCAAACAAGGCCTCCCTCTAATAGACCATTCCAGCCCTATAATCCAAATGCTATATCTGCCTCTAAGGCATTAGTGCCAACACAGAACAACATTGCTCAGGAATATGACTGGTGCTTTCCATGCAACGAGCCTCATAACCAATCCATGTGTTTCAATGGTGCTCTCAATCAAGCACTGATGGTGACAACTACTGGTGTGGAGGGCGAGGGCAGTCAAGGAAACAGTCAACAACAAGAAACATTCCAACAGCAATCAGCCCCAAATGACACCACATTGGTGAACTGGCAAGCAGAAGATTTCTGTGGCATGAATCAAGCAGTTTCTCAAGGTGTCGCAGCCAATCCACCACCTTCCATGGCTCCACAAATGATTGGCAAGCAGAGTCCAGTTTCAAATACACAAGGGTAGCCAAGAACAGCCCCTAGGCCAACTCAAATGCCAACTGTTGCTGCCCATGTACAAGGAGTAAGTGTACAAACCAAGGGACAACAAAGGATACTTCATCCCCATTCAAGTATCATTGAGCAGATGAAGAAGACTAACGTCAATATATCAATGTGGGAATCCCTATCCATCCTAAGATAAAGAGATCTGCTGCAAGCTACCAATTGGACAACTTCGAATCGGTAGGTTCGGATGCAAGACAAAGTGCTTACAAATGTTGCCCAACCTGAAAGAAGCCATGGAGGGCAACAAGGTAAAATGTTGAAGCCCCCTCCTTTCTATGTTTCATTAATCATTAGGGATAAACTAGTACACAATTGCATGATTGATTCCGGGGCAAGTAGCTCAATGATGCCCAAGCAAATAGCTGATCAATTGGGTCTCCAATATGAATTAATATCTAAAGGAGTAGTGCAATTGGATGGGACAGCAATAGCAACAGTTGGAGTGATTAAAAACTTGAGTCTTACCTTGCATGCATGTCCAAATGTTGTTGTCTTACAAGATATATCAATCATAGACCTTCCACCACTCTTTGCCCTTTGCTTGTCAAGGGACTTCACAGCCAAGATTGGGGGGTATTTGTCTGTTGATTGGTCTCACATGCTTTTTTAGAACAAGGTATGGAACTAAGGCTACAATTAGGTCTGAACCTATTGCAAACTTCCATATTGAGCCTTACACTCCTAGTCAGATTAATGCCAATTGCTCAGCATTTGATCAAGAAGATCACCCTAGTACTGATGAGGCTGACACCAAGGTTGGAAGTATCCCAGACCTAACTCTCAATGAATGGGCAAACAAGATACATGCTTTTGATCCCTATCAAGAAGTAGAAGAATCTGAGTGGGAGTCTATTGTATACACGAAGAAAATCAACCTGTTCCTAGCATCACCAAGCCAAGCCATAATGATGACAATGAGGTATGGCGGCTTTTTTTTGACGGATCAAGGAGTAGGCAAGGTGCAGGAGGTGGAGCCATGCTTGTTTCACCTCAAGGCATCAAATATTATTCACTTTTCGTTTCCATATTTCTTGTTCAAACAACACACGGTGAATATGAGGCCTTGATTCATGGACTTCATTGGGCTAGAAAAAGGGGATAAATAACTTGCAGGTGTTCAGGATAGCGAGCTAATCGTCAACTAAGTTAGAGGACAACATGCTACGAAGAACGACTTGCTTTGGAGCTACAAGAATAGGGTATGGGACCTCATTGAATATTTGAAGCTTTCAACATCGTGTCCATACCCAGGAAGAAAAAAATTAAGCCGCGGATAGGCTCATGGCCAGGTTGGAGCAACGCTTTGATGTGGTTGACAACATCAAAAGGAAAAAACACACCCACATATCCATGTGATTGTGAGGCCAACGATTCCAGATAATAACACAAGCTGGCAGGTGTTTGAGAACGATCAACAGATCGTCAATTTTCTACAGGAAGAAGCTGAATTCTCAGCTAGAAATCAGGACAGATTAGAGCAGCAGTATGGGGATCAAGTAGTGCAGCTGCGGACAAACAAGCTTCCTAAGGGTTTAGTAACATTGGAGTCTATCTTCAACCCTAACGACCAGTTCCGTAAGGAAAAGGCTAACATACAGGTCAAGAGAGAAGATTCGTGAGCCAATTCGTTGGGAAGGCAAAATACTTCAAATTGGTAAAGTGGCCACTGAGCAAGAGAAATCAGAGTTCATACAACTTTGCCAAGAATTTCCAAATGTCTTCGCTTGGAGCTATGAAGACTTGAGAGGATTCAATCCGAAGTTGGCACAACATACCATAGAATTGGATCCAGATGCTAAACCCATCAAGCAGAAGCAGAGACCTATCAACCCTCACATTGAGCCTCTAATGAAGAAAGAGCTTAACAAGCTAATAGAGGCAAGCATTATATTCCCGATCAAGCACTCAAGCTGGGTTGCAAACTTGGTTCCGGTCAGGAAGAAGAGCGGAGAAATCAGGTTGTGTGGACTTCCGAGACCTCAATAGGGCATCTCTCAAAGACCATTACCCACTTCCTTCAATGGAACAAATATTGCAAGTAGTATCCGGTTCAGAGAGATTCTCTCTCCTAGATGGCTACTCAGGGTATAATCAGGTGATGGTGAAAGAAGATGACCAATTCAAGATGGCTTTCACCACCAAATGGGGGACCTATGCCTACAAGAAGATGCCATTTGGACTATCAAATGCTGGAGCCACCTTCCAAAGGGCAATGGATATGGCATTTAAGGGGTTGATCAACAAAATAGTTCTGATATATCTTGATGACATCACTGTATTCTCAAAAAATGCAACGGATCACCTCTGTCATTTGAGGCAAGTATTTCAGAGGTGTAGAAGATTTGGGGTATCATTGAATCCCAAAAAGTGCATATTCTTGGCTCACGAGGGAAAACTTCTAGGCCATATTGTTTCAAAGGAAGGGTTGACAATTGACCCAGAACGGTTGAAGCAATTCAAGCATTGCCATTGCTAAGTCAAAAGAAGGCTCTTCAAAGCTTCTTGGGAAGGATCAATTTTGTCCGCAGGTTTGTTCCAAACTTTGCAGCTCTCATAAAGCCAATAACGCTGATGTTAAAGAAGAGCATGGCATTTAAGTGGACATCTGAAGGCAAGGCAAGTTTTGAGGCAATAAAAGAGGCTATATCTCAAGCCCCAACTCTCGTCAATCCAGACTTCTCCAAGGACTTCGTGCTATATGCCTTCGGTGGTGGAGACACAATTTCTGCAATCCTGGCACAACAAAACAAAGAAGGATTAGAACAACCAGTTGCTTTCTTCAGTCAAGGCTTGGAGGAATACGAAACTAGATACTCTTTCATTGAAAAGCATGTACTTGCAGTGATCAGGAGTTTAAAGAAATTCAAGCACCTAGTCTCAAACAACAAGATCCAATTATTGGTCTCTCATGCGGGAGTCAAGGACTTCCTTCTAAACAAGGATCTGAATGAGAAGCGTGCAGGGTGGATAACTCGTGTCATGGAATATGACATCGAGATCAAGGTCACCAAACTAGTACGTGGAAAGGGACTATGTGAACAGCTAGCCTTGAGTCAACAGGTTGAAGCAGGTGATGAAAAAGAGACTGTCTTGGTACTACAGGATGGCCAAGAACATGAAAATGATGATGTGCCTACTCCTTGTTGGACTCAGAATATGATACACTTCCTACAGACAGGACTATGCCCTCCAGAAATGAGCAAAGCAAAGAGGAGATACTTCAGATTACAAGCCATTCCATATGTGCTTGTTGATGGTGTTTTGTTTAAGAAAGACATCAATGGGGTTCTATTGAGGTGCATTGGGACTGGTCAAATTGAGAGGGTGTTATGAGATTTTCACGATGGAGATTCTGGAGGACATTTTTCCCCACGAGTAACAACATTCTCAAGATAATAAAGGCAGGGTATTATTGGCCCACGGTGTTCAATGACTGCTATACATGGATAAGAAAGTGTAAGAAATGTGCACTCTTCACAGGCAAAGAAAGACTAGCAGCGCTTCCATTGCACCCAATCTTGGTTGACCAACCATTTCTGCAATGGGGATTGGACTTCATCGGGGTCATCAACCCAAACTCAAGCCAAGGCCACAAGTGGATTCTCACGGCAACGGACTACTTCACCAAGTGGACTGAAGCAGTAGCGCTCAAAGAGGCAAACGAGTCTAATATACTAGAATTTTATGAAGGAATAGTGACCAGGTTCGGTGTGCCGGCCACTATCATATCAGACAATGCATTGGCATTCGTAGGTTCCAAGATTACAGAATGGGCTGTCAAGAATGGAATCTACTTGAGCACCTCTTCCAATTATTACCCACAGGGTAATGGACAGGCAGAGTCCACGAACAAAAATTTGCTAAGAATCATTAGGAGAACTCTTGATGAGAATCAGAGGTCTTGGCATACCAAGCTGAAATCAGCCTTATGGGCTGATAGGATCACTCCCAAAAGATCCACAGGTAACTCTCCATTCAGGCTTGTCTATGGAAGAGAGGCAATCTTGCCCATGTCATTAGAACTGCCTGCATTGGAGTTCATGAAGCAGTTGGAGTTGGCTGAGTTCGAACCAATGGAGGCCAGGTATGCAGAGTTGATGGAATTGGAAGAAATTAGAGAACGTGTAGTTCAAACAATTGAGAAAGATCAGGCCTTAGTGAAAAGATGGTTTGATAAGAAAGCAAGAGCAAGGACCTTCCAGGAAGGGGACCTAGTTCTGAAATGG